>JAOWBW010000157.1:157280-395017 GCA_026119855.1 Campanula takesimana | reverse complement strand
CCACGGAGGCGGACCGCTCAAAACTAAATTAATTAGGTAGACAATCATTCAATCATATCCCATATGATTCTTAGATCCTTTTATGAGATTCTTTTGAGAAATCCAATTTCAAAAAGCATGTTTATCTCATCTTTTGCCTAGGCCAAAACTGTTTTGACGCCTAATTAAGTCCAACCATTTTAAACGCATAGGAACCTTCAATTTAACGCACCTTGCGGAGGCAAGCCCACATTAAATTAATGAACCTCATTTTGCTCATACGTGAATAAAATCAATGCACTTCGCGGAGGCGAACCCACATCAAAATCACCCATATATAAACAAGTGTTTTAATCATGGCATGGCAAAGAAAGACTTAAAACTTTCTTTGAAGGTTCATCACATATAGCATATAACACATTTATGAGCACATAATATAAACATGTTACACATCAAGTTTAGCCACTAAATTAATCTCCATTAATTTAAGCATGATATTTATGTGTCATTAGTTTCTCTATAATTATGAGGATGAGACTATTTCAACTTTGGTTATTATTTCCAAATCAAGACAACAAGAAGTGCGGTCGAACTAAGCCATTAGGCAACCACAATCCCGCACTAATTCAAGAAACCAAGAAAGTAAATCATGTGGCCGAAACTATGCAATAGATGGTCTCGATGAACGTAGGCCAATTGCATTCACAATTCCACATGGATCTCCAATCATTGAATCAAGAACTTTGTTTCTCAATTTTAGCAATTATGAACTCTTTATAATTCTAACTTCGTTTTATCTTTGAAACTTTGATTGCGATCAAGTTTGGGAAACACAATCTCGATGAACGCAGATTAGCCATCCAAACCTTGAACCAATCTTAGAATCACAAGACCAAAACAAATAGGAAAATCAAACCCCAAAATCCACACACAAAACAACTACCCAAAACCCATTCCAGATCAGCAAGTCTGGACTGGTTCTGTTACTGGTTTTGTTGAATTTTTCGAAAAAAATCCAGATTTTGTTTTTGACCAAAATCAGACCTTCTGATCCCTTTGTGCGGCCGCCCAAAAGGACCTGTGCGGTCGCCCAAAACCGTGCGGCCGCCCAGCCCAGTCTTTTTCGTGCGGTCGCCCATGGCCATCAGAAGGTGCAGAATTTTTCAAGTTCAAAAATTTTGTCTCAAAATTGTTCTTCCCCGATTATTAAAACTTTGATCCAATCAAAAATTAATAACCAACAATTCTGAATCCACCATAATTTATTTATTGCGATTGAATCGTGCGATTAAAGTTGCAAAACGATAAACCACATAAAATCACAAAACACATAAACCTCATATATTCCAATATTCACATCATGCAAGGCACATAAACAATTTATATACACATAACATGATCTAGGTATTGAAATAATCAACATGAACGGGGCTCTGATACCACTGTTGGGTTTCCAAGTAACATGCGCAGCGGAATATAGCAATTTATAATTTTAAGAAACCCAAAGCCATGGATCCGTTCATATGATTAAATCAAATACAACATAATGAATAAAGGAATAAACTAACCCTTGATGGCTATCAAATTTTCTCTTGGCCTTTGGTGGAGATTTGAAGACTTGATCACAATCACAAAGCTTGAACACGAACTTTGAAGATGATGATTTTCACCCTCTAGCGGTATCCACACTTCGAACGAATATCAAAGGAGCTTCTTTGATCTTGGTTGCTAGACCAATATTATGAAACACACTTTCACAATTTAATAAAGAACTATATGGAATTTATTTGTGAATTATTTTGTTCCTCAATCAATGATGTCTTAGAACAAAATAAAATTTCTCTCAAACTCTTTGAAAGCTCACAAAAGGGTATGTCTGAAGTTCTAGCCGAAATCATCCTTTTATACACAAGCAAGACCTATTCCAAATAGGAAACTTGTGTCAAAAGACATTCCAAATCGAATTAGGAAAGTGTCAGCCGACAGTACTGTGCGGCCGCCCAAAATTGGCTGTGCGGTCGCCCAACTTTTGGGCGGTCGCCCAGTACTTTTTGGGCGGTCGCCCACTAGGCCAGAAAATCTGAAAAATTCCTTTTTAGTCCTTTTTAAAGATTCGTTCTATTGTGTGTGACCCTCTAGGATTATACTAAGTTGGCAATGGGTTCAAACATGAAACCATAAGATATGATTAGGTTCTAGCAAACCGTCATACCTACCCAAATAGTATAACTAGAAACAAGTTCGCATTCCTTTAGAACATGTCATAATCCCTTTGTCCACGATGTCATTGAACACAAGTCATGGTCAAACAGTCAACTTGTTTTGTTCAATACTTTCTCGATTCCGAATATGTTGATAATCCAAATGACATTGATCCAATCAATTCATTTGAGTCCGGCCGAACATTTCATCAACATCATTCCTACGAGAGGCCCAAGCTTGACATCTCTCCGAAGAGGGACAAATCCATTTAGCTTATTATCCTTCCCAACGGGAATCCGATTATGTCAATCATACCCTTTATAACTACCGTGTTAAGGTAGCGTTTAAATATGTCAAACACAATGTTCATCAATTCGAAGACTATAATAACTTCATGTCTAAGGATTCAAATGACATAACTAATATGAGATATATGTTCGACATAGACCATGACATAAATCTCATACAGAGGGTCATGTCCAGTACCTTGTTCCAAACAAGTACCCATAAATCTAATGTGATCATCCCATGATCATTTAGCCTTTATACTAGTGCTTAACAAGTACTAGGGACGGGGATTATTATAAGTAAACATGAACAACAATAATAATCAAAACATCTCTTTATTGATATGAAATAAATGATAACAATTACAACATTTATTAAACGTGCCTAGGGCACCACTACCAACAGGTTTGAGTGGATTCCCCGATTGGTTTTCAAGAATGGTTTTGATCATATCAAGCAATAATACATCCACGGGAGGGGAGATTACACAATTACACATATACAAAAAATAGGGGAGACAAATCCCACAAATAATAATAAATATCCTCGACGGTGCTTTTGTTGATTTCGGTGACACTTTCCGTCCCCGAGCCATCGTACCTGTCCTAAAATCAATCCGATTCCAAAACTAAAAATTGGGGGTTAATCCCTGAATACTAGGGATCACAAGGCAAACAGAAACCTTAGCATGTTTATCATCAATTTTCACCATCTTAGCTTGGGAATCTGACAAAACCCAAAGAACAAACGTTGAATACCACGCATAAAACATGAAGATCCCAAAATTTGGAGTTCATAGGATGAGATTTAGTGGTTCAAAAGGTTTCTGACATTTCATTGTCAGAAACTGGAAGTGCAGAATCTGAATTTTTGAATTTGAAACATATGTTTGAAAGGAGCACTTACATTGATCCAAAAAATGTATAAAAAATATTATAATCATCCTGAGTTCGTGTAGAACAAAATCCATGTTTTGATATTTGTCCAGAAAATTATTTTTCATCAAGTTTGAAGCCCAAGAACACAGCAAGGTACCACAGTGAATAAACAACTCAGAATCACTGAGACCCAAATTTATGCATGAAAATATGATCTAGGCATGGAATCTGAACATGAAACTTTAGGATAATATATTTAAACATGTTATTAACAACTTTTGTTATTTTACCTAAACCAGAAAACCACTCTAAGATGGATTTACAAGCTCATCAAAATCAAGACTCTATACAGAAAGTAAAAACTGATTATATGAGGCATGATTATAGACCTCAAAACACTACTATATCTTCAAACCAAGGAATGAAACTCAAGGACTTTGATATTTAACATGTTAACAACATTATACAAGAGCTATTTCTCAACAAATAATGATTTTCACATGCATGATCATGAAGGAAAGCCAAAGAGGGCAGATTTACGCCCTTTGAGAGAAACATGAAGATTTTCATACACAAATTAAAGCATATGAATATTATGACTATTATGAACATATATAAACATAATAAACTGAGTATTAGCATCACATGATCATCATTTATATACATAAACAAAGCTTTACAAAGCTAAAAAAACATGGAAGATGAAGGAAACCTAGTCATTATTTGACTAGGTTCCAAACCACTCCCAATATTGCTTACATATCTAAAGAGCCAAGGTTTACATAGAGTTTTACCTAGATTTTGAGATTATGGGTGCTCCCTTTGTCAACCAAGGGAAGACTTTTTCTTTTCTTTTTGCTTTGTGTTTGATCAAAGTTTTGGCTTTGATGTATTTTTTGTGGTTTGTTTGGTGATTTATGGGTGGTGTAGGGGTGGTGTATGAGTGGTGGTGTGGTGATGGTGTGGTGGTGGTGTTCTTGTTGAGAGAGAATGAGAGTGGAGGATGGTAGGGTTTTTTTTTCTTTTTGTTTTTGTGTCTCCCTTTTTGAAATGGATGAGAGTGGTGTATATAGGAGGAGGTAGGTGGTAAATTGGTTGTAACTTGGAGGGGGGAGGTTGTAAATTGGTGGATTCATCATCTATCCTTCTTGACTAAGGCTTAAAGTCATCTTCCTTATCTCTGTTTCGGCTTTCCGCTCTGCAACTGCTCCGTTGTGCGCGTCTCCGGTGTCCCGGTTGTCCGCGAGTCCAACATGAAAGTTGCTCGGAATATTTTTCTGGTCAGGCTGGTATATCTGAAATATTTTTATGAGCAAGGAACGACAATAATATATTTTTTGCTCTTCTTGACCACTTGATAAGATATTTTGAGATATTTTCCAATTTGGATAACCATCTTTCCGGCTCCGGCTTTCCGCTCCGTCGTGCGCGCTCCGGTGTCCCGGTTGTCCGCGGGCCCAACATGAAAGTTGCTTGGAATAATTTTGTGCACGCCGGTATATCTGAAATATGTCAATTAGCAACAAAAGGTAATAATATATTTTTAATGCACAGAATGGATAACAGCGAGCAGTTCGGGGGTTGCGGGCCCCGTTTCCGGTCCCGCACCTCGAAAAACGAAATTTTTGCCTGTTTGCTCTTTTTTCGCTCTGATCATGAATTTGAAGTCCGTTTATACATTCGATGCACCGATAAGGCTCACGGCAGTCCTGCACAGCCAAATCGAGGGTTTTAGGTCAATTTTCGGGTTTAGACCGATTCAAGGTGGGTTTTTAGGGGTGCGAGATCAGGGTATCTACAGAGCCCCTCGTCGAATCTCCTTGTTAAAGGGGATTATACGATTCACTAAGAGACACTCGATCTCGTCTAGGTTGTAACGGCTGGGTCCAAGGTAGGACTTCCTACGTATCTCTTTCGAGAATCAAGCCTCCGTAGTTCTAACTCAAACTATCAATCAAACACAGACAATGGTCGGTTCCGGTTTCCCGGTTTACCTACATATCTCTCTCGAGAATCAGACCAAACGTAGTTCAGGTTTATTAAAATTTAAAGCAGGGGGTAGCATTGAGATGCGATATCTCTTTGCTGGGGATGGGGGTTGGCATTGAGACATGGTTATGAGAATGGGCGACTGAGCTCACCAAGGTAAGCTGCCTACGTATCCCTTGCGGGAATCAAATCGCGGCGTAGTTCTGGGGAGGTACAACTCGGGCCCCCGAGATGACCAAGGTGGAATAACATAACTTCAACTGGGGAACGTACAACGTTGCGCAGTTCGGGGGAGGTAATCTCGGGCGCCCGAGAAGACCAGGGTGGAACAACATAGCATTGCTGGGGAGTTGCATTGAGAAGCGAAGTCTCTTTGCTGGGGGGTTGGTATTTTACCAACAAATTGCGAGAATTGGCGACTGAGTCCAACGTTGTGAACTGCCTACGTATCCCGCCGTGGGAATCAAGTCGTGTCGTAGTTCTGATTAGAACCGACTCGAACAATTAAGAGAAGGTTTAAGACCAACATGACTCAAGAGTTGACGCAAGGTACAATCCGAGTAAAGGGTGCATTGAGATTTGATCTCTCTTTGCAAAGGGATGGAAATCATGAAGGGAGAACGTACGACGTTGCGCAGTTCGGGGAAGTAATCTCGGGCGCCGGAGAAGACCAAGCTAGAACAACATATCTTTTCAAAAGGGGGACCTACGACGTTACGCAGTTCGGGGAAAGTGTAGACACCCCGCCTTGGACCTCTCACCCCGATTGCATACAAAGTATTTTTATTTAACTTATTTTTGTTGATTTCTGTTACTTCGGTTAAGTTCCTAACTGATTCCGTTAGTTTTGGACTAAAATGCATAACAGAGTTAACTTTTAGGGTCATTCTGTCCTTTTCTGCCGCGGGTGCTTCCGGAACTGTTAACGGGCTGCGCGCGCGTCTCGCCCCAAAAGCGGGACTCGCGCGCTTCCCACTATGGCAGTAACGGATTGCACCTTATTTCCCTCACTTTTCTTATTTACAAACATCTTCTTGATCACAAAAACAACCCTTTTTACATCCACATTCATCCCCCCTTTTCTCATTAACTCCCAATCCCAAATTCTAAGCCTTTTCCCAAAAACTAATATTTCTTTCATTTATTATTTGATTTCTTTTATTTCTTTTATTTTTCTTTTATTCATTTATCTTATTTGTGATTGGCCCATTCCATTTCACATGGATGACCAATTTCCCTCCAACCTTTCCCTCTCTTTTTTACCTATAAAAACCATCATCTTCTACCTTAGAAAGGGACTCTCTTTGACTCTTTTTAGACTCTTTGGACCTTAATCTCACATTTTCACTACACCTACACTATACACAATTCTCTACACAAATTCTCCAACAAGAGTTTTTATACAACAAATTGTTCTACAACAATTTCATTACAACAACAACACTTTCAAGTCAAGGTTCCAAGTCCTCTTTCTCAAGGTACAACTCTATTTTCTTCCTTTGTTTTCTTCTTCTTGATGTATGCAATCCCCATTAATGGGACATGACCAACATGACTACTTCACATATTGAAGTTAGTTAAGGTTATCTCCCTACATTTTAATCTTAACTTTAATTCACCATGTTAATTTCTCTTCATCTCTTAATGTAATTCTTTAACATTACTTGTTACATGTAATCTTTATCATTAAATAAATAAAACAATTCTATTTTATTTCCCCTTTATTTCCCCTTTTCTTCTCATCAAAATTGTTAGCGCATTTCTATTTAATTAATTGAAGGACATGTAAATATTAGAACACCAATAGTAGCAAGACCCGCGTAAGCGGGGCGGAGTGGGTGTTTAAGTACTTCCCACTCCGTCACCTAACCCCCGAACCCTTCTCTCCCGAATCTCTGGTTTTGTACATAAATTAGGCTATTTCTAGGTTTTTCTTATGTTCCTTTAAAAACATAGGTGGCGACTCTAAACAATCTAAAATCAAGTTAGACATCCTAGGATAATTCACCGCTCTAGCCAAGTTGTGGTTTCCCGGGGTATCTACAGTGGCGACTCTGCTGGGGAATTATAAGAGGGTTAAACTTGCGCTTTTAACTTTTGGTGTTCTTATTACTGTTTTCTGGGCATTCTGGTAAAAAGGGTGGGAAGCGCGCGCCTCTGGCCTTCTTGGCCTAAAGCGCGCGCGTCCGACCCCAATTACCAGAATCGCCCGCCTCCTTTCTTGTCTTTCAATTCCATGTTTCTGTGCTAAAAAATTCTGCAGGGGAAAGCATTTTTATTTAGGGTCAAGGCAATCCCTTGAACCCACTGATTTACAGGTTGTTACCCAGATGCGGGCGCCTCTGCCCCTCTTTGTCTACCGCGCGCGCCTTCCGCATAGGCCACCCAATGCGCGCGCTTCTGGGCGCATTCCCAGAACATAACAGTGCACAAAAAAACAGAACAGAGCAGAATGACAATGTGTGGGCACCGAGCCTGCACAGAACTTCTTTTATTTTCTGTTTGTTTTATCGGTCACACGGGTGATTCGAAAGTTGTAATTATGTGCTTATTTGTTTTTTTTATTTCTTTTGAAAAAAAAAATGTTTTGTCACGTGATAGACCTCACACTACATGCACAATACTCATATAAACTGTTCACTATCGAGTCGCACAAGTCCAACCCCAAACCCGTCGAGGCCCGTCCTAGGAAGTTTCAAGCTCCACCCGACCTTGACTCTTCCGAAGCGGTAACCTCAGCCCGTGGCGTAGTTCACGACTACATGCCGGGGGTGACCTTTAAGCTTCATATTTAAGCCGAGCACAAACCACACAATTCTAGTCTAGGGTCTAACACTCCGTGACCAAGTCGGTTTTTCATGTGCCGAGATTTTCCTAAACTAATGTCTTCAAATCATACATGCCAACTTGTTGCAATGGACGAAATAAAACTCCGTCCCCAAAAGTGGTTATTTTGGACGAAAATAAAAATCCGTCCCCGCATGTATGATTTACTACATTAATTTAGTTTAATCCCGACACATGTAGGTCTCACAAGCGTGGTGGAATCCGATGAGTATATGGGACCGCGAGAAGGTCTATATACTAGTGTGACGATTCCACTATTTTTCTAGAAACCCCAAAAAGGACTCCGTCCTTCCAACTTTGTAAATAAAAAAAATAGTCTTTTTCTTTATGTGGTTGAGTCTTTTTCCTTTGTTGTGGGTGAAGTTACTTTACTCAAAAGGTGTTTGTGGGTCCATCCTAAGATCAACCGTGTTCTCTCCATAGGTCCAATGGCTTCAAATGGCAACGACAACGGCATTCCCGTGTCCAACGAAGGGTTATTCCGCATGGTGGAAGCATTGAAAGAGCAAGTTGATACACTAGCCGAGAATGTCTGCCGCAAGGATGATCTATGGCGAGCTCGTTAGAAGCATGTGAAAACGGTCCACGAGAAAGAAGTTGCTCAACTCAAGAACCGATTAAAGGGGCTCACGAATGAAGGAAAGGTCCAAAGCATTGATACCGGTTTGGTCAACACTCTCATGTCCTACATTGACCAAAGGCTTAGTGGGCTAAATTTGCATAAGGGCCCGAGCACCGATCTCCATCAAGCTTCCCTCCTCATGAACACAATGGAGGCTCTTCCCGAAAAATTCAAGATGCCCGATATTGGCAAGTTCAAAGGCACCTCTTGCCCCGACGCTCATGTCGACTCCTACATTTGGACCATGCTGCCGAAGAAAGTGTCTCCTCAAATAATGGCACAATGCTTCCCGCTTACTCTCGATGGGGTCGCAAAAGATTGGTACATGGGTCTTTCGATTTCTACCCGCCTCAATTGGGATGCCGCTATGCTTGCCTTCAAGTCACAATACCAAGGCAACTCCATGTTCCGTCCCACCAAGAAAGAATTGGAGAGCACCGTGCAAATGGGTGATGAATCATTTGGGGGCTTCTATCGCCGTTGGAACGACAAGCTAGCCGAGATGGTTGATAGGCCTTCTAAGAAGGAACAAATGGACATCTTCTTGAAGTGTTTGAAAATGGACTACCGCACTAAACTTAGTGGGGCTTTTCACTCCGATTTTGCAAGCATGTATGATGCGGGAATTAGAGTCGACAACTTGCTCCGAGAAATGGCCGAGTCTTCCTACGAGACAAGCTTCAACGATGAAGGGTTCCCGAGCAATCCGAGCAACGACATGGACGAATGTAGTGACATGGAAGACTACAACGACAATGGGGACTACGACATCAATCTTCGTTTCTCTTTCTCTACTTAGAAAATAGGATTTAAAAAAAAAAAAAAAAAGGAGTCAAAAGTCCTCTTTAGTGTGCATCAATGTTTTCTCTCGTCCCATGTTAAGTGTCGAGTCTCATCATCAAATAAAAAGTCGTTCTTGTCCTCATACACTCTTCCAAGTTGTTCAATCTAATTCTTGGCAAAATGATGAAAAGATGTCTAAACGAGTTTTGGAATGAAGGCCATCACTTGAACGCCTAGGGGCTAAACATTATGACGAAGGAAACATCATCAACGACGAAGACAAAGCCAAGACATCAAAGGTGAAGCAACAACCATGGAGAAAAATCAAGCAATGTTTCAAATGGGGGATTAAAAAAAAAAAAAAAAAAAAAAATGCTTGCTAGGTTGAACTCTTCAAATCAACCTAGGCAAAAGTTAGAGCACAAAAAAAAAAAAAAAAAAAAAAAAAAAAAAATCCCCCTCAATCAAAGAAGATCAACATCATCATCCACCAACAAAAGACGAAGCTACGAAACAACAATTCCATCACGAAGAATGGAGAATCCACAAGAACTACGGTGACCTGAGCCTCTACACTGGAGGAACGTAGGCAACCTGCGGGTCCGGTCTCATGCAAGAAAGAAGATATGTTTAGCACTAGCGCATTATGGTGATTGGCCTTCATCTCGAACTTGTCAAGACATCTTTGTACGATTCATTTGCCAATGAATTAATTACCAAAAAGATTGAACAACTTTCTTAGATTTGGAATCATTTCGCGCTCCTTGTCGAGTCTAGGGACCTCTATTCTTTCTGCATACTCCCAATTTCTTGCAATCAAATTGGGGCTTTCCTTCTCTTCTCTCTTAATGACTTACTTGCCTTCGCGAGTCATTCAATTCAATAAAAAATACATGTCAATACTAGGGACACTTCCCTAGTCAAGTCAATGTCACTCATCATTAGTGACAAAAGGTCTTCACCGCAAAATCACATGTCTCTCATTCTCAGCTAGAGTCAATGCACACTTCCTCATTAATCGAGTCAAAAATGAAAACGCAAAAGAGATGCCCGCTAGATTGAAAACCCGAAAGGGCGGTCTAGGCAAAAAACAGGGTGCGTCATAAAAAAAAATGAGAGAGTGAGAGAGAGAAGGGAAAGAGAAATGGAGATCCCCGGCCTCTAAAGAAGACAAGTTCTACATTGAATCTCCTCAGCAAGTCAATTCCCCACCGAGTCAACTTTGGGATTGCAAAAGGCTCGACAAGATATAGCACCATCAAAGGTCTTGGGTTATCGGCATCATTCTCCATAAGTGTGCATTTTTGGGTTTATGAAAAGAAGGCCCGTGGTAACCAAGATCCATCCGAGAACAAGCCCATCATAAAAGGGCACGAGGTTGCACAAATAATCCCTAGCTAGTCAATTGGCTTGGGCAGCAAATAGCAACAACATGTGTCTCAGTTTTCAAGGCTTCTTCAAGTATGTGCTTCTAAAATACGCCGAAAGGCTCCCGAGAAATGGAGTAGCTCTTGCCATGTTCTCTCATGCTTGTTCCCTCGCACGAGGATGAGTCAATCTTGCTTTGCTCAACAAATGGTGACGCCCTAGACTCAAGAACAAGGGCTTATTTTGCTTCATTTGACAATCAATAAGCCCTAGGGGCTATGCTCGAGAAAGATGTGTGAGACTATCCTCAAAGTCTCTCAAAAGGAATGTCAAAAAAAAGCCCTCTTGACATGTGTGCCCGTGCTTGTTCCCCCGATCAAGGATGGACCTTTCTCGCAATCAATGATGGCACTCTAGGGGATATGGTCATGTCTTAAAGGCTCCCTCGGCAAAGAGCAATTAACTCTCCAGCAGTATCCCCATCCAAGTCATGTGCAACATTGGAAGCTTCCTCAATTCGGCACCGAAGGTCTCCAATGGCTTCGCAATCTACAATCTTTTGGGCTACAGCATTACAGTAATTCAAGCAAAGGGCAGTATTAGGGCTTCGCGACCGACAGTCTTTTGGGCTACAATACTCGAGCAAGTGCAATGTGGAATAGTCTTATGGCTCCATGAAAGGGATCAAGCTTCAAGAGTCTCTCAACACTTCCAGTCAAAAGGCCCCTTGGTTTTAAATGAAGGCTCCAATGATATGAATGAATTTGATAATTCTTGTTAGAACTTACAACGAGATTATGAAGGAAGTCTTAGGGAAAAGGAAAAGATTCAATATGCTAAACTCTAATCAAAACAGGGTTATAGCGGGAAATGCCACGGTCAATCCCAATGTTTCTGCAATTCAGCACCCCTTTTCCAAGATCAAAAGCACAAGGTGCAGCTCAGATAAAGTTGGGCCACAGCACTAGTTGCATCCGAAGATCCGTCATTAGTTCAACTCAAGAAGAGTCAAGCAAGAATACTCATTTGGGACTTTATCACACCAAGACCTTATCCTCCGCGACTTCGACGGCACCGCAAGACACTACCGCATATTTTGACATAAGCCCTCAGCCATTTGGGTATCGACCGCAATGAGGCCATTCATATCCCCAGTAAGAGCAAGAAGGAGATCTCTATCAAAAATTCTACCAAACGGTACATCCGCTCTCAATGCCGAACCGATCACAAGATAATTTGGGGCTTTAAATCGAAAGGTCTTCACACTCCACCGTCTTGAAGCTCACAAACAAGAAGTCCATGACATTTGGGGCTTTGCAATCTCTCGAGGCTTGGTATCAATAATCTACTCTTGGGATTTGCTCACGCCAACAACAAAAGGCGATTTATTTGAATGGGCCAAGAACTGATTTATCTTGGGGCTATACAGGTCCCTCAAAATTTGGCATCAAAGGCATTCTTGGGGCTTTACAATCAGTAACCCCTCATCTCGGTATCAAAAGTCTTTTGAAGCCCCATAATCGACAAATCTTTTGGGGCTAGACATCAATCTTCGTTGGGCACACCGGCGACAACAGAATTCAAGCGAGGCAATCCGGACTTCGACTGAACATGACTTGATCTTGGGTTGGCTTCACAAGCACACAATGGTTAAAATGGTTCACCCACGAACTAAAATATATATATATATGTTCCTCACATGTGTGCATATTCTTTCCTTTCTAATCTAAAAAAAAAAAAAAAAAAAGATTTTTCTTTTTCTTTTTCTCCTTCTATGTGCAAAAGTATGTGCTTTACTTTGCTTTCCTCTTAGCTTCTCCTCCAGCATTCTCCATCATCCTTGAACTACGCTAGTCTGATTCCCTTCAAAGGATACGTAGGCAGCCTTTGGCACGGCCAACCCATCATTCAGAATGTTATCTCAACAACATTCCATCGAAGGCAACGGCAGTTCATCATCTTCATCAAAAGTATCAACATCCTTCGGCAATCCATCTCCAATCAAGTGGCAATGGTAAGTGAAGGTATGAATGCATTCGAGGCTTTCCTCAAATCACACCACACACAAAATCACTTTCTCCATTCCTACAAAAGCTCTCTCTCATGCAAAACTGCTCTCAAATCACATTGCACCACGAGCACAATTTCTCTCTTCATGCATCTTCTTGCACTAGCACATATACCTGCAAAGCACATAACAGGTACCACCGCGAAGTCAAACAGAATCTGCAACTCGAGGCACTTCATCCCCAGCAGAAAATGGTCTACAGTCAACCATGCCCGCATCCCCGCAAAAGTCAACTGCAACGCCAAACAGCACACGGCTTCAAAGCAGCAATTCGTCAAAGGTTCACTAACGGCCTCATCAACGGATTTCACTAACGGATTCGTCAACAAAGGTTCACTAACGGCCTCGAAGGTTCACTAACGGCCTCATCAACGGATTTCACTAACGGATTCGTCAACAAAGGTTCACTAACGGCCTCGAAGGTTCACTAACGGCCTCATCAACGGATTTCACTAACGGATTCGTCAACAAAGGTTCACTAACGGCCTCGAAGGTTCACAAACGGCCTCATCAACGGATTTCACTAACGGATTCGTCAACAAAGGTTCACTAAAGGCCTCGAAGGTTCACTAACGGCCTCATCAACGGATTTCACTAACGGATTCGTCAACAAAGGTTCACTAACGGCCTCATCAACGGATTTCACTAACGGATTCGTCAACAAAGGTTCACTAGCGGCCTCGAAGGTTCACTAACGGCCTCATCAACGGATTTCACTAACGGATTCGTCAACAAAGGTTCACTAACGGCCTCGAAGGTTCACTAACGGCCTCATCAACGGATTTCACTAACGGATTCGTCAACAAAGGTTCACTAACGTCCTCGAAGGTTCACTAACGGCCTCATCAACGGATTTCACTAACGGATTCGTCAACAAAGGTTCACTAACGGCCTCGAAGGTTCACTAACGGCCTCATTCAAGGGTTCACTAACGGCCTCACTTAACGGATTCAGCCTGCAGGTTTACCAACGGATCATGTCACCCCCTCTACCAACAAAAGACGCTCACACAGGGAGCGCACCCCTATCTCTAGCAATTTCAAATTACTGCTTTCATCGAGTCTTTGCTTTCTTTTATTTCTTTTTCTTTGTCGATGTCCTCGACGGGTGTTTTTACTTTCGTCGACGCGTTTTGCTTTGCAATCCACGTCGCCGAGGGGCTTTGTAGACACCCCGCCTTGGACCTCTCACCCCGATTGCATACAAAGTATTTTTATTTAACTGATTTTTGTTGATTTCTGTTACTTCGGTTAAGTTCCTAACTGATTCCGTTAGTTTTGGACTAAACTGCATAACAGAGTTAACTTTTAGGGTCATTCTGCCCTTTTCTGCCGCGGGCGCTTCCGGAACTGTTAACGGGCTGCGCGCGCGTCTCGCCCCAAAAGCGGGACTCGCGCGCTTCCCACTATGGCAGTAACGGATTGCACCTTATTTCCCTCACTTTTCTTATTTACAAACATCTTCTTGATCACAAAAACAACCCTTTTTACATCCACATTCATCCCCCCTTTTCTCATTAACTCCCAATCCCAAATTCTAAGCCTTTTCCCAAAAACTAATATTTCTTTCATTTATTATTTGATTTCTTTTATTTCTTTTATTTTTCTTTTATTCATTTATCTTATTTGTGATTGGCCCATTCCATTTCACATGGATGACCAATTTCCCTCCAACCTTTCCCTCTCTTTTTTACCTATAAAAACCATCATCTTCTACCTTAGAAAGGGACTCTCTTTGGACTCTTTTTAGACTCTTTGGACCTTAATCTCACATTTTCACTACACCTACACTATACACAATTCTCTACACAAATTCTCCAACAAGAGTTTTTATACAACAAATTGTTCTACAACAATTTCATTACAACAACAACACTTTCAAGTCAAGGTTCCAAGTCCTCTTTCTCAAGGTACAACTCTATTTTCTTCCTTTGTTTTCTTCTTCTTGATGTATGCAATCCCCATTAATGGGACATGACCAACATGACTACTTCACATATTGAAGTTAGTTAAGGTTATCTCCTTACATTTTAATCTTAACTTTAATTCACCATGTTAATTTCTCTTCATCTCTTAATGTAATTCTTTAACATTACTTGTTACATGTAATCTTTATCATTAAATAAATAAAACAATTCTATTTTATTTCCCCTTTATTTCCCCTTTTCTTCTCATCAAAATTGTTAGCACATTTCTATTTAATTAATTGAAGGACATGTAAATATTAGAATACCAATAGTAGCAAGACCCGCGTAAGCGAGGCGGAGTGGGTGTTTAAGTACTTCCCACTCCGTCACCTAACCCCCGAACCCTTCTCTCCCGAATCTCTGGTTTTGTACATAAATTAGGCTATTTCTAGGTTTTTCTTATGTTCCTTTAAAAACATAGGTGGCGACTCTAAACAATCTAAAATCAAGTTAGACATCCTAGGATAATTCACCGCTCTAGCCAAGTTGTGGTTTCCCGGGGTATCTACAGAAAGTAATCCCGATCTTTTGAGAAAACTGAGGGCAATAAACAACTGAAGCCATTTATGTACACAAACTAAAATCAAGGATACGCTGCATTCTGCGCCGTCCAGATTCTTTTGCCTTTGTTTTTGCTGTGTGATGAGATTTTTGTACTTTTTTAAGCGAGAGACCACCGCTTTGTGTGATCCACTGGTGCTGTTTTAACCCCGACTGATTCTTTTTTGCTATTGGGAGGGATAACAGGATCGGCTTCGTCCGTTGATCTGCAAGTTAGCTTTGCATGCAGTGGCAGATGTGATTCACACAGATAAAAATTGGATTATTCTGACCGAACACAATCTTTCTTTTATTCTGAAATTCCGGATACTCTTTTTTTTTTTTTTTAAATGACACCGACTCGCGATTAATGACCAACACTGAATCAAGCCCGGATTTCAGAGGGCGGCTGCGGTTATATTCATGATAAAGGGGACAAGGTTCAATGCCTAGGGATGAGGACAAGGAAAATGTCAGCTTTTCTATGAGCCGCCGTACGGACGACTGACACCTTCTGCTGGGTTTTTGACTTTTCGAACCTTGCTTTTGGCTAGGGGGGATGGGGAGACAACCCCTTTTGGAATACTGATGATTTAGGCCGATTTTTTGGGAGGTTATAAAAGGGGAGGGGGAGCTCTTCTTATTTCTCACACCAACCAACTTCTCCTTCTTTCCTGCTTTGCATCCTTTAGCTCATTTCCCTTCTAAAATGGCTAATCTTGGCCAAACCCTGGTTAACATCGAAGAATACCGGGTAGGACTCGACTGCTGGGTGAATTCATACCCAAATAATGTACGAGCGGTGCTAGAAGAAAACTATAATTTCAAGTTGCTCTTTACTCTGAGGAAGCTTCCCATTCAGTGGGAGATGATCCGCGGTGCTTCTGTTTTCTGGTCAACCCGGACCCACTTGTTCAATTTCAATCAAGACGAACTGTGTCCCACCTTTGAGGAATTATGCGCCATTACAGGCAATACCATTTACGGCGAGGCCATGATGCCCACTTCCCGCAGGACACCTGCTCGGTGGCTCATTGAAACCTTCGGCTTTGATATTGACTTCTCAAGGGTTCTCCTTCATGGGACCCACCTTGACATTACTTGCTTCCCCGAACTCTTTGGCGAGGCTGACCCTCATAACCCGGTGTACTTCGACCGTAGGGACTTTGCCTTGGTTATATGCCTATTTGCAGAGATGTTTTTCGTTTCTTACGATGGCTTCATCGACTCAAGGATGGTGGACATCGTTGATTCTTGCAAGCGTGGTTCCGGCAACGTGATGACTGTCCTCTTGGCTGAGACTTTGCATGGGCTGGATGGCTACTATCCCAGAGGTGATGCTTTCACGTCGGGCAGCCCCATTCTATTGCAGATCTGGCTTCAGGAGCATCTCAAGATCATTCGTCCGGTGTCGAATCCAGACTATACCCCTTCTATGCTTCCAAGGCGAGGTTTATACAGGCAAAACTGCACTACCGTCAAGGAGTGGGTTGGACACTTTTGGCGGATCACATCGGCAGACATCACGTGGGTGCCTCCGCATTGGGGTTTGAGCAGGTATCTCATTACGAGTGCGGGTCATTCCTTCATCTGGCTGGCTGGGCTTCGCTCCACCACTTTCTACTTGGGCCAACGGGTGGCTCGCCAGTTCGGACAAGTCCAAGGGATCCCCTTTTCTGACCTTCCCATCACAGATAATTTGCCGGTGACTACCAACATTTGCAACTTGATCAAAGAGGTTTGGTATTAGAATGGTGCACACATCGGTCGAGGCAGGCGCCGGGCTGAAAGGGACACATTTTATGAACCCACTTTGGAATATCTTGAGTGGTTGGGCCCTCAAATTGCTGAAGAAACCGCTACCATTGCAGATTTGGTACTGGAGCTCGTAGGTCCAGAAATTCTGTCTGGGGATTACTATTCCCAGATAACAGGGCCGACAATTTTCCAGAATCAGATTGGCGGGAGTCAACCACGCAGCGGTCATCGATCCGGACGCCGCAGAAATGATCGGGGCTCAACTTCAAGGAACACCCAGCCTAATGCAACGAACTCTGAGAATCAAAGGGGAGAAAGCTCGACGGGTCCATATCCGAACGTGTTCGATCGTCTCAGTCCCTGAATAAATTTTTAGTTATTTTCGCTTTAATCCTTGGTTGCCACGCCAAGATGATGTGTTTTTATTTCAAAGTTTGTTGTGTTTGTTTTTCCTTTTGAATGTAATGTTTGCAAGTTCAACGTGGGGAATAAAAAGCTTTCTTTACTTTTAATGACCGGACCCGAAGGTTGCCTACGTTCCTCTTTAGAGGCTCAGGTCAACGTAGTTCGACACAGTTACATGAAATTTTGCGCGCCTCCTGTTTTTTACCTAGAACTGCCCTTTCGGGTTTTCACCTCTAGTGGGGCTGTCTTTTGCGCTTTTTTTTTTTTTTTTTTTTTACAGACTCGATAGGAAACACAAATCTCTGCGTCTTCTACGCATAATACTTCTTCAATTTGCTGAGGTTGCAGGGCTGAACAAGGTCTTCTCCAAATTCAGTTTGCAGGAACACGGCTCCAGCAGACTGTATCTTCTTGACAATGTAGGGGCCCAACCACGGAGACTTCCATTTCCCTCGGGGGTCGACATAACTTGGTGGCTTTTCTCGCAGCACAAGATCTCCCATTTTGATATTGCGGTCTTTCACTTTCTTGTTAAATGCTCTGGCAATTCTGCGTTGGTACGCACGATTGTGCTCAAGGGCCAACAACCGCTTTTCATCGAGCAATGCTAACTCTTCATGGCGACTTTGTAACCAATCAACTTCAGACACTTGATTCTCAAGTAGCACTCTCATAGAGGGGATTTCAAGCTCAATCGGGAGAACTGCTTCCATGCCATATGCAAGTGAATAAGGAGTAGCCCCAGTCGGTGTCCGAACAGATGTGTGGTATCCCCACAAGGCTAAAGGCAGCTTCTCGGACCAATCTTTTCCAGTGATATCCATCTTTCTAATGATGTTCTCCAGGGTTTTGTTCGCCGCTTCTACCGCTCCATTGGCTTGGGGTCGATAGGGTGATGACTTGTGTCTGACCACCCGGAATTCGTCAAGCAATCGGTTGACTTCCCCTTCAAAGTGAGTTCCATTATCTGAGATCATCTCATAAGGGACCCCATATCTGTAGAAAATGTTGGTACGAATGAACTCGGCTACCTTCTTGGCATTCAAAACTTTGTAAGCAGCGGCCTCAACCCACTTGGTGAAGTAATCGATAGCTACGAGCACGTATCGGTTTGACCTGACCAATAACATCTATCCCCCATGTGGAGAAAGGACAAGGAGCAGTTGATTGATAAAGAACATGTGGCGGCAGATGTTGTAGACTAGCGTACCGCTGACACTGATCACAGGTTCGCACTTTCATCATACAATCCTTTTCCATCGTGGTCCAGTAGTACCCTTGCCTCACTATCTTCTTAGCGAGCAATGGGCGTGTGCGCATCACTTGGATCAATGAGCAAGATTCCAATTCCGAAACCTCTCTTATTGGCAGCCCCATCAAAGAAGAGTTGCCACTTATTCTCTGAACAATCAACAGTGTAGATCCCTTCATCGGGAAACTGATCTTCTGGTCCGGGCTCAAGATCAAGAGCCAAATCTGCAAGCTGGTCTGCTATCACCCTTCCTTTAATGGACTTAGGCGTTGCGTAAGTCATATCAAACTCGCTTAAGAGAAAAGCCCACTTGGCCACTCGATTGGACATGGTTGGCCTTTCGAGGATGTACTTCACTGGATCCATTCGGGATATAATTTGGACAGGTAAGGATTGCAGATAAATTTTTAATCGCTGCGAGACCCAAACCAAACCGGTACATGCCTTTTCCAATGCTGAGTAGTTCAATTCACTCCCTTGTAGCTTTCTGCTAACAAAATAGATGGCACTTTCCACCCAGGAGTCCTCTTTTTCTTGTGCAAGCATTGCTCCTACTGCAGTATCAGTAACTGTTAGGTACAGTCGTAAGGGTTTGTACGAATGAGGTGGCGCCAAGACCGGTGGGCTTGTCAAGTATTCTTTGACCTTTTCAAAAGCAATCTGGCATTCTTCATCCCATGATCGATCGGTGTCCTTTTTTAGGAGCTTAAAGAGCGGTTCACACATCATGGTTAACTGCCGTATGAATCTGCTAATGTATTGAATCCTTCCCAAGAAACCTTTCACCTCTTTTTGAGTTCGAGGTTGAGGCATTTTTGTGATGGCCTTTATTTTGTCGGGGTCGACTTCAATCCCTTTTTCAGTTACCAAGAAACCTAAGACTTTGCCTCGGACAGTACCGAATGTGCATTTAGCAGGATTCAATTTCATGTGGTACTTCCGCAACCTTTTGAAGAACTTTCTGAGGTCAATCAGATGCTGAGCGCCTTCTTCAACTGAGTGCACAATCATGTCATCCACGTAGATTTCAAGCTCTTTGTGGATCATGTCATGAAAAAGGGTCGTAGCACCTCTTTGATAAGTGGTTCCGGCATTTTTAAGACCGAAAAGCATCACAGTATAGCAGAACGTCCCCCACGGGGTGATGAAGGAAGTTTTCTCTTGATCTTCTACTGCCATCTTAATTTGGTTATAACCCGCCATTCCATCAACGAACGACTTCACTTTGTGCATTGCAACCGAGTCCACCAAAATGTCAATATTTGGTAACGGGAAATTATCCTTCGGCAAGCCTTGTTGAGGTCTCTGAAATCAACACATATCCGGACTTTGCCGTTCGCCTTTTCAACTGTGACCATATTGGACAACCATTTGGGATACTCCACAACTCGGATGAAGCCTACTTGTAGCAGCCTCTCGATCTCCTCTTTAACCTGAAGGGCCCACTGCGGCTTGATTCTGCGTAGTTTCTGCTTGACCGGTTTGGCGTCAGGAAAGGTAGGAATTCGGTGTTCCACGATCGTCGGATCTAACCCTGGCATGTCTTCATACAACCAGGCAAACACATCAACAAATTCTTTGAGTAAACTAATCAGCTGTTCCCTGTCAACCCCTTGCATGAAGCTCCCGATCTTCATTTCTTTGACTTCTTCATTCAGCCCCAGATTGATGGTAGACAGATTTTCCCCACAGGCTTCTAATTTTCGTTCCCCACGCTGTTTTGCTAACCTGTTTAACTCGATTAAATAGTCTTTTTCATCTTGACTTATGTTTTTTAAAGATTCATGATTAACTTTAGTTGTTGTTAAATTTTCATTTGTTAAATCATTTTTTAAAATATTGGCAACCGAGGAGTAAGCGGAAATAGAGGAAACTTCATTCACAAAAGAGGGGAGTACAAGCTCGGCGACCGCGTCGAGGTCCTCGACAGTGAGGTCCTCTTCGGGAGTCCCAGAAACAACATTAGATAGCACAAAGGGTTCAAAAGCGGGGCCATCAGGGCGAACATAACCAAACCGCTCCACCAGAGTGTCAGTAGTAGTGAGCGGGCCAGTGGTTGTGGACCAGTTATTAAGTGGTGCCACTGCCGGCTTGAGGTGCTTCACCGGGTCATAAGCTTCACCATTACCATTTTCGATCATAACCATATATCCGTCTTCAAGACCAATTCCTTCAAACAACCCGAAGACATCATCTTCTTCATCAATATTCCACGGAATAATAGGGTCCAGTTGCTTATAGGAACTGCCCACATCAAAGTTTTCATCGACCATCTTGATATTCTCAAATACTTCCCATCCAGCATGAGGCTTTTCATTAATGCCAATAACTGGCTCAAAAGGCATAACATACGCGACATCTTCAACTTTGCAAACAAAATATCCCTTCCAGGACTTTTCATAAGGACGGAGTGGGGGGAGCTTATAGGTCCTTCCACTTTTGATAGCAGTCTGTCTCTCTCTTTTCTGACGTACAGCTTCGGCGATTTCGGCAGGAGTCGGTTTGTAACCAAGCCCAAAAGGAAGGAAGAAAAATGGAACATCATCCTTGATAGGTTCAATACACCCTTGTTGCTCTTTTCCAAGCCCCATCATAGGCAGGAACTTCATCTTCTTGACCATATTCAAGGCCATTGCGTCTCCATACCTGGTCTGCTTTCTACCAATTAGATCGGTCTCCTTGACATATTCAATAGCATGGATCCGAGCTTGTGGGATCACTTCAAAACCACTCAAGAAGATGCCAGTATCTTTGTGCTCAATACCCAAAATCGGGAGGTCATGAACTTGCGTATCATCTTGGGCATGAACTACCACTACATGATTGTCGTGGATGAACTTGATGCACTGATGGTAGGAGGAAGCTACCCCTCTTACTCCATGGATCCAAGGGCATCCCAAGAGTAGACTGAATGAGGACTTGATATCAATCACTTGAAATTCAATCGGCATGACAAGAGGGCCAATGGTGAGAGTGAGAAGGACAACACCCAGAACACAGCGACTGGTGCTATCGTAAGCACGAACCACTTGAGAAGATGGGGCCAAATCAGTTATCTTGATTCCCAAATCTGCGAGAACATGCACGGGGCATACATTTACTGAGGAGCGATTATCGATCAAAACACGAGCTAAGTGCTCACCTCCGACCCCAACTGTGATGTGCAGAGCCTCGACATGATTAAGACCAATTTTTGGTGCATCGAGATCGGTAAAAGTGATGATATTCCTAAATTGAATGTTGCCGATCATGTGGACAAGGTCATTGGGAGAAGTCTCGATCGGGATGACAGCTTGAGCAAGAGCTTTAACCAACACGTCTCGGTGCTCCTGTGAAGACGAGAGCAAACCCCAAATGGATATATTATCCTGGGTTTTCTTTAACTGGGTCAAGACCGGGTTCTCGGCGACCTCTTTCTGAGCGGGGACTTCTTCTATATCCTTTCCCAATTCACTTGCCTCGGGATTTGGAGGCTGATAGGCTCTTCCCGAGCGAGTGAGGTGATTCACATTTCCGCCAACCCAAGCGGCCTTTTTAACAGGGGCCTTTTGCTCCTTAGCAGCTTTAGCACTAGACAAAATCGAATCCCAAGAGATCATATGGCATTCAAAATCTTCGGAGATAACAGGAGTTACAGTGTAATTCAAAGCTTTCTTCGGAACGATGAAACTAGTCCTTGAGTAGTTTCCTTCAAACTCGATCACATGGATCCCTGGCAAGGGATTAGTCACCACATTTGGTTGGGGCGGCTTCTGAATGAGTCCATCGTCTATCATGTCCTGCATAGTGTGTCTCAAACTCCAACATTCATTTGTCGCATGACCAGGTGATACGTGGTATGCACAATATTTACTTGCATCCCAATTCTTAGGAGGCGGATTAGGTGGGCGGTATCCTTCTATCGGCTTTAGTACTCCTTGGGCGACCAATCCTTGAAAGATAGTAGACAATGGAGCGCTGAATTTATCAAAATGGCGATCTCTCCGATTTCCACCATTCCTTCGCTGATCGGTGACAGAGTTCACAAACCCGTCTTTATTATAACACGGAGGTGCCCTATTGTAGCTGCTCCGGCTTGGTCCCACATTGTTGTTCCAAAAAGGAGCAGGGGTCATGGAAACATTGTTCACAACTGGTGCCGGGGCTTTAGCAGCGGATCGGAATCTGTAGGAGCTAGGAGAAGAATCTAGCTTGATCACCCCAGTTCGGACATCTTCGTCTATACGAGAACCCACATCAAGAATAGAAGCAAAATCTGGAAACGGGAGATATTTCATCTTATCTGCATACACCGGCTGAAGATTCTTAAGGAAAATACGAGTTTGCTCGGCACTGTCAGGCCTCTCCAGAGTTTGAGCAACTTTCTTCCTCCACCTACTTGCAAATTCAGAAAAGGATTCCTTCTCACGCTGAGCACACGAATCGAGGTCACGACGGCTCTTATTCCAGTTGGAGTTATCTTTGTATCGCTTCTGGAATTCATCCACGAGCTTCCCCCAATTATCAACCAGATTGGCATCCACAGTCATAAACCACTGCTTAGCGGCTCCTACCAAAGTCAGATGGAAGTTGGAGGCCATCGCACCAACATTAGCCCCACGAGACTGCATTGCATGAGCGTAAGATTTCAGGTGGGCCATTGGGCAACCTGTACCGTCAAATTTCTCCACATCGGGCATTTTGAATTTAGGAGGCAGAACAGCAAATGGAGATAATTTCAAGGAATCTGCAGAAAACTCCCCTTTATTCATGACCTTTCTCAACATTTCTTTCATTTCGCTCATTTCAATCTCAACTTTAGTAAGGGGTACATATGGGACACCCTTGTAGAACGCTTCCATTTGGCGGACTAGGTTAGGATCTTGCCCCTGGGAAGTTCCTTGATTAATCTGAGAGGCACCGCTAGCAAACGCACCATAAGCGTTGGGCTGCTGATTCGGATACAGAGTCTGCATATACTGAGCAAAGGCATTATGATCAGGCGGATACTGAGACGGATGCACAGCAAAATTTGCTGGATTCGGGATGAAGGGCTGGTGAGTGCCACTGAAGTCTGGATGAGCCACATTACCGAGGAGGGATGTTCTGGTGATGACTCTGGCCGATGGTGTTGCTACCAATAGGATTCAAGTTGATGGTAGGGATGCCACTTCCATTGGGACCTGTATTGCCATTGGGATTAGGATTGGGAACCCCATTTCCGGTCTGATTAACGTTCGGATCGCCATTGGGATTTCTGTTGGGGTTGCCATTGGGAGCCCCATTACTATTCTGATTCTGCATCTGCACAAGTGTAGCCAGTAGCTCATCTTGCTGAATCCTCATCTGACCCAACTCATTCTGCTCCAACCATGCTTGAAGACCTGGTGGCGGCACATAGGCTTCCTCATTTCCTTCCTGGGCCATTGCAATAGCTTCTTCGGTTACAGGCACTGTCTCGGCAACTCGGATCAACCTCCCCTTACTGTTTCTAGCTCCCCCTTTCCAAGTAGATGCCAGGCTTAGAGTATCTGAAAGGGATGGTGTTTAGGGCTGATTAGAGAGTGAAAAGGATCGAGATTTTCCGAGTTTGATTCAAAAGGAGTTCAAAAATCAAAATCAATCCTAGAATGCCGGATAAGCACTTGCTTTATTTTGACATGTTTTTGCATGAATCTTGGAATAGTGGATACCATCTCCAAAGTATAGGACCAACGTTTTTCACATGTACTGTACTATTGGCCGTCCTAGCCCCTAGCGAAGGGCCTATACTCTTTCTGGGATCCACCATTCGGTTACGGTCTATGTGAGGGTCTTGACAATTTCAAGTCAATCCAAGAATTTCAACATGATATCCACAATTGAGGTCGATTATAACCTTTTGGGATTTCATAGGATTGAAGTAAAATTGTTTAGACAAAAACCGACATGAAGTCTGTGACGTGTTATTTTCGAAAGAATATGGACATCGCATTTCGGCTTTTGAAGCTTGGCTTACACCCATCACAGCGACCGTAGGCGCTGCTAAGGGGGAAACAGTATACCGTTGACCCTATGGGGAAGTCAAGTGAGCTCCCTTATGCCCCAGGTTTACCGTCTCGGGTTTGAGATTCTAAGACGCTTTTCAAAAAACGTGCATGTGTGTGAGGTATCTATGAGTTCGAAAAATTATTTTGAAAGCACGTAAAAAAAACAAGAAAATCATTTTTTTCCTTTTTTACTTGTTTTACCCCTTTTTTGGGGAATCACTCACCACGCAATGCATATATATATATACAAATAAGATAAGCGAAAAAACGCCCCTGCAAAACAGAGGTTAGGGCACAGATATATACACCCCAAGTAAGGCACATAAAGCATGGCACACACAAAGATTTAGAGTCTAGCCCACTTCAATGCAACTCCCCAGCAGAGTCGCCACTGTGAGAGCCCGCGCCCGAGAATGATCGGATCACCGCGAAATGACCGCCCGTGAAAGCGATTCGCGCCCGTCTCGTGCTGATGCGCTTTTGGAAATGCGCTCGGTTCTCACACAATGGTTTCCTCTTGATGCTGTGATTTGATTGCAAGAGTCGCCACCTCATTTTGATTTTAGGAAAAATGAAGAAAAAACCTTTTTTGAGAAAATGGGTTCGGGGGCTAAGTTACGAGAAGAGAAGGGGTTAGGCACTTTTCTCGCCCGTGATGGTCTCTATATGCGTGCCACTTATATTCAATTTTATGCCTTTTAATTTGGATTTTATGCCCTACCAAAAAATGGTGATGAAATATATATGGAGGTCTTCCTATTCTAGGAAGTTTCATTTTTATTCACAACCGGGAACTCGGTTTGAGTGGATTCCCCGATTAGTTTTCAAGAATGGTTTTGATCATATCAAGAAATAATACATCCACGGGAGGGGAGATTACACAATTACACATATACAAAAAATAGGGGAGACAAATCCCACAAATAATAAAAAATATCCTCGACGGTGCTTTTGTTGATTTCGGTGACACTTTCCGTCCCCGAGCCGTCGTACCTGTCCTAAAATCAATCCGATTCCAAAAATAAAAATTGGGGGTTAATCCCTGAATACTAGGGATCATAAGGGAGTTTTTGTAGACTTTTTGGACCAAGTTTAGGCCCCAAACACATGCAATAAAGTTGATCACAAAATTCAGCCCAGAAAAGGCAAACAGAAACCTTAGCATGTTTATCACCAATTTTCACCATATTAGCTTGGGAATATGACAAAACCCAAAGAATAAAAATTGAATACAACGAATAAAACATGAATATCCCAAAATTTGGAGTTCATAGGATGCGTTTTAGTGGTTCAAAAGGTTTCTGACATTTCAATGTCAGAAACTGGAAGTGCGGAATCTGAATTTTTGAGTTTGAAACATATGTTTGAAAGGAGAACTTACAGTGATCCAAAAAATGTATAAAAAATATGATAATCATAATTAGTTCGTTTAGAACAAAATCTATGTTTTGATCTTTGTCCATAAAATTAGTTTTCATCAAGTTTGAAACCCAAGAACACAGCAAGGTACCACAGTGAATAAACAACTCAGAATCACTGAGACCCAAATTTATGCATGAAAATATGATCTAGGCATGGAATATTAACATGAAACTTTAGGATCATATATTTCAAAATGTTATGAACAACTTTTATTCTTTGACCTAAACCATAAAACCACTCTAAGATGGATTTACAAGCTCATCAAAATCAAGACTCTATACAGAAAGTAAAAACTGATTATATGAGGCATGATTATAGACCTCAAAACACTACTATATCTTCAAACCAAGGCATGAAACTCAAGGAATTTGATATTTAACATGTTAAAAACATTATCCAAGAGCTATTTATCAACAAATAATGATTTTCACATGCATGATCATGAAGGAAAGCCAAAGAGGGCAGATTTACGCCCTTTGAGAGAAACATGAAGATTTTCATACACAAATTAAAGCATATGAATATTATGACTATTATGAACATATATAAACATAATAAACTGAGTATTAGCATCACATGATCATCATTTATATACATAAACAAAGCTTTACAAAGATAAAAAAACATGGAAGATGAAGGAAACTTAGTCATTATTTGACTAGGTTCCAAACCACTCTCAATATTGCTTACATATCTAAAGAGCCAAGGTTTACATAGAGTTTTACCTAGCTTTTGAGATTATGGGTGCTCCCTTTGTCAACCAAGGGAATACTTTTTCTTTTCTTTTTGCTTTGTGTTTGATCAAAGTTTTGGCTTTGATGTGTTTTTTGTGGTTTGTTTGGTGATTTATGGGTGGTGTAGGAGTGGTGGTGTGGTGATGGTGTGGTGGTGGTGTTCTTGTTGAGAGATAATTAGAGTGGAGGATGGTAGGGTTTTTTTTTTTTTTTTTTTTTTGTGTCTCCCTTTTTGAAATGGATGAGAGTGGTGTATATAGGAGGAGGGAGGTGGTAAATTGGTTGTAACTTGGAGGGGGGAGGTTGTAAATTGGTGGATTCATCATGTATCCTTCTTGACTAAGGCTTAAAGTCATCTTCCTTATCTCTGTTTCGGCTTTCCGCTCCGCAACTGCTCCGTTGTGCGCGTCTCCGGTGTCCCGGTTGTCCGCGAGTCCAACATGAAAGTTGCTCGGAATATTTTTCTGGTCAGGCCGGTATATCTGAAATATTTTTATGAGCAAGGAACGACAATAATATATTTTTTGCTCTTCTTGACCAGTTGATAAAATATT
This sequence comes from Campanula takesimana, assembly GCA_026119855.1. NCBI lineage: Eukaryota > Viridiplantae > Streptophyta > Magnoliopsida > Asterales > Campanulaceae > Campanula > Campanula takesimana. Next base: position 367,354 of record JAOWBW010000157.1, on the reverse strand, counting down.
TTGAGATATTTTCCAATTTGGATAACCATCTTTCCGGCTCCGGCTTTCCGCTCCGTCGTGCGCGCTCTGGTGTCCCGGTTGTCCGCGGGCCCAACATGAAAGTTGCTTGGAATAATTTTGTGGTCACGCCGGTATATCTGAAATATTTCAATTAGCAAGGAAAGGTAATAATATATTTTTAATGCACAGAATGGATAACAGCGAGCAGTTCGGGGGGTTGCGGGCCCCGTTTCCGGTCCCGCACCTCGAAAAACGAAATTTTTGCCTGTTTGCTCGTTTTTTCCCTCTGATCATGAATTTGAAGTCCGTTTATCCATTCGATGCACCGATAAGGCTCACGGCAGTCCCGCACAGCCAAATCGAGGGTTTTAGGTCAATTTTCGGGTTTAGACCGATTCAAGGTGGGTTTTTAGGGGTGCGAGATCAGGGTATCTACACATGATCTTCATTAGGTTTTATCCCTTTTTCACATACTTGGATGTGAGGGCACCTTGAATCATTTCATGATTTGGTTCCAAGATACATAACAAGAATATAAGGTGCTTGAAGGACAAGACTTGCAATATAAGAGGTGCTTGACAAGGGCAAGACTTGCAATACAAAAGGTGCTTGACAAGGGCAAGGCTTAAAATTCAAGTAAATAAACAATATGAGCAAGAACAAAAGAGTTTGAGATGGAGAGAAGATGGGGAGAAGGAGGCTTCGCCTATGGTGGTTATGGCTTATATTCCTCTCTTTTCACTCAAATATTTGATGGTGTTTCACTCAGGCTAAATTCCTGCAGAGTTTCACCTACAAAACTATATTTCTCCCCCCTAAAATGATCAGCAAGGGTCTCAATTTATAGGGACTGAAGGTGCCTAAACCAGCCGTACGGCTAGGCCCTTCCCGCGTCCAAACCATCCGTACGGCTCAGCCTGGCGAGCTTCTGGATTTTTCCAAGTTTAATTCCAGAGCAGTCCTGAAACTTTCAGTTTATCCTAGTGAGGTCCCAGCCCATCAGTTTATCCCGGAATGGTGCTAAGAGTTCCTCTAAGCTGGTCAATTTCAGATTGGGGTACTTACAGAGCCCCTCGGCAACGTCGCTTTGGAAAAGCGGGGTTATCGATAAAAATAAGCATCCCAATCTGATGGGAGGACGGCATGACCGATTTTGGTTTGCATTGCTGGACCTAGAGGTATAGGATTCCTACGTATCTCGTTTGTGGGGAATCAAGCCTAACGTAGTTCGGAAAAGGAGAGAAGTTTTAAGGCTATCCAAACCTAAGGGCTAGGCGGATATCAGTCATCTTTTCCTAGGGGGACGAGCATGACTCTCGGTGAGTTCAGAGGCGGGACATGGTCAACTTGGATCTATGGAGAGGGTTGACTTACCAGGGCATGGTCAACTTGGCTCTATGGAGAGGGTTGACTTACACAAGGAAGCGTGACCCTCGGGGTCAGAGGCGGGACATGGTCAACTTGGCTCTATGGAGAGGGTTGACTTACACAAGGAAGCGTGACCCTCGAGGTCAGAGGCGGGACATGGTCAACTTGGCTCTATGGAGAGGGTTGACTTACCGGGGCATGGTCAACTTGGCTCTATGGAGGGGTTTGACTTTCACAATGAATCGTGACTCTCGGGGTCAGAGGCGGGACATGGTCAACTTGGCTCTCTGGAGAGGATTGACTTACACAAGGAAGCGTGACTCTTGGGGTAAGAGGCGGGACATGGTCAACTTGGATCTATGGAGAGGGTTGACTTTCACAAGGAAGCGTGACTCTCGGGGTCAGAGGCGGGACATGGTCAACTTGGCTCTATGGAGAGGGTTGACTTACATAAGGAAGCGTGACTCTCGGGGTCAGAGGCGGGACATGGTCAACTTGGCTCTATGGAGAGGGTTGACTTACACAAGGAAATGTGACTCTCGGGGTCAGAGGCGGGACATGATCAACTTGGCTCTATGGAGAGGGTTGAATTACACAAGGAAGCGTGACTCTCGGGGTCAGAGGCGGGACATGGTCAACTTGGTTCTATGGAGAGGGTTGACTTACACAAGTAAGCGTGACCCTTGGAGTCAGAGGCGGGACATGGTCAACTTGGCTCTATGGAGAGGGTTGATTTACGCAAGGGAGCGTGACTCTCGGGGTCAGAGGCGGGACATGGTCAACTTGGCTCTATGGAGAGGGTTGACTTACACAAGGATGGTCTTACATCATTTTGGACTGCCGGGACAAAGGCTTCAACCTATAATGACTATTCTGAGTCAAGGTTTGGTCAACTCCATCTTTGGGGAGTTTGACCGGAAAACTGGTCTTACGTCCTACTAAGGACTGCCGGGATAAAGGCTTCAACCTATAATGACTATTCTGAGTCAAGGTTTGGTCAACTCCATCTTTGGGGAGTTTGACCGGAAAACTGGTCTTACGTCCCACTAAGGACTGCCAGGAACAAGGTTTTCTAAACCTAAGAGTTTACTGGGCTTATGTCAAGGACGGCCTAAGGTTATGCTGGGCTTATGTCAAGGACGGCCTAAGGTTATGTTGGGCTTATCTCAAGGACGGCCTAAGGTTATGCTGGGCTTATGTCAAGGACGGCCTAAGGTTCGCTGAGGACGGGATCTTGCTCATGCTAGGAAAAGACGGTCTTACAAATTGCCGGGTCTTCTTAAGTAAAACGGGTTTACAAACGGCCGGGAGATGAGTCAAAGGGCTTACGTCGCGTCGGGACCGCCTAAGGTTATGCTCGCACTAGGAAAACTCTCATAATTTCTTACTGGGCTTACGTCAAGGACTGCCTAAGGTTCGCTGGGGATGGGATCTTGCTCATGCTAGGCAAAGACGAGCTTACAAACTGCCGGGAGATGTGATTTTCTCACCGGTCTTAAGGTATTCTCACATCAAGCAATTTTCACAAATTTTACTGGGCTTACGTCAAAGACTGCCGGGAGATAATCCTCACAAATTTTATTGGGCTTACGTCAAGGACGGCCGTGGATTCTTACAAGGGAACCTAATTATTTTCTAAGCCAAGAATCATGTTTGCATGAGCCAAAAGGAGGGCAAATATCTGGGGTATTTATGATGTGGTTGGGATGGGGCTTTGAATTAGGGGGTCATAAAGCCAATCTTCCAACAAGAAATCATCAATGCTGTCAGGGCCAAAGTAGCCGTATGGCTAAGGAAGTGGGTGCCTTTTTTGCATCAAATTTTATTCTGGGTCTGGTCATCTCCTTAAGTGCCTTAGCCTGATGTCCAGAGGCAATTCATTTTCTCTGTCCTTTGAGGTTTTTCCTTCCATGGAGTCGTTTCTTATGGAGACACCACCGAAATTGTCCAAGGTTGATCAAGAATGCTTTGAAGGCAATCTTAGGCTTTGGATGAGGCATCATGTGAGGGAGAACAAGGATATTTTTCAAGCCAAGTTTGGGCTTATATCCCTTTGGTCTCTCAAAGAATTTATCCCAGATTTTGAGATTTTGAGGGCCGCTGCATCTTTCTGGGATATCAGAAGACACGTGTATTGCTTTTCTTTCAACGATATCGCCTCGACTTACGAGGATTTCAAGGCTCTGGTAGGGGGCGTGGACACGGAAGTCATTGCTCTCCCTTCGGTTGATGACACGATGTGTGTTGAAAGGTTGGTCACTCTTCTTGGTATTCCTTTAGAAGAAGCCCAATGCATGGTCCTTAATCATATTTTTATTGACATCTCTGACCTTCCCGAGAGATTCATGGATCGGACCGATGAGTTTTCTTGGAATGCCTTTGGGTTGTGCATCCTTGCCTTTTTCTACATGGTTAGTTCTAAAGGCACTTGTCACAGGGTTCTGTTGAGTATTCTTGAGGAATGCCTCATGGGAAAAGACATCGTCCCATTGATCTTAGGTGAAACCCTTCATGGTATGGACCGTTTGGCTTTGGGTGATGGTTTCATGTGCGGTGGTAGCCCCGCTCTTCTCACCATATGGTTAAGGGAGAGGTTGATGGCCGTGCCCGAGGCTCCTCTTTCTCACAAACCGTGGTCCTATTCTTTGAATGGCATTCTTTTGGATTTTGCTCAGGGTGATTGGGAGGCGTACATGGTTCATCTCCAGACTTCACAAATTCGTTGGTGGGTGCCGCACTGGCATATTAGCTCCATGAGAGAGTACCACGATGATTCCCCTATTGTTCAGGTGCCGGGACTCTTGGGATCATCTTTCTACACCCCTTCGTTGGTTCGCAGGCAGTTCGGATTGTTGCAAACTCCTTTGTTGGAGTGGTCGGATGTCAATCCGGAGCATTTGAGACCTCCGTCACTATCTATATGGGATCCTTCTACCATCTTATTCCTTACCCGGTCGTGGGCGTATTCCCTCTTTCCGGCTTGGGTACTTCTCAAGTGTGTGGCTAGCACGGTTTTGACCACAGTTTACTTGGATTGGTATGAACAGACGACGGGGCAGACTCAGAGGCTCATAGAGGAAAGGCGTGAGGCCATTCTTGGAGGTGATTGTGACTCTAGTAGGGTTTTGAGGGAGGCCGAGGCCGTGGCTAGCGGTCACAACTGGACTGGGGATGTCGTTGAAGACTATCAAATCTTAGCTGAAAGAAGGATGACTGTGGTGCCTAAACTCGAGGCACGGATGGAGGATCTCCGGGCTAAGGCGGTAGTTGACATGGCTTTGAGGGCAACTGGGCTTGTCGGAGAGATTGGGAGGGCAACCGAGCTTGGGAGAAAAGAGATTGGGATTTTTGATGTGAAGAAGAAGAAAACTCGGAGGAGCCAAAAGAAGGGGCGAAGAGACGAGGAGTAATGATGATTCCTACTGTCTAAGTATCCACCCATTGCCATTGCAGACACATTAGTTCGATTAAGTGTTTTATTTATATTTTTAGCATGTCATTGAGTCGAGAGTAGACCGTGCTTGAACTCATCAAAAAAGTGTTTTAACCGTGGTGGCAGTGGTTACTTATTATGAAGTTTTCTTTAAGAACCAAATTTGAATTTTATTTATTTTTGAGACCGGACCAATGATTGGCTGCCTACGTTCCCCTTTTACAAATAGAACTAAGGGGCTCAGGTCATCGTAGTTCATTTTTCATGACTCATGGTGCGACCCTGTTTTCTCCCTAGACCGCCCAAACGGGTTTTCAATCTAGGTGGGTATATTCTTTTAGCACTCATTTTTTTTTAAACAAAGTATCGGCGGAGCTTGTCGCCATTGACCGGGTGCATGAAAGGGTTGCCATCCAAATCTGTAAGTCTCATTGCTCCTCCTGAAAAAATCTCTTGCACCACGAAGGGACCGATCCAAACAGGTTCCCACTTTCCATCGGTATTAGACCTTCCCAGGGGTTTTTCTTTGAGAACCAGGTCTCCTACCCGAATTTGTCGGGGCTTCACCCTTTTGTCAAAGGCTCGCTCCATTCTCCATTGGTAGGCACGGATGTGTTCCATGGCTTTCAAACGGCGTTCATCTAGCAAGGCCAATTCATCGTGCCGGCTTCGGAGCCAATCTACCTCATGAATTTTATTTTCCAGCAAAACCCTTAGAGATGGGACCTCCAACTCCGCCGAAAGCATGGCCTCCATCCCATAAGTTAGAGCAAAAAGAGTTTCCCCGGTGGCGGTCCTGACTGAAGTCTGGTAGCCCCATAATGCTAGATGTAGCTTCTCGGGCCAATCCCTACCCCGTGTTGCCATCCTCTTGATGATCCTCTCAAGTGTTTTGTTAGCGGCTTCTATCTCTCTATTGGTTTGAGGCCTATAAGGGGAGGACTTGTGGCGGGTGACTCGAAATTCTCCTAACAGTCGATCACATTCGCCCTCAAAGTGCGAGCCATTATCAGTGATGACCTCATTCGGGACTCCATAACGGCACATGATGTTTTCCTTCATAAATTCCTCGACCTTCTTTGAGGTCAAGACTTTGTAGGATTTGGCTTCGACCCATTTTGTGAAGTAGTTCACGGCTACCAAGATAAATTCATGACCATTGCTTCCAGGTGGGTAAATCTTTCCGATGATGTCAATACCCCAAGTTGAGAAAGGCCATGGGGTTGTCATGCAGTACAAATGATGAGGCGGCAGGTGGTTAAGTTTGGAGAACCGTTGGCACTTATCACACTTCTTCACGAATTTCCACAGTCGGTCTCCATCGAGATCCAAAAATACCCCATTTGTAGGATGACTTGCATTAGGGCCCAAGCATTCATGTGGGGGCCACACACTCCGACATGGACTTCTTTCATGAGTTCCTGTGCTTCCTTTGCACTTATGCACCTTAGGAGAAGGCCTTAATGGCGTTTCTTGTACAGGATGTCTCCCAAGATCACGTAGTGAGATGCCAATCGCTTGAGGGCTGCCACACCTTTAGCTTTGATCCCGTCTTTGTATTCTCCTTTCTCATTTGTGAAGGAAACTTCTCCTTGTTTTAGAAATTGGTAGATTTGGTTGTACCATGGTTCCTCTACTTTCTCCGGGGCTCCTTCGATTTCACAACAGTAGGCCGGATTTTCTTTTCTACCAACTCTGAAGGGTTTTATTGATTTTCCCTCGGGTATTTCCACTAAAGAAGCCAAGGTAGCCAAAGCATCCGCGAAGTGATTCCGATCCCTTGGTAGGTAATGAAAGCTGACCTTTTTGAATTGGGCCATGAGCTCCTCCATGTGGGCGTGGTATTTTTGCAGCCCCGGGTCCAACATCTTCCATTTGTTAGACACTTGGTTGATGATCAAGGCTGAATCCCCGTAGACTTCCAATTCTTTCACATTCCTTTCAAGGGCGGCCTCTAAGCCGGGTGTGCATGCCTCATATTCGGCGGCATTGTTGGTCACTTCAAAGTTTAATTTTATGGCAATAGGGGTGTTCTCGTCATTCGGATCCACTAAGAGCATTCCAATGCCATTTCCTCTCTTGTTCACGGCGCCATCAAAGAACAGTTGCCATTTGTTTTCGCCCTCAAGAGAAAATATCCTTTCGTCTAGGAATTAGGGGTCAGTCTCGTTTTCTTCATTGCGAGGGAAATCTGCCAAGTGTTCTGCCATGACTCTCCCTTTGACTGCTTTTCGCATCACATGACTGATATCATATTCTTCTAGGAAAAAAGACCATTTGGCGAGTCTCATGGACAGAGAAGGATTTTCCAACAAACATTTGATGGGATCTGTTTTGGAGATGAGATGTATCGAGTGGGAATGCATGTAGTGCTTCAATTTCCTCACTACCCATGCCAGTCCAGCACACGTCTTTTCAATGGCGGAGTAGTTAAGTTCACTCCCTTGCAGTTTCCGGCTCACAAAGTAGATGGCATTCTCTACCTTTGAATCTCTTTTCTCTTGGGCCAATATGGCTCCCACCGAGGCATCTGTTACTGTCAAGTATAACAAGAGAGGCTTATCCTTGTGTGGGGGGCAAAGGATCGGCGGATGGATAAGGTAGGCTTTGATTTTCTCGAAGGCCCTTTGACATTCTTCGTTCCATTCAACTTTGGCGTTTTTCTCAATAATTTGAAAATGGGCTCGCACGTGGGGGTGAGTTGGTTTATGAAACGACTAATGTATTGTAGTCGTCCCATGAAAGCTTTCACCTCCGTTTGAGTATGCGGTGGCCTCATTTCTACAATTTCCTTAACCTTTTGGGGGTCAATCTTGATGTCGCGTTCGGTGACCATGTACCCCAAAACTTTGCCACGGGAAACCCCAAAAGTGCACTTAGCCGGGTTGAGCCTCATGGAGTGCTTTCTTAACCTATCAAAGAACTTCCTCAAGTCGATTAGGTGCTGCCCATCGGTTCCTTTAGAATGGATGATCATGTCATCTACATACACCTCTATTTCCTTGTGGATCATGTCATGGAAGAGTGCTGTCGCGGCCCTTTGGTAAGTAGCCCCAGCGTTCCTTATTCCAAAATGCATTACGGTATAGCAGAAGGTTCCCCATGGGGTGGTGAAGGCGGTCTTTTCTTGGTCCTCCTCGGCCATTTTGATCTGATTGTACCCGGCGAAACCATCTACGAAGGACTTGACCTTGAAACTAGAGGTCGTGTCTACGAGCATGTCGATCTTTGGGAGAGGGAAATCATCCTTGGGGCTTACTTTCTTGAGGTCCCTAAAGTCAACACAACACCGGACCTTTCCATTGGTCTTTGTCACTGTCACTATGTTGGAAAGCCATGAGGGGTACTCTATCACCCTTATGAAGCCGACCCGGAGCAGTTTCTCGATCTCTTCTTTGACTTGCAGAGACCATTCCGGTTTGATTCGTCGAAGATTTTGCTTAACCGGTTTCACTTCGGGATCCATGGGGATTTTGTGCTCCACAATCGAGGCATCCAACCCTGGCATGTCCTTGTAATACCAAGCGAAAACATCCACATACTCTTTAAGCAGCTCAACCATGTCTTCCCTTTCGGTTCCTTTGAAGTAGCTACCAATCTGTGTCTCCTTTGGTTCATCCGTAGTCCCCAAATTCACCTTGGCCAAAACCTCTTCGACAGCTTGGGCATGGTTTTCCTCTCGGTTAATAACCTGTTTTGAGATTTCTTTAATGTATTGTTCGTTTAGTGCGTCTGCATTATTAGGTGATTCATCATTAACCGTGTTCAGATTATTAGTTAATTTATCATCTAATAAATTGGCAATGAGGGGATACTCTGAAAGGTCCATCATTTCATTCAATGCAAAGGGGAATACAATGTTGGCTACAAGATCATAATCCTCGGGCGTGAGGCCCTCGGAGGAAACAGACTCAAACTCAAAGACAAGAGACTGAGGGGACTCGGTTACACTAGACCCTACAACGCATGACTCTAGAGGGCGGGGAATCAATCCAAGTTCTGCGATCATTTCCTCCTTGCTGGCCACAGGTCCGGAGAAAGTCGCCCAATTCTTCAGAGGCATACCACTTTGCTCAACCAAGGTGCGGGGGTCGACGACCTCAGGGAATCCATCCTCTGTTGCAGCAACCATTTCTTTCCATAAATCGATCAGATCTGGCACTACCAATTCTTCCCCAAATAACTTTTGCATCACCACGCCATTCCATTAGTCGCCCATGACTTCCTCTCCGATTTTCTTAGGAGCCCATTCTCCAAACTCGTTTTTACCATTCCGACCCTAGACGTGCATTCCTTCCTTGTCGTTTCCTTCCATGGACCAATCCTCGAATTGCTTCACCATCTCGGGCACCCTTTTGAAAGAGTACTCATGTGTTATCATGGTTTTGGTAGGACCGGGTATTGTGGGCGTGTCTAGGAATGCCCTTCTCACGGGGTTGGCGGTCATCCCTCGGAATCTTACAAGGTCCTCTTGGAGCTTGTCCCAGTTGGTTACCATTGGTTCCCTTTTCGTTGGGGCTTCAGCTTGGATTCCTCTTTTCACAAAGTAGCGGCTCATATCAAAGGTATATGGGCGAAGGTTAGGAGTTTTGTAAGAGACTCCTTGGTCTCGGGCCTGGCTCTTCCTTCGGGCCATTTCCTTATCCATTCTGAGGTCTTCGGGAGTTGGCTTATACCCCAAGCCGTGGAGCGTCTTTTGCTCCTTGATCTCGACAATTTTGTGAGTACCTTGGAGCTTCTTTCCGAGGCCAAGTCCTGGGAGGTAGTGCATCAGACGCATCATCTTCATTGCGGGGGGAGTTCTATCCTTGGTGAGCGTGAGATCCACACAGCAAACGTGGGTCTTAGAGGGAATTTCCGTGAAGCCGGTTAAAATCATACCATTTTCCTCGTGCTTAATTTCCAACACAGGGATTCCATTGGTGTTTGTTCCTTCCGTGGTGACACTGTCCCCATAGATAACTGTCAGGTTGTTCCCTCGTACGTATTTTACGCATTGGTGGAGGGTAGAAGCCACTCCATTGACCTTGTGAAGCCACGGGCGTCCCAGCAAAGCGGTAAATGAGATCGGGATGTCAAGCACTTAGAATTCCGTTGGCACCACTTGTTTTCCAAACCAAAGATCCAAGGTAGCCACCCCTAAGACTTATCGTGCCGTTGAATCATAGGCTTTGACAGTGATTGCGGAGGGTTTGAGGTTTTCAACCTTAAGATCAAGTAAGCCCATCATTTTGGCAGGGAGGACATTCATGGCGGACCCATTGTCGACCAAGACCCGGGGAAGGCGACGGTCATCCAACTGTACCGTGATGTAAAAAGCCTCATTGTGGTTGGCTCCGAATTTGGGAAGATCCAAATCTGTGAAGGTGATGTTGTTTCCATACTGAACACTCCCAATCATTTGTACGGCTTCCTCGAGGGTAGCCGTGGTAGGCACCATGGTTTGAGCCAGGCATTCCTCCAACTTGAGCTTGTGCGGGTAAGACGACGTGAGGAGGGACCAAAGAGATATGTTGGCTTGGGCCCTTTTCAGTTGAGTAAGGACGGGGTCTTCCTTTTCAAGATCCGCATCCCCTGTCTCTTTGGCCAAAAGGGGAGGTGAGCGATACTCCTGTGGTGGAGGCTTCTTGGGATTCTCCTTATGCACCTGCCCGGAGCGGGTCAACACGCTTACCTCCGTAGAGTCATCTACTTTCTCCTTTTCTTCCACGGGTATTGGCAAATCCTTGGTGGAGTAAGGTTACGCTACCTTTCTTAACTCATTCACTGTGATAATTCCCTTTGAGGCATATGCTGACTCACGGATTTCTTTGAGGGAAACAGGGCGGGTGTTTCGCTCTTCCCAAACTCCCACGGTCTCTCAGAGTTTTTCCAAAGTCAACATACAACAAAAGTATTCCGGAAACATCGACCCATCATCGCCAAACTGAGGTGGTGGTGATAGTGGTAGCAAGGATAGGAAGTCATCTAAAGGTGGGAAGTCTTCCACCATTCCCGGGGATGGGACACGGGGAGGCACATAGGAGGAGGACACCTCGTCGTCATCACTTTCACAGAGAAACCGGAGTTCTTCGCGAGACAAGGATCGGATTTTCCCTCTCATTTGGGTAAGGTGCCCTTCATAATTAGTCATTCCCGCGTTTCCCATCATTTTGGGCACAATTTCCTCATCGTGGTTGCATACCCTTCCAACCAATCTTTTGCCGGTCGAGGAGCTACACGGTTCCGTGACATGGAAGTGATCATGATGAGGGGGACAACACCCGTTTGCACCACGACTTTGGCCTTCCACCTCGTCTTTAACGGCCTTCTCCAATTCTGCCATGCATTCCTCATATGTTAGATTGTGCTCAGTGAGCTTAATCACGACCAAATCACTGGCATTCCGGTGTGGGATCCTTGCACTTAGCACATTGGCTATCATACAATCCGGGGGGCATTTCATCTTTCCCTCTCGTACACATGCCCACAGGACATCCTTCCACCTCTCCCCGATTTCCACCAGTGGGGTGTTAAATTCCAAGAAGGTCACCGGCGCTGGTCCTCCAAGCTCAATCATGTTCACGCTGTTTTGTCCGAACTTAATCATGTTGACTGCGCTGTTGTCGGGGAAGGGGTTGTTGACTACATTTGGACCACGAGGGTGTTCAAGCTTCCCCTTGTCAATCAGGTCAAGGATGATGCGTTTTACCACAGAGCATTCATCGGTGTTGTGGCCATGATAATTGTGAAAGGCACACCTTTTGTTTCTATCGAGGTGTTTCTCGGGATTTCTGGGTTGATAGTTAACCAAAGGTTTCACGAGGCCTTGTTTGACTAACCCTTCAAACACCTTTCTTATAGGCATCCCGAAGTCTTCAAACCTCACATACGGACGTCTCTCTGAGTTTCCGGCCCTTTGCGGGACTTGCCCCGGGTTTTCCCCTTGGATGTTGTTAACTACCGCTGAGGTTTCTTTCCCTTTGCCGGTGGTCGGAGGGCGGTACCGGTAGGAGCTACCACTGCCCTGAGCGGAGGATTGCTCAATGAGGGCCTTTTCAAACTTGGACCCAACGGTTACCATGGCTTGAAGATTAGGGTAGAAGTGGTGACTGATCAGAGCCCGCAGTTGAGGTTTTAGGCATGACTGAAAAATATCAAGCTGCTCATCCTCAGTAGGCGGATTTGAAATTTCCCCAAGCTTGTAATTCCATCTCTTGTAAAATTCCCCAATCGGTTCATCATTCTTTTGTAAGGTGCCTTGCAAATCAGTGCGATTGGTTTCCCACTCCAAGTTAGACCGGTATTTGGTGAGGAATGCTTCCTTAATCCGGTCCCATGTGACCTGAGATTCGTCTTTTAGGTTAAAGAACCATTTGAGTGCATTTCCTCTCAAAGATAGTTGAAAGTGATCGGCCATTTGTTGCACGGTACAACCTTTCGCTCTCATTGCTAGGGTGTAGGCATTGAGATGAGTTTGGGGGCAAGCAGTTCCATCAAACTTATCAATCTCTAGCATTTTGAATATGTGAGGGAGGGGAACAATTTTATCGGGATCGGTGATTCCCGAGGTGGATTTCTTCTCGTTCATCCCCTCAAACCTTTCTTCCATTTGTTTCAACTTCTCCACCAACCACCCCATTTGAGGGTCCATGTGCGGGCTAGAGTTGATGGATCCCATGGTTTGGGTTGTCACTAGCATCACTGTCGGAGGCACGGTGGTGGATGGTATTACCGGAGGAAGATTTTGAGGCGGTGCATGGGTGTAAACAAACCCATATCTCGGGTTACTGGCTGGGATGCATGGTGGAGTGGCTTCGGAAGCTTGTGCCAACGGGTATTGAAATGGGTATGGTACCCCTCGGGAGATAATCGGCAAAGCTGGAGGTGGTAACCCGGTGGTGGTCGGAGCCAAAGGTGTTCGGCTTGTCGGGATCGAACCATATGGGTTGAATCCGGGCGGACACATGGGAAATCCTTCAGGCGGGGCAAAAGGAAACTGGGTGGTAGGCACACTTTGGTGGATGGTGGTTTGGAATGCGGGACGTGAGGCCGCCACATTGGGGTAAGTTTGGGGGAGGGGGAACTTGGTTATAACCCTAGGGTCGTACATTTTCAACCTCTTATTCCTCCGTGATTTCCACAAAACCTCCATCATTATCAAATACGACGGCTATCCCTCTCTGTCTCATGGCTTCCACAACCCTATTCTGCATATCCTCCTGATGTTTTCTGACACTTTCTTCCCTAGCCCTGGCGGCCTCTAGAGCTTGTACCAACTCATCCCTGGTGAGCCCATTAGGATCGACTGTGTTGTCACCCCCACTACTACTTCCTGCCGGACTAGTCATTCAAAGAAGTCTGAGTGAAGCGGCTGATGAACTGTCAGACTCGGCACTAACCAGATGACGACCCGGAACCCTGACCCACTTCTTACGAGCTGCGGAGGAGAAGGAGGTCCAATTCAGACTCGGGTACCAATTAAGGCTAGTGTTTGGGAAGAGGCTTAGGCTCATGCAACATGAAATTTTACTGTCTTTATTTATCATATATTTATGTTCCTGTTTACTTAAAATGCATTTTATTCCTAATTGGTTGGAAAATATTTCTCTTCTTTTTCGCAACTAATCTAAACCATGGATCAGTGGAGGCCATCACTACGCCTATAGACCCCTCGTTTTTCACATGTATTGCACACTCCCATGGACGGACTATCCCGGGTGAGGGTCCTATAGGGCACGCAGCTTCCACCGACCAAAAGAGACGAACCTAAGTTCTAGTACGTCATAGAGTTCCAATTCACGGGCCATTCTTATCATAAGTAAGCCCCGGCTAAGGTTAATATTAACTTAACGCTTTAACGAAATTTCGGCATGACCTCGTTTATTGAGGGGTCTCGGACCTTAGCCTTGGGCTTAAATATGATTAGGACGGGTCAAGCATCGGAGCTTAATAACGCGGTGTCATCCTATCCTTAATACATGACTTTGGCTAATTATGGTTGGAATTAACGCATAAGTCAAGGACCGGGTCAAAGATGACCTCGGTCACACTTGCTTTCACAAGGAGTCGTGAATCGAGCGTTAACTTGGCCATAATTAACGTTTGGACACGTATTAAGGACGTGATGACGTGAGCTAGACCAAAAACCAACCAAGGTCACGGTATTTGTGTGTCACGGACAAGTGTGGTTGACTCGGCTCGGAATGGGAGGTGGAATGGACCCGTGCGCGCGAGAAGGGCACAAGAGCACCAATCAAGCTGCATCGTGGCATCCATCCCGGGTTTAAAGGGTTTTTGGAACGTGCACAAGGTCGAGTGCGTGTTGTGTGAAGCCTTCTATATTCCCTTTTGAGTCAAAATAGAAATTTTCCATGCGTTTTAATATCATGAACAAGAACAAGAGTATATACAAGACATGAACAACAATTTAAACAAGTAATTTGCACAAGTAATCAAGTAAAGATATGAACAAACAAGAGTCAAAATTTTGTACATGGGAAAGGTTGTGCACAACCAAAGGTTTTTGAAACCAAAATTTTACAACAAGAACAACAACCTTTTGAAAATCACTTGTACAAAAAGGTTGTGCACAACAAAAGAATTTGAAGACCAAAATTTCCATGAAAATGGTTATGCACAATGAGGTTTTGAAAACCCAATTTTATGTCCAAAAATTTGTGCATGACCAAGCTTTGAAAATTCATTTTTGGCTAAGAAAAATGAGGTAAATGTGCATAAGTAGAGGCTGTAAATGGAACTTGGACAAGAAGAAGCAAGGGGACCATCAGAATATTTCTGCCGTGCACAAAATTGTTAATTTGAAACATTCTGTGGGCCCGGCAAAACCAGCCGTATGGCTAGAGCAGGAGATCCATTATTTTTGCAAATTTTCAGATTTTGACCATCAAGCCCCAGTCTATGGCAATCCCAGAATAGTTCCATTCCCAGAAATCAAAACAGAAGCATAAAATACACACAAAAATGCACAAAATCAACAAACGGGGACGGGAGTTTGACCCACACAAGAATGCCCCCGAATCTTCTAAAAAGAAGTTCGAAGACACTCTATTCCCCATAGGAGTCTCCACTATGAGATACCCGCGGGAAAAATGGAGAGGTTTCACCTCGAGAATCAAACACGGTGTAATTCCAAAAGATAAAGGAATCCCCACATTTGTTAACTTTTAACCCAACAAATGAAAATGGTTAGAGATTTATGAGTTCGGAGGTCATGTTACGGCTTGGGAAGAGTTTCACGTCACCCAAGCCGCCTCGGACAAAGCCGAGTCTCCCTAAGTTTGTTAACGAAAAGTGCATGTGTGTGTATGTATTTAGAAAACGGGAGAAACTGACTTTAACAGAAAACAGTTAGGATTTTAACAGAAAAGGGGGTTCTTTTATAAACATTCTGGATTAAAGGGGAACTGGACTGAAAGATGCCCCTAGACAAACTATCCGTACGGCTAGAGGGGGTCTTCCTGGGAATTTTATCAGATTCTCAGGAATCAGTCCAGTTCCATACAGAAATAGAGCATTCTGTCTGAAACTGGATTGTTTGATTATTTCCAGCCATTCTTTTGTAACAAAACACAAATTAAATCATCCCTATGTCATTAATCACTAGATTAGACACCAAAACGAGAATTTTGGATGGGATTAAGACAATCATTGGGGAATTATTAAGAAAATGTGATAAAATGGGCTTTGAGCCAAGATGACCATTTCGATGAGTAAAGATTCAAACTTTGCCATCAAAATAGGATCTTTATAGAAGATTAAACCTTTAGGGACAACAAAATGACACAAAGATTGAATCTTTGTGACCCAAATATGGGATTTTAGGCTAAATCAAGGTTGGGATGATAAAGATTGGAACTTTATCACCCAACATGATCATCATGGCCAAATACAACATAAAGGTACATGTTTTCACCATGAAAATGGATCATCAAGCTATTTAAAGGCAAGAGATCAACAAATCATGATCTTCATTAGGTTTTATCCCTTTTTCACATACTTGGATGTGAGGGCACCTTGAATCATTTCATGATTTGGTTCCAAGATACATAACAAGAATATAAGGTGCTTGTATAAGAGGTGCTTGACAAGGGCAAGACTTGCAATACAAAAGGTGCTTGACAAGGGCAAGGCTTAAAATGCAAGTAAATAAACAATATGAGCAAGAACAAAAGAGTTTGAGATGGAGAGAAGATGAGGAGAAGGAGGCTTCACCTATGGTGGTTATGGCCTATCTTCCTCTCTTTTCACTTAAATATTTGATGGTGTTTCACTCAGGCTAAATTCCTGCAGAGTTTCACCTACAAAACTATATTCCACCTCCCCCTGAAATAATCAGCAAGGGTCTCAATTTATAGGGACTGAAGCTGCCTAAACCAGCCGTACGGCTAGGCCCTTCCCGCGTCCAAATCATCCATACGGCTCAGCCTGGCGAGCTTCTGGATTTTTCCAAGTTTAATTCCAGAGCAGTCCTGGAACTTTCAGTTTATCCTAGTGAAGTCCCAGCCCATAAGTTTATCCCAGAATGGTGCTAAGAGTTCCTCTAAGCTGGTCAATTTCAGATTGAGGTACTTACACTGGCCTAGGCCCGTCCGGCTGCACATGAAAAACACAAATTTGGGCCTTAGCCCACTTGCTGTCATTAGCCTAAGCCAATTTGGGCTTTAGCCCATTTTCACTTGCAACACACAAACCCAACAACACTACTTTAAAGACTTCAGCAAGCAATAAAAAACTGTTACTACATTTAAAAAAATAAGAAACCACAAACAACTGTTTTGTGTTTACAATTCTAACAAACTTAACAAATAACAATGTTCACAAAACAACAAATGTCAACAACATGTTTACTTGTTTAGTGTAACAACCCAAATAAAACAAATAAAAATGATTAAACATCACGACAACCTGTTTAGTGTTACAACCCAAGCAAAACAAATAAAAATCCATCATAACAACGTTCAAAACCAAACGACTTCAAGGAGTCTTCATTCTCCGATTCAATCACATTTCATCTTCTAACGCCGAGTCATCAAATCTACATAGTTAAAAATAAACAAAGAGATAATTAGTACTACAAAGAGTAACCAAATAAATAATTGGCATAACAAGATTTCCTTACCCAATCAATCTTGAACATCAATATCATCACCGCAAGTTGCCATGTTATCCACTCTACCCACACTCAAAGAAAGACCTATACACAAAAAAGTAATGAGATATATAAGAGTAAAATTTACAAGTTTATAAACTAAAAGCTAGCAATTTATAATAGTTACCTTGGTTTTCATTCCGTAGCCAATTTTGGGTGCATATCAATGCTTCTAATGTGTTGGGAGCCAATCTACTACGAAGAGGACCGTTAAATCTTCCACTTGTGCTAAAGACCGCCTCGGAAGCAACACTTGTAACCGGTATAGTAAGCACATCCCTAGCAATTTTTTTGTAAAATTTGAAATTTAACTCCATTGGTCTTCCACCATCCCAAAACATCAAACTTTCCCTCTATTGGCAACACAAATTCTTCCAAGTAGTGATCTAATTTTGATTTTACATCCCTTTGATTTGATGTACTAAAAACAAACTTCCTAAAATCCGAAACCATATCACTTGCATTCCAACCACCACCCAAAGAACAAGAAGCTGATGCTCCACTCACAACCATTTCATTCACTCTTTTCACCTTGGTACTCATTCAACAAATCATAACAAGAATTTTTAATTTTTTCAATCTCAATAAAAGCAAACTCTCCATGAATTTTTGGCAAAAAATACTCAATAAGCTTCATCTTAAATCTCAGATCCAAAACACATGTCATTCCCAAAATCTCATGACATTCACTCCAATATTTATCATACTTCTCAAGCTCTTTTTTTTTTTTGCCATATCGGAAATAAAAAGTTCGGAATCAAGAATCCAAGCATTCAATGCCAATTTGATTTCACAAACATGTAGAAAAAACTCATTACAAGTAGGATAGGAAGTTCTCAAAAAATTCAATGTCACATCAGAAAACTTTTTCAATTTCTCAGTAATCCTTTAACCCTTATCCAATCTTCCTCATCCGGTAAACAAGTATAAGACCTTTCTTTTAGTTTCAATCGTGGAAAAACAAGTCTATACTTTAAGGCCCTCTCAAGCATGATATAAGTCGAATCCCACATAGTGGGGCAATCAAGAACTAAAGAAGTAATGCCTTTAATGGATAATTAGCGGGCTGCATCCTCAAACTTTTGAATTCTACTATGGGAACCTATCCAATAGACAACACTATTTCTCACATTTTCAATTTTCTTCTTAATAACCTCCAACCCAACCTTCACAATTAAATTTAAAATATGTGCACAACATCGCATGTGAACAACTTTCCCCCTCAAAAAGTATGCTAGGATCTAGTCTATCAACCATCTTATCTAACATAGTATCATTGGAAGATGCATTATCAACTATGATAGTTGACAACTTCCTATCTAAATTCAATTCCATTAATACTTCAACAAGAAATTCCGTGAGGACATCACTAGTATGTGGAGGGGGAACATAAATAAACCTAAAATAAAGAGAAAAATACAAAAATGAAATTTCAACAAAAACAACAACTAATGGAGCAAACTAAAACTTGTGCTAGTAAATTAAAACATACCTCACGATTCAATTTTGTAAAACCCACGAGGAATCAATATAATGTGCTGTAACCGCCATGAATCTTTTCTTGGTCAGTTTCGCGGTTCACATATCCGTAGTGATGGCAACTCTCAAGTTCAAGCTCTTCAATTCCTTAAACAACTTCTCCCTCTTGGAATGATAAATCTTTATAATGCCATTCTTGATAGTATTTCTCGTAACCATGTCAAATAAGGGTTGGAGGTTGCTTGAGTATTTATGAAATCTATGATGATCTACAATACTCAATGTATATTTATGTAACACAATCATATCCGCAAGATCTCTTTTTGACCGGGCTTGATCAAAAGAAAATGTGTGGTACTGCACCTTACCATCCTTTATCTTCTCACCAGCTTGCAACAACATTTGCCTAACATCTTTATGTTTAGTCTTTTCTACACCTTGTTAAGTGATTACGTAAGTGAGAAATACCATAACTGCTAGCCCCTTCCAACTTTTGGTTACAATAATTACAAACAGCTTTAACAACCTCTTTAATAGTTGTTCTAGTCATCTTTTTCCACACATCAGATGTTAAGCTCTTCTTAGACTTAGTATCTTTGGAAGAAGACTCAACCTCATTTAACGAAGGGCTTGAACCAACCAGTGTTTTACTCGCAACACTTTGAGAATCTAGTATAGGTTCATCCCCCTTCTCATATACATGCACATTATCATCATTAAGAGCCTCAATCTCTTGAACCTTTCTTTTAGACATCTAATAATTTTATTTAAAAAAAATAGTCAACTTACTACAAAAAAACATAAAATTGATATATATATATATATATATATATATATATATATATATATATATATATATAAAGTCTGAGAAACATTCCATATAAAAACATTCATTTTCTGAATAATTATTTTACTCCTCTTCGTACTCTAGATCATGAATATGATATTTAACATGTTAAGTATGTGTACACAGTTTAATCAAGTCATCCATATTTGAATACCCCTGTAGAGTCACACTTAACACTACTTTTTTTACTCCAAAAACTTAGTTTTAAACTTCCACTCACCAACTGAAATTACACTCACCAATTGAAAATCACACACTCACTTCACAGTCACATATTAAAAATGCACAACAATGAAAATTTTACTCAGATTTAACTAGAGAAGAGGCATGAAATTGACAGTCACACACAACTGAAATTACACTCACCAACTGAAAATCACACACTCACTTCAGTCACATATTAAAAATGCACAACAATGAAAAGTCTACTTAGATTTAACTAGAGAAGAGGGATGAAATTGACAACAGGTAATTAAAATCGCAGACTCACCACAATTACCTTGGACTGCGAGGTAGCTGGAGGTAGCGTCGTAGGACGGTGGTAGCCGGAGCGGCGGCTCGAGACGTTGACGTCAACCGTCGCACCTCCCTAGTTCAATCACCGTTCCCGATTGCGATTTGCGGAATTGCCCTTTCTCTCTAGTCAGTAACGGCGGACACTTTGAAACCCTAGATTATGAACAACGCACAACAAACATATATACCAGGTTAAGGAAAGTAATACTCGGTTGAAATAAGGGCATAATAGGAAATAGCTTGTTTATATGTCTATACAGGTCGGGTCAGGCCGGGCTCTAACATATCACAGAACCCGGGTTTTAAAAATTGGCTACCAAACCCAGTCCGCCCGGGTCAAAAAGTCATGAAAACGGGTGATGGAGAAAATCTCCCTCTAATTAAATTACCTTGCAAGTGTACAAGTCACCGAAGTAGCAATGTACAAACGTAAGGGTCGAACCACAGAGACTTGAGTGATTAACAAGTAAATTTAATTAATGTAAAAGTAACCAGGAGTTTTTGTTTGAGAATATTTAAATAAACTACTAATGCAAGAATTTAAACTAATATTACGAAAACAATTAAAAATAAGAATTTATCAAAGATGAAAAGGGATTCACTGATTAGATTCACAAATACCTTCACTTTATGCTATGCTCATAATAATAAGATCAATCTCATTCTTGGGTTTCGTTCACAATAGTAAGAATTGGGACGGTTCGGTTGCCGGATTGCAGTCCTTTTATTTCTTTTATATTATACTTTCCGCTAGGTCTATAAAATATGCAAGAAATTCATGAAGCACTCAAGAACACATGAACCTAAATCCTTTTGACTTCCGCTAGGTCCTCAATTGAATCTAATCATCAAAATAATGGCCAATGTATAATCACCAACGCTAGTGTAGCAATAAATACCCAATAATTCTAAAGCCAATATATATCTTAACATATAATTGAAACTAAAGAATTTAGCATGAAGAATATTTTGATGAACAAGAATTAATATTGAATGGAAGAATAAAATCTATAGTATAAAGATCTAGTATTTGCTACTACCAATCCATGAATCTAGAAATTTAGCTACTCATGTTCATAACAAAGAAAACATGAAAATAATAAAGAACATCAAAACCTGAAATAAATTGATGAAAATCTTGATACAAATCTTGAATCATTGAATAAAGTAGGCAAAACTGCATCAAAAATCACTCAACTATGACCAGTTTGGGTATTTGGTCACTAAACTAATTTCCTTTTGAAACAACACATCCAACTTATTTATTTTTGCATCCATAGTCACTATCACTAACCCCGTTAGTTTTTTCCCGTTAAATCATCATGTGCAATGCATGTGACAATATTTTAAAGGGTAGTTTAGGTAATACAGTCTAAATAGTAAAAGAACAAACTATAGGGTTTATTTTTTAATTTAGTAAAGTACTGGGCTTGAACTAAAAAAATAAAAAATGAAAACCCTAATACCCTCCTCTCCCTTCTTCATACACCGCCTCCCCCATCTCTCCTCTGCCTTCCCCCTTCTTTCCCGTCTCCGGCAGCCCCCCTCTCTCTACTCCTACGTTCGCCCTTCTGCTTCTTCTCCTTCTCATACCAACGAAAAATCAAACACAAAAGAAACAAACCCAGGTATGGCGAAAAACGAATCTGGGGATTTCTTGACCAAAAAAACAAAAAACAAATTTGGGGTTCCAATAAATCGAACCCAGAAAAAAATTGGTTTCTTGATTTGAAAAACGAATTCGGGGATTTTGGTTTGGAAATCGAATTTGGGGTTCAAGCAAAATGAATCCGAGTATAATGAATCTGGGTTTCTTGATTTTGATGTGGAAATCGACTTTGAGTTTCAAACAAACCCAGGTATGGCGACCTTCGTCATTGCATTTGTTCGGTGATGTCCATGGCCGACTCTTTTTTTTTCCAGAAATTTAGTTGGCTTGGGCTTTGGTTTTAGTGTTTGATTTCGGTTAATCCAGAGTTTACTTTGATTTATGTGTTAGTACTTAGTAGTGGTGTTGATGATTATGGACTTGTAATTGGAGTGGAATTGTGGTGGTGTAGTCATCATGGTGGTGGCGGTAGTGTGGTGTTGATGGGTTGGTGGTCGTGCTTTCCGTGGACTCGTGGTGGTGCTTGCCGGCGGCGTGATTGGTGGTAGACTGGTGATAGGGAAGATGAAGAGAGAGGGAGTTAGTCTACTTAACAAATGTGGGTGCATTTGTTTAGTTTCCTTAACATCAATAGCTAAAGTGGTGAAAAACAATTGATCAGGGACTTATTTGAAACAAGTTTAACCTTTATATTCTAGCTTAAAGTGAACTACCTAAAATACCCTTAAAAAAAGCCATGTGCATTGGCACATGACTATTTAACGCCAAAAAACTAACGGGGTTAGTGATAGTGACTATGGATGCAAAAACAAATAAGTTGAATGTGTTGTTTCAAAAGGAAATCAGTTTAGTGACTAAATACCCAAAGTGGTCATAGTTGAGTGATTTTTGGTGCAGTTTTGCCAATAAAGTATGTATAAAATAAAGTATATGGAGTGTTATATTTATACTATGGCTAAGGGGGTGTAAAAATATGAAAAACCCTATGATTCCTTGTTGAAAAAGGAGAAATAAAGTGCGGGTGTCCGGAATTACCCAGGAGGCATTGGTATTTTTGAGTTTCTAGAAAAGCCCTCCAAAAATTCTTCAAAGGTCCTCCAAAAATTCCAGAAAAGTCCCTAGAATTTTGAAAATTATAGAAAAGCCCATAATAATTGGGATAATTCCTCAAAGGTCCCTATAAAATTCCCCTAAGGTCCCTGGGCAAGTGGGCGCTCATAATTGCGGTAAATTCTTGGTTGTCGTCTGGTGTTGTACCAATTGCTTCGCGGCTTGTACCTTTTGCGCGCAAACCTCCGGTAGCCATAACTTCTTCATACGAACTCCGATTTGGACATGCGAACTATCGTTAGAAAGCTCTTTTCGAGTAATATCCAATGGAGTTAATTTCTCAGAGGTCACATCTCTTTATCTTTATGTTCTGGTCCGTTCTTTATCCTTCTTTTTCGCACTTTAACGCCCATGAATCCATACATTCTTTTGCTCCTTCCCTATACTCATAAACACTCCAAAAACCATTAAAACGCCCAAGGTTGAGCATCTAATAAGTCATATAAGTATATGATTTGGATGGGTAAAAGCACATCTATCAACGGGTCGGGTTCGGTGCGATTGACATCCCTAATCATGCCATCACCGATTTCCCTTATCCAAGTTGCTGCCAACAATATTAAGGGTGTTAGTTTATGTAACAAGAGGACCATAATTGTTCAAAAGCAAGTGGTGTATGTGATTGTAAAGTTTAATTCTTGAAAATCAGTTTGATTTACGAATTCAGATAAAAGAAGGAATAAAGAAAGGTTTGATGGAGAATTTTGTCTTTTAAAATGATAACATTATTGTAATTAAAAATAAGTGGTCATACTTACTATATTGGTGGGTGTGTATACCACCACTCACTAACTAGCTCAGCGTTAAATATCATAAATGCAATGAATTTAAGCGTCTAAGTTTTTTATGATAAATTGTCACGTGTACAGTGCTGACATCATCCTTTGTTTTTTTTTAAACTAAAAACCTACATCATCCTTTGTTACTTATGTAATAGTGGATCTTTATAAACTATCTAAAGGGTATATGTCAAACAATTTAAAAGTATGACTGAAGATAGGGAAGAGTACTCTTTCAAGAGGATTCAATTCAACAAACAATTTGTGACCACCAAATGTATCAAAGCCCCTATAAACCACCCATCCATCCATATTCCTCTCCTCTCCATACTCGTACAAAAACTACTCCCATCTTCTCCTAATAAATAGCCCCCTCATACTATATCAACAACCTCCAATCTTTCCCTTCTCTTTAATTACAAAAAGATTTTTTAAAAAAACATTTTGTTTTCTGTTCATAAGAACCATCCTCATAATCACATCTTGAAGCACAAAAAGTTATAGCAACAACAATATACTTAACTATGGCATCATTGTTTGAAAAGCCATTGTCAGAAAACAATCCAACTCTCTTTGATTCCATCTCTTCATGGAAACAATCTATGAAAACTCCGTCGACCCTCGATGATGATCCGTCCCCGTCCTCCCCTTCCTCTTTCAATGAAATATTTAGTGAATTGCATTTCAAAGAATCATCACCCTCCTTATCCTCCTCCTCGTCCCCCACCTCTACCTCGTTTCCCCTTCCTATTCCATCATACCCTTCCTCCATTTATTCTTCGGTTTTGACAGAATTAAGTCCTGAGATTGAGAAAATAGACAACAAAAATTATGGTCCTACAACGAACAAGGCAAAACAATATACGCATAGCGATAGCTTTTCGTCTATGAACTCAGATACACTATCATTATGCACAGAAGGCCTTGGATTTGAAAGCATTTATGACGTGGAAGGGTCCAAGAGCGACGTTGAAAATACATCCACCAATCGTTGGCTGCCACATCATCGTCGCCATCATCATCATCACCAAAGAAGGAGAAGTTGCGTAAAATATACGCAATCCGAATATCTATTTGCATGTGAATCTAAAAGATCAAAGATTAGTGGGGTTGAATTTCCTCCACCAATTTCTAGTATAGGAAGGATGGGGAAGCCATGGGTTTGTTTTAAATCGTATCGTAACAATGGTAGATTTGTTCTTAAGGAAGTAAGAATCCCTACACAAGAGTTCTTGCATTCATGCAGAGAGGATGGTCGTTTGAAGATGCATTTCATTAGTTCAGATGATGAAACAATTGAAGAAGATGATGATGAGAAGAAGAAGAAGAAGAAGAAGAAGAAGAAGAAGAAGAAGAAGAAGAAAAAAAAAATATTAACGATCGCAATAAAAACGAAGAAAATAATGAGGAAAGAGATAATGTCAAAGGAGAGACATCATAGGTAGGGGAAGCTTCATTTCTTAATTTTCAATGTTTTTGGTAAATATTTTCTTCTTTTGTTCTTTATTATTTTGAATATGTAAAAATGAGAAGGAGATACATAAAACTCCCGTTGTTGTTTTTTTCCATAATAGCTTTTGTGATGGTCTGTGTTAAATTGGATTTGTATAGAAGAAATCTTCTCAACTTCAAATGTAAATGCTTATTCTTTATTTAACCTTTTAGATTCTTCATGGTATTCCCACTAAAGTATTCCATGCTATGTCGAATTAACCGTCCTATCATCCCATAATAATCGACATACTTCCCTTTTTATTCGTCCCTAAATAAATTTTGTATTTCAAGAAAATAATTTCAATATAATTTTACCAATATATACATAAAATTTACAAATATGTATTCTTTTAAAAAAAATGTTGTACTGACTGCTAAAAAAACACGCGCACAAAAAACGTCTCTCTCTCTATGAAAGACTCTTCTTCCTCTCTCAACAATTTTTCTTGCCAAAAAAATAATAATCTAATTCTTTGTCTTACTAATTGCTCATTAAAATCGTAGAGCTTTGGAGAGTCCAAATGAGCAAATGGGATTTTGGATCTACCGGTCCACTTCCCGAGCCCTTTTCGAATGTCATATTTAGTCCATTTTTTTAAATTCCTTTTAACTGATCTTATATTAAAGTCGAAAGCAATGGCGAAATCAGCATTTTTCAGAAAGGGGTTAAGATTTTTTCACGATATATATGATAGTTGAGGTATTCAATTTAACAAATAAGGAAGTCAAAATAATAATTTAGAGCAAAATTTACCTAAAATTAAGGGGATCAAAATGTACAAATTCATCAATTTTAGTAGTAAATTTTTCAAAAAGATATGAAAGTGGTAAAATTGACACGTTTCAAAATTGAAAGGAGTCGAGTAACCCCTTTCCACTAGTGTGGAAGAGAAGATCTTTTGTACCATTTTTTTGTGTACCATTTGTGTATTACAAGTGATCAAATGGTTATAAGTTATTAAGACTAAAATGATTATAATGTCAAAAGTGATGCATAACGCCAGATCACTTGTGGTACACAAGTAGTACATAAAAAATGATACATATGATCTCTTCTCCTATGGTGGCTTTGCCACGGGTGGAAAGATCCTCATTACTTACGTTGGCATGGTCTTTAATGCTTAATTATTGAATACAAATGATGTTCAACAACAACGGATATGTGTGTCATGATCAACATTCAAAGTGAATCTCATGGTTATCTCTTCTTACATTATTCACTGAGTCGTTTTTATGTAGAACATGTTCTACACTAGCGTTAGTGTAGAACATGTTCCTATATGAGAACAACTCCGCTCATTATAGACCGGGCTTACTATACTGACCGGTTTTTTATTAAACCGGTCAGTATAAAACACTCCTAAAATTCAAAATTATACCTTCTCCTTAATTTTCAATTTCTTGTTCAATAATATGAGTGTGCAACTTCATTTATTATGCCTGTCATATCTATCATTTATGCATGTCCTCTTCATTGAACTGTACCTCAATTGCCTTTGTATTACCCTATAGCTGCCTTGTCACTTAATTATTGATATGTCTTCTCAAATGTGGTATAATTCCTGTTATATACTTCATTTGTGCCTATCCAATTAAATCACATTTTCATATACCTCCACTTCCTTTTGTTCAATAAAATAAATCATTTGAATGCTACATCTACCTCAATCTTAAAGGAAAAGGAAGAAAGTCCAACATTTTCAGTTATTTAGAGTTGAGAATACTTTGATTTAAATCTTATGGGTTAGCAATAAATCGGCAACCAAACTTTTCGAGCCATACTATCATCCTCCACTTAAAATTTTCATAATGATCGTCTTCCCCAATCTTTTTCCGATTAAGAACATTTTCTCCAGAATTCGACCGCCTCACACTCGTTTCTGACTTTCTTTTTATGTTTCTACTTAATCTCACTCTCTCTCAAGATTCTGATTTGGATCTATATTTAGATCTGGATCGGTGCATGTATGTGTTCAATTTTTGTATCAGTTTTCGGGAGTGTGGGTGAGTACGTTTATGGGTTCAATTTTCATGCGTATATTCCGGCCTTCATCTTGGACTTGCAGATTTCGGCGAATCTTTACACATTCCAGTGAAGATCCGAAGCTTCATCCTCGAATTTGAATGTGTTGTGTGGGGTTTTTGAAGTTTGAAAACCTTCTAGTTTATGAAGTCAAAATATGTGTTTGATGTCATCTATTTCTTTCTTTCGAATTTGTTGTTTGAAAACCAAGATCAGGTTGTTGAATTTTCCAACATTGTTGTTGTTAATGGTATGGTGGTAGTGGTTGAAGTAGGGGATGAGGTGGTGATAAAGATGGTGGGGGGTGAGCCGTAGGGTTGTTCTGGGAAGGGAGGGGCAGAGGGTGGTAGCTGGGTTGAGGTGGAGAGTGGTGGCAGGGTGGAGCTGGGGACGAGGGTTGTTTTGGGAAGGGAGATATGGTATCTCTTATGATTTTGTAACGGGTGTTAAAAAAATAACGTACATTACAAAAAATTGACGAGTGATTAGTTTTTTGGAGTGTCCCGTTATGAATTTAACGGGTGTTAAAAACGTGTTTCAAAAGTTTTGCAATGTTAAGTAAGCAAAGCACATTTGATGTATCCAAAGTTTGCAAGTCAAATCTATATATATTAAAAGTCAAGGTAGAGTCTTTAGGTGGTGTCATGCGGACAAGTTTTGGGTAACTCTTGCTTTTGGTGGTGCCACATCATCCATAACATTTTAATTAGGTGACTTTTTATTTTTCTCTTATTAGCTAATAGTATTAATTAATTGTAATAGTTACTATATTAGTTAACTATTACTATTAATAGTATTAGTTTATTATAATAGTTAACTATATAAGATAACTATTACTATTAATAGTATAAGTTAAGTAAAATAGTTACTATAATGGGTAACTATTACTATTAATAGTATTAGTTAACTATAATAGTTAACTACATAAGATAACTATTACTATTAATAGTATTAGTTAAATGTAAAAGTTATTATATAAGATAATTATTACTATTAACAGTATTAGTTAATTGTAATAGTTAATTATATAACATAATAATTACTATTAGTAATATTAGTTAAGTGTAATAGTTACTACATAAAGTAACTATTGTTAACAATAATATTAACTAATTAGAATAGTTACAATATATTGTAACTATTACTATTATTAGTAGTTTTTTTTTTAAAAAAAATACTATTATTAGTATTAGTTACTATATATAGTTATTATTACTTTTAACTTATTATTTACGTTAAAAGTTATTCCCTCCGTCTCGGGGTAAGAGTCATACTTTCTATTTTGGTACATCCTAGAGTAAGAGTCTCTTTTTTAAAATGGCAAAGAATCTTTACTATTCATCTCACTCATTCTCTCTCATACTTTAGTTTTATACTCAGAACACCAATCAATATACTATTCCCTCCCACTCATTCTCTCTCTTACTTTACTTTTACATTCACAACACTTAAATCACGTCCACCATTTCTTATTCTCCGTGCATTTAAGAGGTATGACTCTTACTCTGGGGCGGAGGGAGTACTACTTAGGTAACCATTATCTTTTAATTTACTATTTAAGTGTTGTCTTAATTCGAATGGGACACCAAAAATGGAAATTTGTCCTAATTCGAGTGGGACAATGGGAGTATAATGTTAACTACAATTAAAACATTATTTTCTCAATCGATCAAGAGTAATAATTGACATCATTATGGGACAAGCGAAGTAGATTTTTAAAATTTTTATAAAGTTATTCTTAACCATACTATTAACCAATATTAATATCTATTTTATACTATAGTAGCTTAAACTATTTCCACTATTATTAAAAAATCACAAGTAAATTTATATATATCTTTAAATTTATTTATATTTATTTAAAATATTTAATAATTATATAATGTAATTATAAACATCCACGCACAAAAGAAAACACCCGTGCGAAGCACGAGTTAATCCCTAGTATACATAATATACTAATTGACACCACAACTCTAAACCTCTAAACCAAAAGATCACAAGAATAAGGGAGCTTTGAGTTTTTGCAAGATCATAATAAAGTAACTTAGGATTAGTAAAAGAAAACTAACATTTGATACTCCATCCATCTCAAAATATTTGTAGTTTTAGGAACCCACGTATTGAAAAAAAACAATCAATATATACCAAATAGACCAAAATACCTTTTGAATATTTCAATTACCTAGACAATTAGAGGGAGTATATATATATATATATATATATATATATATATATATATATATATATATATATATATATATATATATATCTTTAAATTGAAATATTGTAATACTGTAATACTGTGTACTAACCAATTAGACAAAAATGGTATACCGACTTCTTTATACCAAAGTTAATATTGTAATAATGTGTACTAACCAATTAGATAAAAATGGTACGATACTACCTACCAAAAGTTTCGGTATACCGACTTCTTTATACCAATTATAATTGGTACGGTTGGTATACAGGTTGATTGGTAGAGACGAGTACAATTTGCCACCCCTAGTTGATATCTATCTATATATAATATTAACACATAAACATTTCATACTCATACAGCCCACCACGTGGCTTTATGACGTGGAATTCCACGTGGCGAAAGATTATTGGGTGATTCAAGCAACTTCATTTTTTTTTTATCAAAAGTCAAATTTTTGTAGATTATTATCCTAATTTAAACTCAAATTTCAAATTATCTGAAGATTGCATTTCCATCTAATTTATGCTGGAATTGATTTGATAGATTATTACTATCACATTTCAAATTCAAATTTACCAAAATATAGCAACAAATTTTTTACCTACATAACTTTGAGATCCGTCAATAGTAAAGGTGGTAACTTTAATTTATTTGATTTTAGTTCGTGCTTGAATATATGCTATAGACTTTGTACTACTCCCTCCATTTCGTCTAGATTTCTTTTTGATCCACAACATATTTTAAAAAAAATTAACAGGTGACAGAGAGGGATATAATCAGTGTCCGGTATATATTTTGGGAAATGTTCAAGTTAATGTGTTGTTGTGAAGCTCTTCAACGAGGTAGTACAGGTGGTACAAAAATCATAGTAATATTATCATCTCTTTTAATTCTTTTTCTTTTTAATTTTATGTTTTTCAGTTTCTGAAATTTCAAATTCAGTCTTTAAAATTCCGGTAGTGTGGTATAGTACTACATCTTTTCAAAATTTCAAATGAATCGTTAAGATCTAGCTGAAGTTATCTATAAATTTGTGTACAGAATAAAAATATTTTGTTGGTATATATACACGTATTTCCACTGTGAGAGCCCGCGCTCGAAGCCGCCCCGAAATGATCGCTCGCGAGGGCGATTTGGGTTGCCAATGCGCTTTTGGAAATGCGCTCGGTTTCACACCAATGGTTTCCTCTCGAAGTTTTAAATATTTTGCAAGAGTCGCCACCTCACTTTATTTTAGGAAAAAATGAAGACAAAACCTTTTATTTTGAGAAAGTGGGTTCGGGGGATTATGTTACGAGAAAGAGAAGGGGTTAGGCACTCTCCTCGCCCGTGATGGTCTCTAGTGTGCACCCCACTTAGATTCATTTTTATGCCTTGTTTTTATGCCTTAACAAAAATGGTGATTTTATATACAAAGGAGTCTTCTTATTCTAGGTATATCCGTTTTAAAGTCACAAATGAGAGTCGGTTTGGGTGGACTCTCACTTGGTTTTGAAAATGATTTTAACATACACATCAAATAAGGAATACACATAAAGGGTGGGGGATTACTATGTACAAATGGTGAATAAAATGGGAGACAAATCACATGTCAAATGAATATCCAAAGGCCGTCACACATTTTTGTGACTGTTGTCCGCTTCTTCTTCATGTACTCAGAGCCCGTCCTAGGGTTTTGAGGGCCCAAGGCGAACTCATACTATGGGCCCTAATGCCGTGTAGATATAGTATTTTTTTTTTTTTGAAGGGGACAACAGCATTTTCATTAACTAAATAGGGTAAAATAGATTTTAGTGTAATTTTTTTCCACATAAGTGAGGAAAATATAGTATTTATTATACTATAATCTTTATTTGTAGAAAATTTTAATAAGATAAGCATTACATGTTATATGAGACTTGAGATTTAACTTGTATTCCATATATAAATATAATATAGGGCCCCTCCCTAAATAAATAACTAATACGAAATATTTAAAATTGATAAAAATACATATGAAACCTAAGTTTGATTTATAGATAAAATATAGTAATATATTTTTAATACATCTGTCACCCTTAATTGTAGTTTGAAAAAGTAAAATGACCCAAATGCAGTCTAGACATAATTTCTTTGTGAAGGGGAGGACAACATTTTCATTAATTAAATCGAGTAAAATAGATGTTAGTGTTTTCTTTTTCACAAAAATGAGAATAATATATAATTTATTATATTAAAATATTTATTTTTAGAAATTTTAATATAATAAGCATTACATATTATATGAAGCTTGAGATTAGACTTGTAATTCATATATAAATATAATATATGGGGCCCCTTAATAAACAACTAATATATAAAAATTGACAAAAAAATACATATGAAACCTAAGTTTGAATTTTTGATAATATATGCTATTGTAGTATCTTTTTAATGCATATGTCACCCATAATTGTAGTTTAAAAAAGTTATAAGTAAAGAAACTAAATGTATGTAGAGGGGGAGAATCAAACTAAGGACCTAGCTGTGACTAAACCACCTGATAACCAACATCACCGCATCTATTAATTGTTCATTGTTGTACAAAGTCTATTTTATTAATAGTAAGCATAATATACAACACTAGAAAACCAGAAAAATGGGCCCCTACTGAACATGGGCCCTGGGCCGTTGCCCAGGTTGCCCTCTCCCTTGGGCCGGGCCTGCATGTACTTGTTTCTATACTTACACAATATGGAAATTAAGGGTCAAGAAAAGTCTCTAACACATCAAATATCAACCATGATTTTTCATCTGATTTTAGGAGTATTTTATGGTGTCCAAATAAGGCGTACAATATGACATTCACAACAGCCAGATCTGACAAACATGCACACACTCATAAAAGATCCACTTTTTGCATCATGAAAACGGGGGAATCATGGAAAACACAAACATGAAAGTTGTTCCTAACACATTGAAGTTTAGATCTGGAAAGTTTCAAGTCCATAAAGAAAGTATAAGCTATTCAAAACACCTCTGACATTTGGATGTCAGAGTTACTTATGCACAGATTTGCAGATCAAGAGTTCAAACAATAAATGTAAAGGCAAGTTTATACTCATGGTAAAAATGTGATATTTGCATTCTCATCTTCCTCTGTTTGTCTAGAACAAAAACTCTTTTGTGGTCTAAGACCAAAAACCACGTTTGCTATGCATAAATAAAGCAACAAGATAGAAAGGTACAGATTGACAGTCCACTGGAAGTCTACGAAAGGCATGAAAACACTCATGAAAACTCACTCAAATGAGATGATATGAGCATGAAACTTTGGGTATACATAGATATACATGTTATCAACACAAAACAACAACCATTTGAGCATTTAGTCATGATTCAATGATGTTTTACATCGGGATGAGGCAAAACATGGACAGATTTAAGGTTTTGAGAGAAAACAAGCTCATTCTTTGAAAGTCTCTTAAATCTCCAACATACATAGACTTGATATCCAAACATTGAAAGATATATATACACAAGATCAGTAGAATAGCATGTCAAGAGCTCAAAATATCATGATATATCATCATTTAGAGAAGAGAGCAACAAGAGTATCAACATTACATATTTTGGACATCAAATGGAGGTCTAGCCTAACAAGTTGGCTAGACCTCTTAAAAAATAACATGATCAACTACATCTTACATTTATAGAGATTACAAGATGAAAATATTACCTATGTTGTGCTTCCTTTGCTTCCAAGGGAAGACTTTTTTGGTGTATTTCTTAAGGTGTTTGCTTTGTGATTGAATGAGAGTTTGAGTGAGTTTGTTTGCTTTCTTTGTATGAGTATTTAGGATGAGATTATGGTGGTGATATGGTGGTGTTGTGGTGGTGTATGGACTGAAGTTTGGGGTTTGGGATAATCCCTTTCTTGGTTGTAGAGAGAAGATGAATGTAGTGTGTGTAGGATGTGTGTCTCTTGTGTATGAATGGTTGTGTGTGGGAGTTAATATGGATGGGGGAGGTGATGAATGACCTTAGGAACCATCCCTTAGGCTTAGGGGGTCATTTAGAGGCCAACAACCCGGATCAAATGCAGCTGGAAATGGATTAATGTTGCTTTGAATGGCCAAGTTGCAAGTTGAAAATCTGATCTGCCAGGCGAGACAATAGCAGCCGTACGGCTCCTTTGTGGTCGTACTCCCCCTAGGGAGCCGTACGGTGGTAGCGGAAAATTTGGACATACCTTATCTTACCACGTGTCGCGCTCCGATTGGTCCATTCCTTATTCAATTGCCCAACCACCTTTTGCCACTTGTCTGATGGTGGTTGGAATTCATTAATCTCTTGTTTGAATGTGTTTGACGTAGATGACTGCAAATATTGCTTCCAGTATTGGCTCCGCAACAGTCCAAGTTTTGTCCGAGCACGCGCACTCCGGTGTCCCGGTTGTCCGCGGTCCCAACATGAAAGTTGCTTGAAATAATCTTGTGGCCACGTACGTCTATCTGAAACATGTTTATAAGTAAGGGATGACAATAATATATTTTTAAGTGCACAGAATGGACGATAACGAGCAGTTCTAGGGGCGCGGGCCCCATTTCGGGTCCCGCGGCTCAAAAATTGAATTATACGCCTGCTTACTCGTTTTTTCGCTCTGATCATGAATTTGAAGTCCGTTAATCCATCTGATGCACTGATAAGGCTCACAGCACTCCCGCGTAGCCAAATCGAGGGCTCTGGGTCAATTTTTAGGGTTTAGACCAGTCAAAAGGGTTTGTCGGGGGGTGCGAGATCGGTGTGTCTACAGAGCCCCTCGTCGAATATCCTTGTAATGTAAAGGAGATTCTACGATCACTAAGAGATAGAGGATCTCGTCTAGGGTGTAACGGCTTGGTCCAAAGTAGGACTTCCTACGTATCTCTTTCGAGAATCAAGCCTCCGTAGTTCTAACTCAAACAAACAGTCAAACTAACACACATAATGGTCGGACCCGGATTCCCGGTTTACCTACGTATCTCTTTCAAGAATCAGACCAATCGTAGTTCAGGTTTCTTAAAAGAAAGAAATGGGGATAGCATTGAGATGTGTTGTCTCTTTGCTAGGGCTTGCATTGAGATATGTTGTCTCTTTGCTGGGGAGGAGATTGACATAAGCAAATATTTATGAGAACGGGCGACTGAGCTCAATTGCTTGAACTGCCTACGTATCCCTTGCAGGAATCAAGTCACAGCGTAGTTCTGGGGAGATACAACTCGAAAGGTACGACCCGGGCAGGCAAGAAGACCAAAAGCAACAACATTCAAAGGACTAACGCTTTGCGCAATCCAAGGGGGTACGACTTGGCATTTCGAGAAGACCAGGGATAACAAACAAATTTACAATGAACTGACGCCTTGTGTAGACACCCCATTTTGGACATTCATTCATAATCAAACTACTTCTGTGTCTCGCCTTTGATTTGGGTCGAAACTCTTTAAGTTGGACATGTTTTGTTAAGTTTCTGACTGACTCCGTTAGTCAGAGGCCAAAATGAACATTAAAACTACTGCAGAGGGTAAAAAGTGAATTCCAGCAATAAGATGTCTCGTACGAGACATTGATGTCTCGTACGAGGTATCCCCCTCGACAGTCGGGTTTCTCAACAGTTTCCTTTTTGATCGCAACCTCGTTTCTTGGCAAACACTCAAGAAATCCGGGAAAAACCTAATGAGCGATCCTAGAGTCCAAAAATACTTCCTTGAAAATCAAGTCTTGGATTCCCATCCAAACTTACCTCCTTGGCTTAAGCCCTAGGTCAAGAACTCCTATAAATATAGAGGTTCTTGAACTGAAAAACCTCTAGAATGGTCATTCACCCAAAACCACTCCAAATCTTATCAAAGAGGTCCTCATAATCAGCCTCTCTCCCTCACCCACGAAATTCAAGCCTTCATAACAATATTCAAGTCAAGTTAATTGGATCATCGAGGCGTCTAGTCAAGGCTATCCATAGGATTCTCGAAGAACGCTTAGGTAAATCTCCTTGTTTTCTACCTTCTCATCCTCTTCTTTGTCTTTGAAGTAGTGTGATTCCATTAAAGGATCAGCCTAGAGCCTCTCCAATCTATGGAGATGGTCTTGAAGCATATGATCCGACATCCCAAATAAATAAGAAATTATTTATTTGTTTGATTTCTTTTGGTACATGAATGCATAATCTTAATAATGATGACGATGATTTCGTAAGCAAGACCGATCCTAGATAGGGTGGATTGGGTGCTCCTTGACCTTCCCAATCCATAACTTAACCCCCGAATCTAAGAATCTCACGGTCCGTGTTCCGTTAAACATGGTGGCGACTCACAACAACCGAGCAATAATCAAGTCCTTACAAAATCGAAGCACCGGGGGCGAGAAAGGGGAGCGCGCTCACACCTTGCGAAATTCAAGGGGAGGTACAACTCGGAATTTCGAGAAGACCGGGGATAACAAACAAATTTACAATGAACTGACGCTTTGCACAATTCAAGGGGAGGTACAACTCGGCATTTCGAGGAGACCGAGGATAACAAACAAATTTACATTGAACTCACGCCTTGCGCAATTTAAGGGGAGGTACAACTCAGCATTTTGAGAAGACCGGGGATAACAAACAAATTCACAATGAACTGACACCTTGCACAATTCAAGGGAAGGTACAACTCAGCATTTTGAGAAGACCGGGGATAACAAACAAATTCACAATGAACTGACGCCTTGCGCAATTCAAGGGGAGGTATAACTCGGCATTTTGAGAAGACCGGGGATAACAAACAAAATCACAATCAACTGACGCCTTACGCAATTTAAGAGGAGGTACAACTCGACATTTCGAGAAGACCGGGGATAACGAACAAATTCACAATGAACTGACGCCTTGCGAAATTTAAGGGGAGGTACAACTCGGCATTTCGAGAAGACCGACGGGAACAATATTTCAAAGTACTGACGCCTAGCGCAATCCAGGGGGAGGTACAACTCAACATTTTGAGAAGACCGGGGATAACAAACAAATTCACAATGAATTGACGCCTTGCGCAATTTAAGGGAGGTACAACTCGGCATTTCGAGAAGACCGGGGATAACAAACAAATTTACAATGACCTGACACCTTGCGCATTTCAAAGGGAGGTACAACTCGGCATTTCGAGAAGAGCGGGGATAACGAACAAATTCACAATGAACTGACGCCTTGCGCAATTCAAGGGGAGGTACTACTCAGCATTTCGAGAAAACCGGGGATAACGAACAAATTCACAATGAACGGACGCCTTGTGCAATTCAAGGGGAGGTACAACTCGGCATTTTGAGAAGACCGGGGATAACGAACAAATTAACAATGAACTGATGCCTTGCGCAATTCAAGGGGAGGTACAACTCAGCATTTCGAGAAGACCAGGGATAACGAACAAATTCACAATGAACTGACGCCTTGCGCAATTCAAGGGGAGATGCAACTCGGCATTTTGAGAAGACCGACGGGAACAATATTTCAAAGAAGTGACGCCTTGCACAATCCAGCGGGAAGTACAACTCGGCATTTCGAGAAAACCGAGGATAACAAACAAATTCACAATGAACTGACACCTTGCGCAATTCAAGGGGGGTACAACTCGGCATTTTGAGAAGACCGGGGAAAACGAACAAATTCACAATGAAGACGCCTTGAGCAATTCAAGGGGAGGTACAACTCGGCATTTCTAGAAGACCGAAGGGAACAATATTTCAAAGGACTGACGCCTTGCGCAATCCAGGGGGAGGTACAACTCGGCATTTCGAGAAGAACGGGGATAACAAACAAATGCACAATGAACTGACTCCTTGCCCAATTTTAAGGGGAGGTACAACTCGGCATTTCGAGAAAACCGGGGATAACAAACAAATTAACAATGAACTGACGGCTTGTGCAATTCAAGGGGAGGTACAACTCGGCTTTTCGAGAAGACCGGGGATAACGAACAAATTCACAATGAACTAACCCCTTACGCAATTTAAGGGGAGGTACAACTCGGCATTTCGAGAATACCGGGGATAACAAACAAATTCACAATAAACTGACGCCTTGTGCAATTCAAGGGGAGGTACAACTCAGCATTTTGAGATGACCGGGTAACAAACAAATTCACAATGAACTGACACCTTGCGCATATCAAGGGGAGGTACAACTCGGCATTTCGAGAAGACCGGGGATAACGAACAAATTCACAATGAACTGATGCCTTGCGCAATTCAAGGGTGGTACAGCTCGGCATTTCGAGAAGACCGACGGGAACAATATTTCTAAGGACTGACGCCTTGCATAATCCAAGGGGAGGTACAACTCGGCATTTCGAGAAGACCGGGGATAACAAACAAATTCACAATGAATTGACGCCTTGCGCAATTCAAGGGGGGGTACAACTTGGCATTTCGAGAAGACCGGGGATAACGAACAAATTCACAATGAACTGACGCCTTGCGCAATTCAAGGGGAGATACAACTCGGCATTTCGAGAAGACTGACAGGAACAATATTTCAAAGGACTGACGCCTTGCACAATCCAGGGGGAGGTACAAACCGGCTTTTCTAGAAGACCGGGGATAAGAAACAAATTCACAATGAACTGCCACCTTGCGCAATTCAAGGAGAGGTACAACTCGGCATTTCGAGAAGACCGGGGATAACAAACAAATTTATAATGAACTGACGCCTTGCGTAATTCAAGAGGAGGTATAACTCGGAATTTCGAGAAGACCGGGGATAACGAATAAATTCACAATGAACTGACGCCTTTCGCAATTTAAGGGCAGGTACAACTCAGCATTTTGAGAAGACCGAAAGGAATAATATTTCAAAGGACTGACGCCTTGCACAATCCAGGGGGAGGTACAACTCGGCATTTCGAGAAGACCGGGGATAACAAACAAATTCACAATGAACTGACGCCTTGCGCAATTCAATTTTGGCATTTCAAGAAAATCGGGGATAACAAACAAATTTACCATGAACAGATGCCTTGCGCAATTCAAGGGGAGGTGCAACTCGGCATTTTGAGAAGACCAAAGGGAACCAATTAAATTTCGATGGCGAGATCTAAATTTTCTCAAGTCGATGGGGATTTGTCTATAATTAAAGGTGAGTGTAGATACCCCGGGAGAGCCCACAACTTGGCTAGAGCGGTGGATTATCCTAGGATGTCTATTTGTGTTTTAGTTTTTAGAGTCGCCACCTATGTTTTTAATGGAACATAAGAAAAACCTAATAATTTAGCCTATGTTTTGATACGAAAACCAGAGATTCTTGTTATGAGGTTCAGGGGTTAGGTTACGAGATGGGAAGTACTTAAACACCCATCTCGCCCAACTAATGTTGGTCTTGCTTGTCATAGTCTACATAAAAAATGTTCTTCCTATTCTTTGATAATGATAAAAGGGGTTTAAAAGGGGTGTTTTGAATGTAGGGAGATAACTCCTAGACCAACTTCAATGGAATGAAGTGATCTTTGGTGTCGTGTCCCAAAATGATTTGGGTGATTGCATGTTTGATAAAATGAAAGAAGAAGAAAGGACATGAAGTAGAGAGAGGGGAGGAAGGTAGGGTTTACCTAAACTTCAAATGACTTCAAACACTTCTTGAAGAATTGCCTTAGAAATGCCTTGAAAATGTTTGTGTATAATTTTCTTAGTCACAAAAAGTCCCCCTTTTCAATGGTGAATTAGAGGGGTTTATATAGTTGTAAAAGAGATGTTTTTGGTGCCAAAACAAAGTCACAAAGAAATCTTTCCCGCACAAAATCATGTAAAATGAGCAAGGGAGGGATTCTTGGAGAAAATCTGTAACTGACGCCCAGATGCGCGTGCTTCCTGCCTTGGAGGCGGGACGCGAGCGCTTCTGACCCTTACGGGCGGAGGCGCGTGACTTTGAAATAGCTTTTTTGACAGAATGGACTAGAAAGTCAGCACTGTTATTCAGTTTAGTCCCTGGACTTAACGGAGTCAGCCAGGAACTTAATGAAAGTAACAGGAACTAACGAAAAACACATAAAATAGTGAGAAACACAAAATCAAATGTGCAATCAAGGTGAGAGGTCCAAGGAGGGGTGTCTACAGAGCCCCTCGGCGGTGTGGATTGCGAAGCAAAACGCGCCGACGAAAGAAAGACATCCGCCGAGGACATCACCAAGAAAAAGCAAAGACTCGATGAAAGCAAGAATTTGAAATTGCGAGAGATAGGGGTGCGCTCCCTGTTTGAGTGACTTTTATTGATAGAAGAGGTGTGCTGAATCCGTTTGTGAATCAATTTACCGAATCCGTTTGTGAATCCATTTGTTGAACCCTTTTGTGAGTCCCTTTGTCAAATCCGTTTGTAAATCCATTTTGTTGAATCCGTTTGTGAATCCAATTGTTGAACCCGTTTGTGAGTCCATTTGTCTAATCCATTTGTGAATCTGTTGGCTGAATCCGTTTGTGAATCCATTTCCTGAACCCGTTTGTGAGTCTATTTGTCGAATCCGTTTGTGAATCTGTTGGTTGAATCCGTTTGTGAATCCCTTGGTCAAATCCGTTTGTGAATCCAATTGTTGATTCCGTTTGTGAACCCGTTGCCGAATCTATTTCTGAATCCATTGGTCGAATCCGTTTGTGAATCCGATGGATGAGTCCGTTCGTGAACCCGTTGCTGAATACGTTAGTGAATCCATTGGTCAAACCCGTTTGTGATTCCGATGGCTGAGTCCGTTTGTGAACCCGTTGCTGAATCCGTTTGTGAATCCATTGGTCGAATCCGTTTGTGAATCTGATGGATGAGTCCATTTGTGAACCCGTTGCTGAATTCGTTTGTGAATCCATTCGTCGAATCCGTTTGTGAATCCGATGGCTGAGTCCGTTTGTGAGCCCGTTGCTGAATCTGTTTGTGAATCCATTTGCCGAATACTTGTACCTGTTATGTGTATGCTTTGCAGATATATGTGCTTGTATGAGATGTGAAATAGAAATTGAGAGAAAATTGTGATTGTGGTGTGATGTGATTTGGAAAGCAGAGATTGCTTGAGAGAGAGATTTCTCAAGAATGGAGAAATTGCTTTTGTGTGTGATTTGCAAAAAGCGTGAATGATGTTCATACCTTCACTTACCTTGGCCGCTTGATTTGGGATGAATTTCTTTTGTTGTGGTTTTGATGAAGAGTGTCTATGCTTTGGATGTTGATGAGTTGCTTTCACTTTTGATGGAGGCATGATCACTTTTGATGATGGGTTGGTCGTGCCAAAAGGCTGCCTACGTATCTCTTTGAAGAGAATCAGACTAGCGTAGTTCAAGGATGATGGAGAACGCTGGGGAGAAAGCTAGGAGTAAAGCAAAATGAAGCACATACTTTTACACAAGTAAAGAGACAAAGAAAAAGAAAAATAAAATTATTTTTGTCTTTTTTTTTTAGTTCGTGGGTGAACCATTTTAACCATTGTGTGTTTGTAAAGCCAACCCAAAATCAAATCATGTTCGGTCGAAGTCCGGATTGCTTCGCTTGAATTCTGTTGTCACTGTTGTGCCCAACGAAGATGGATGTCTAGCCCCAAGAGATTTGTTGATTATGGGGCTTTAAAATACTTTTGATGCCAAGATAAGGGGTTGCTGATTGTAAAGCCCCTAGAACGCCTTTGATGCCAAACTTTGAGTGACTCGTGAAGCCCAAGATAAATCATCTCTTGGCCCATTCAAATAAATCGCATTTTGTTGTTGACGTGAGCAATCCCCAAGAGAAGAT
This sequence comes from Campanula takesimana, assembly GCA_026119855.1. Taxonomy (NCBI): domain Eukaryota; kingdom Viridiplantae; phylum Streptophyta; class Magnoliopsida; order Asterales; family Campanulaceae; genus Campanula; species Campanula takesimana. The sequence continues at coordinate 326,614 of JAOWBW010000157.1, read as the reverse complement.
TATTGATACCAAGCTTCGAGATATTGCTAAGCCCCAAATGTCATGTACTTGTTGTTTGCGAGCTTTGAGATGGTGGGTTGTGAAGACCTGTCGATGTAAAGCCCCAAATTATCTTGGAATCGGCTCGGCATTGAGAGCGGATGCACCTTCGGGTAGGATTCTTGATAGAGATCTCCTTCTTACTCTTATTGGGGAGATGAATAGCCTCATTGTGATCGGTACCCAAATGGCGGAAAGCTTATGTCAAAAGATGCAATAATGTCTTGTGGTGTCGTCGAGGTCGCAGATGATAAGGTCTTGGTGTGATAAGGTCCCAAATGGGTATGCTTGCTTGAGTCTTCTTGTGTTGAATTAATAACGGATCTTCGGATGCAACTTGTGCGGATGCAACTTATGCTTTTGATCTTGGAGAAGGGGGTGCTGAATTGCAGAAACATTTGGATTGGCCATGACTCCGTTTTTAGAGTTAACATATTGGCATTTCCTTGAATCCTTTTCATTTTCTCTAAGACTTTCTTCATAATCTCGTCGTATGTCCTAACAAGAATTACCAATTTCATTCATAACATCGGAGCCCTTATTTCAAACCAAAAGACCTTTGACGTGAAGTACTGAGAGACCCTTTAAGCTTGTTTGGTTCCATGAAGCCATAAGACCATTCCCCATATCGAAGCCCCAATATTGCCCTTTGCTTGGATAGCCATAATGCGGTAGTCCAAAAGATTGTAGATTGCGAAGCCCCTTGAGACCTTTGGTGCCAAACTTATTGAGGAAGCTTCCAATGTTTCATATGACTTTGCTATGGCCATCGTTGGGAGGTGAAGTGAATTGCTTCTTGCCAAGGGATACTTTAAAACTCAAATATAGCCCCAAGAGTACCACCATAGATTGTAAGTAGAGCAAGAAAGGTTTATCCTTGATTGGGGGAACAGGAACGAGCACACATGACAATAAGGCTTTTCGACATTCCCTTTGAGAGACTTTGAGGATAGTCTCACATATCTTTCTTGAGCATAGCCCCTAGGGCTCATTAACTATCAAATGAAGCAAAATAATTTCTCGTTCTTGAGTCATATAGCCCCTAGGGCGTCATCATTTGTCGAGCAAGAGACTCGTCCTCGTGTGGGGGAACAAGCATAAGAGGACATGGTAAGAGCTACTCCATTTCTCAGGAAGCCTTTCGACATATTGTAGTGGCACATGCTTGGAGAAGCTTGAAAACTGAGTCACACGTTGTTTCCATTTGCTGCCCAAACCAATTGACTCACTGGGGACTATTTGTGCAACTTCGTACCTCTCAATGATGGGCTCGTTCTCGGATGGATCTTGGTTACCATGGGCCTTCTTTCTCATGAACCCAATAATGCACATTTCAAGAACAATCTCTCTTATGCCAATTAACCCAAGACAACCTTTGATTGTGCTGTATCTTGTCGAGCCTTTTGCAATTCCGAAGTTGACTCGGTGGGGAATTGACTTGCTGAGGAGATTCAATGTAGAACTTGTGTAGTTGTCTTCTTTAGAGGCCGGGGATCTCCATTTCTCTTTCCATTCTCTCTCTCACTCTCTCATTTTTTTTTATGACGCACCCTATTTTTTTCCTAGACCGCCCTTACGGGTTTTCAATCTAGCGGACATCTCTTTTGCGTCTTCATCATATTTTTTTTTGACTCAATTAATGAGGAAGTGTGCATTGACTCTAGCTGAGGATAAGATACATGTGATTTTGCGGTGGAGACCTTTTGTCACTAATGATGAGTGACATTGACTTGACTAGGGAAGTGGTCCCTAGTATTGACTTCATGCATTTATATATTTTTGAACGACTCACGAAGGCAAGTAAGTCATTAAGGGAGAAGAGAAAGAAAACCCCAATTTGATTGCAAGAAACTGGGAGCGTCGCTGAAAGATAAGAAGCCCCTAGACTCGACAAAGAACGTGAAATGATTTCAAATCTAGGAAAGTTGTTCAATCTTGAGGTGATTAATTCATTGGCAAATGACTCGTACAAAGATGTCTTGACAAGTTCGAGATGAAGGCCGATCACCATAACACATTAGGGCTAAACATATCTTCTTTCTTGCATGATACCAGACCCGCAGGTTGCCTACGTTCCTCCAGTGTAGAGGCTCAGGTCACCGTAGTTCTTGTGGATGCTCCTTTTGTCGTGAGGATTTGTTGCTTCATCATGATTTGTTGTGAACTTTTTTGAATGAGGGGGATTTTTTTATTTTTTTATTTATTTATTTTTTGTGCTCTAACTTTTGCCTAGGTTGTTTTAGAGAGTCAACCTAGCGAGCTCTTTTTTTCTTTTTTTTTTAATCCTCCTTTGAAACATTGCTTGATTTTTCTCCATGGTTGTAGTTCCACCTTGATTTGTTGCTTGATATCTTGGATTTATCGTTGATGTTGTCGTCTTCGTCACGATGTTTACCCCTAGGCGTTCAAGTGATAGTCTTCGTTGTAAAACTTGTTTAGACATCTTTTCATCATTTTTCCAAGAATTAGATTGAACAACTTGGAATGGTGTATGAGGACAAGAACGACTTTTATTTGATAAGACCGACTCAAACTTTGACATTAATGAGAAGGAAGAAAACTTAATGCGCACATTTGATGACTTTTGACTCTTTTTTTGTAATCTTATTTCTAGGTAGAGAAAGAGAAACGGAGATTGTTGTCGTTGTCGTCCTCAAAACCGTTGTATCCTTCCATGTCATTGCTTGAACTGTCCGGGATCTCTTCGGTGTCGGAGCTTATCTCATAAAAGTCCACGACAATTTCACGAAGCAAGTTGTCAATTCTGATCCCCGCATCATACATATGTGCGAAATCCGGATAAAAGGCCCCACTAAGATGAGTTCGGTAGTCCATATTTAAGCACTTCAAGAAGATTTCCATTTGTTCCTTCATTGAGGTCCTATCCACAATCTCGGCCAACTTGTCATTCCAACGGCGAGAAAAGTCCACAAATGATTCATTGCCCTCTTGCATGGTGTTCGCCAATTCTTTCTTCGTGGAACGGTGCATGTAATTGCCTTCATATTGTGACTTAAAGGCAAGCATGGCGTCATCCCAATTGAGGCGGGTGGAAACCGGGAGACCCATATACCAATCTTTTGCGACCCCATCAAGAGTAAGTGGGAAGCATTGTGCCATTATTTGAGGAGAAACTTTCTTCAGTAGCATGGCCCAAATGTAGGAGTCGATGTGAGCATCGGGACAAGAGTTGCCCTTGAACTTGCCAATATCGGGCATCTTGAATTTCTCGGGAAGGGCCACCATAGTGTCCATGAGAAGAGAAGATTGATGGACATCGGAGCTTGGGCCTTTGTTCAAATTTAGCTCACTAAAACGTTGGTCTATGTATGCCATGAGAGTGTTGACCAAACTGTTATCAATGCTTTAGACTGTTTTTCCTTCATTTGTGAGCTCCTCCAATTGGTTCTCGAGCTTAGCAAGTTCTTTCTTATGGGTCATTCTCTCATGCTTGAGACGAGCTTGCCACAAATCATCCTTGCGTCGGGCATTCTCGGCGAGTGCATCAATTTGCGTTTTTAGTGCTTTGACCATGTTGGCTATATCCTCGTTGGACCGGGAAAGATTGTCACCGTTGTTGCCGTTGAAAACTATTGGACCTATTGAAGAACACGTTTGATCTTAGATTGGCCCCACAAACACCTTTTGGGTGAAAATAATTTAACCCACAAACAATAAAAAGACTCAACCACATAAGGAAAAAGATTTTTTTTACAAATGTCGGAAGGATGTAGTCCTTTTTGGGGTTTCTAGAAAAATAGTGGAATCGTCACACTAGTATATAGACCTTCTCACGGTCCCATATACTCATCGGATTCCACCACGTTTGTGATACCTACATGCGTCGGGATTAAACTAAATTAATGTAGTAAAGCATACATGCGGGGACGGATTTTTATTTTCGTCCATAATAATTCTCTTGGAAACGACATGTATGATTTGAAAACATTAGTTTAGGGAAATCTTGGCACATGAAAACCGACTTGGTCACGGAGTGTTAGACCCTAACTAGAATTGTGTTGGCTTGTGCTCGGCTAAAGAGAGGCTTAAAGGTCACCTCCGGCATGTAGTCGTGAACTACACCACGGGCTGAGGTTTACCGCTTCGAGAGAGTCAAGGTCGGGTGGAGCTTGAAACTCTCTAGGACGGGTCTCGATGGATTTGAGGTTATGAATGTGTGCGACTCGATAGTGAGCAATTGATAAGAATTAGTGCACGTAGTGTGAGGTCTAACAAGTGACAAAATATTTTTTTTACTTTTTTAAAAAAAAAACAAAAAAACAAAAGAAAAGCAAATAAGCATGTAATTTACAACTCTCGAATCACCCGTGTGACCGATAAAAAACACAAAATAAAACAGTCAAATGGTCTGAATCAGTCCTGATGCAGGCAACTGTGCCCACACCCCATTATTTTGCTCTGTTCTGGAAACATGTTCCTGTTCTGGAGAACCGCCCAGAAGTGCGTGCCTCTGGCCTGTGTTGTGGGATGCGCGCGCATTGCGCAAAGTCTCTGGAAGGCGCCTGCTTCTGGGTAAACCTGTCAGACTGTCAGAGACTTTGGACTCAGGGGATTGCCCTGGTCCTGAATGTCTAATGGAACCCCTGCAAAGATGATTAGTGTAGAAAAAAGAAGAATAGGAAGAACATTGAGAAGCGGGCGGTTCTGGTCTCTGATGTGAGACGCGCGCGCCTTAGGCCAAGTAGGACAGAGGCGCACGCTTCCCCTATCAGGAACCAGAATGCCCAGAAAAGTGTAGGCAATGAACAGAACGCAAGTTTAACCTTCAAACGTCCCCAGCGGAGTCGCCACTGTAGATACCCCAAGAGAGCCACAACTTGGCTAGAGCGGTAGATTATCCTGGGATGTCTATTTGTGTTTTAGTTGTTAGAGTAACCACCTATGTTTTTAATGGAACATAAGAAAAACCTAATAATTTAGCCTATGTTTTGATACAAAAACCAGATATTCTTGTTATGAGGTTCGGAGGTTAGGTTATGAGATGTGAAGTACTTAAACACCCATCTCGCCCAACTAATGTTAGTCTTGCTTGTTCGTAGTCTACATAAAAAATGTTCTTCCTATTATTTGATAATGATAAAAGGGGTTTAAAAAGTGTGTTTTGAATGTAGGGAGATAACTCCTTGACCAACTTCAATGGAATGAAGTGATCTTTGGTGTCAAGTCCCAAAATGATTTGGGTGATTGCACGTTTGATAAAATGAAATAATAAGAAAGGAGATGAAGTAGAGAGAGGGGAGGAATGTAGAGTTTACCTAAACTTCAAATGACTTCAAACACTTCTTAGAGAAATGCCTTGAAAATGTTTGTGTATAGTTTTCTTAGTCACAAAAAGTCCCCCATTTTCAATGGTGAATTAGAGGGGTTTATATAGTTGTAAAATAGATGATTTTGGTGCCAAAACGAAGTCACAAAGAAATCTTTCCCAGGCAAAATCATATAAAATGAGCAAGGGAGGGATTCTTGGAGAAAATCTGTAACTGACGCCCAGATGCGCTCGCTTCCTACCTTGGAGGCTTGATGCGCGCGCTTCTGACCTCTACGGGCGGAGGCGCGCGACTTTGAAATGGCTTTATTTGACATAATGGACTAGAAAGTCAGCACTGTTATTCAGTTTAGTCTCTGGACTTAACGGAGTCAGCCAGGAACATAACGAAAGTAACAGGAACTAACGAAAAACACATAAAATAGGGAGAAACAGAAAATCAAATGTGCAATCGGGGTGAGAGGTCCAAGGCGGGGTGTCTACAGTGAGATCTAAATTTTCTCAAACCGATGGGGATTTGTCTATAATTAAAGGTGAGATCTAAATTTTCTCAAACCGGTTTTTTTTTTTGGAAAGTGCATCAGGACGGTATAATTTCCCAATAACAAAGGTCACACATTATAATGGGTCGCCAAGAGATAGCATTTCTCAAGGCAAGCAGCATAGTTGCAAGTAAAAATAGCAGACAGATAACATGTGTATATTACAAGGATACGCTGCATTCTGAGATGTGCCCAGATTCTCCTGCTCTTGATTTGCTGTGTGATGATATTTTTGTGCTTCACTGCGCAGTGAGCCATTGCTTTGTGTGATCCTTTGGCACTGTGTTGAGCCCTGTAACCCCATTTTGGATCCCTGTTCCTCCTAAAAGGGTTTTTGATTATCTCACGGTCAGGCTTCCCTGCTTTTGGAGTTGATGTGCGATGAGATTTTTTTGCATCACTGCGCAGTGAGCCATTGCTTTGCGCGATCCTTTGGCACTATGTTGAGCGCTGCAACCTTATTTTGGATCCTTGTTCCTCCTAAAAGGGGTTTTGATTACCTCACGGTCATGCTTTCCTGCTTCTGGAGTTGTCGTGATCATTGGCGATTGATTCCATGCCCGAACCTTTCGGCTTTGACTGAAGTCTCACGCATATCAGAAGAGATGACGAGATCAACTTGTATGCTGTGACCTGCAGGTTAACTTTGCATGCAGTGGCAGATATGATTTGCACATATAAAATTTGAATCACCTTTGCTTGAGCACAAATTTATTTTTCATTTTAACTCGAGACGCTAATATTTTGGCTTAAGGCATTCAGTTAATGGCATTGAATCATGAAATGACATGGCAATGATCATAGCATGGTGGAGATTGCAACATGATAAACAGCATAACAATGATTATGACATGATAATGGGCATGAAGATTGTAGCATGATGAAATGAAATGGAGATGTTATGGCATGTTTAACCATGATGAGATGACTTGACATGATAACTGCAAACCTCAGTGATTTTGTTGGTGGATTAAGCGTGCGGGGTTGCAAGCTATTACAATGCTCGAGTCTTTGGCTTTGTCGTTGCTATGGGATTTAGATTTTTTGATTATTTGCAATGAGCAACCTCTTCGTGACGTCGAAATGTGATTCCCTGTGTGAAGCCAATGTTGTACCTGCATAAAAAAATCACAGGTATGTGGTCGTGCCTGAAGATTCAAGCTGCCTACGTATCTCTTTCGAGAATCAGACCTAACGTAGTTCGAGTTTGGAAACTTGAACTGTTTTTGCAGAAATTGATGTCGATGAAGAACCTTCTTGTGAGGACCATGATGTGGCAGGGTGTGTGATGTGTACCTGCAAGAGATTTTTAAGAGCAAGCAAAATATATATCTTTGACATTAATGTGCTCGAATGTGTCATTCATGTGCAACAACGGTGCGATACACATACATTGATTGGAATCATTAAGATCGAGAGATTGAGAGAAATATTAAGACAAAAAATACACTCTCTTTCATTTTGCAACCATTTGCCTTTGATGGATGAAAGTCACTTTTCACTTTTTGCATGATGATTTCTTTTTGATTGATTTTTTTTTACGCATGTGCATTGCTTGCATTTCAAACTTCGCTTATAATGAATTAATGAGTGAAAGTTTATGAATGAACAGAGGGAGAATCACGAATATAATGAATTTTGCACTTTATTGTGAATTTTGCATTTTTTGCAAAAATGAAGAATATGGAGATGTGTATGGTGAAGCAGAGTTGAAAACCTAGCGCGAGCACTCAAAATGTCAATTCCTAACGCTCATTTGATCAAGAATACTCAACGGTATATCTCCGGGTGCTATGGTTGGATCAGCCCCAGTTATCAGTTGAAGAAGCCCCATTTGTTGTTTCGAATATCAACCCCCAACATTGTTGCTGCAGAAGCCCCAGTCTCTCAAGGATCAACTTCAGATGTTGGCTACGGAAGCCCCAGTCGTTATAGGAAAAATCCATGAATTTGGCATATAAAGCTCTTGTTGCACTTGAAGAGTGAATCTCATGTTGATCCCAATTGTCGCCTCGAGACAACTTCATGTTTTAGCGTTTCAGCCTCTGGGGGCTTAACTTTCATTGAGAGTTAATCATACATTCAATGTTTTGCTGTTGATCATGATTTATGGATTCTGACATTCGATACTCCTTCTTTGGGGGATCAACTGTCTTTGAGAGTTGTTCAGCGGGAAACACTCCTTGATATTGCCGAAGAACGAGCTTTGAGATTTGAGATTTGCGGGCCATATGTCAATCCGAGATGGCACTTTGTTCTGATGATCCACGCATTAAGGGACCTAACTGTCTATGAGAGTTATACCATATTCTTGATGCCCTTGATCTCGAGAGTTACTGAAGCCCATGATGCTTCTCGAAAGTTAACCTCATCATTTCCTGAGTCCCTTCAAAGGATCAACTGTCAATGAGAGTTGTCTTGTACCCTGGCATTTTGCCACCTGAAGTTTCGTGTCACCTGGAACAAACCATTCTCAACAAATCGTATTGTCTTGAAATCACATTCTTGCTTCCGAAGAAAAATTTAAGCTCTCGATATATAGCTCAAGTTTTGTGTTCATTCATTCGACATCTCTTGCTGACATTGAGATTTTGAGATCCAAAGAATAGCATTCATTTGTCTCTCTTGCTGTGACAATTTACAGGAGTTGACTGGGGAAGGCACGAGGCCATTGTTTTGTGGAAGCAAAGGGAAATTCCGGTGGGATCTCCGACATCGAGTTTGTGCAGAAATGAGATGACGGAAGCCCTTAAACTCGGAAGAAGTATGCATGCTCACACATTGAAATCAAAGACTTACGACTTGAACAAGCGTTAATGGTCAAGTGACTCAAAATCAAATGGACCCTACTAAAATCAGATTAGTGTTTTAGTTTTGATTAGATAAGCTTGACAAATCATTTGGACAAAAATTAGACCTTGACAAATTGACATGAGAACATCATAAGGCATGTGCTATGATTAGCGCTGCAGTTTGACCTCATTTGGTGCGAGGCCTTCGTCTTCATTGTTGTTGCGCTTTTGAATTTACTGCGATCACTGGAGCCTATCTGACTTTTGGTTTCCGGGCTCCCTCAGTGTAAGGGGTTGGTAGAGCACGTTGGTCTCCAACTAAAGTCACCAGTTGTCGTCGTTGATGGTGCTTTTCCCAAAGTCGAAAGATCGAGATCCTCTTCAATGCAGGATTGGCCTCATACGCGCGGTGCTCCTTGAAGCTGATGATGTCACATGAGATTGTCTGACCCTCAGTCCATGTCTCATCTTTGTGTAACGAGTGATGAAGTCTTCATTATGAATTGTCAACTACCGTCGTTAAGGGCATATACATGAACTTGAAGTGTCGCGATACCCTTTCTAAAGCAATTGAATTTAAACAATAAAGCAAATGGAATATGTACAAGAATAAATAAATAATGTTTCTTCTTCTTTTTTTTTTTTTTTTTTTTTTTTTTGGAACTCCTTCGTTTTTTTTTTTTTTTTTTTTTTTAAGAAGAAACATAATAACTTCTGAAACATAAAAACTTTTACAAAACGTAAATTTACACAATGCGAGAATTTACAATACAATGTACATTAAAGGAAAATCTCCTACACTTGCACTTGCATAAGCGTGAAATCTCCAAAAGTGAACAAAAGTGTTGCTGCACTGCAAGCTAGCAAACCAAAAGTCCGTCCATTTATTACCTACGCCGTCGGGTGAAAAGCAGTGGAATCAGGAGTCAATGAGCCCCAAGGAAAAAACATTCCCATATCAAAATCAAGTCTGAGGTTTTACCGACCACCTCGTTATCGATGAGGTTCTGAATTGCACTCTTAAGAGACCAGCACGAATCTGTATCATGTGCCGGATATCGGTGGTATTTGCAGTACTCCAGGAAATCCCAACCTTTAGGCAATGGCTGGGGTGATCAATATTTCTCTATGGGTTTCAAAAGTCCGTGAGCAACCAAAACACGCAAGATTTTAGACATGGGGGCACCAAAGTTGTCAAACACCCGATTCTCTGCCGATGTGGGCTTCTCTATGACCTCTTCATCAATGAGATTTTGGATGGCATGCCGAAGAGAGAAACAATTGTTGGTGTCATGGCCATTTGATTGATGATACTAGCAGTAGCCAATAGATTCCCATCGCTTGGGCAGGTTGTTCGGTGGCTTGTATCCTTCCATCAGTTTCAGAAAGCCTTTGTTCGTGAGGTCATGGAAAACCGTAATCATTAGAGCATCAAGCTCATCAAAATTCCTATCATGGCGACTAAACTTCCTCAAACTAAACTTATCCCTCCTTGGAGCAAACGCCAGAATTTGGGGAGTATTCTTAAAAGTCAAGTTCTGGTTGCGAGACTTTGTATCATGTTCAAACTCGATCATACACATTGCATTTTCCATTAAGGATTTTCTTTTTACCAAACCCTGATGTGAGGAATGGGTTTTGGTATCAACGTGTTGGGCCATCTCAAGGAAGGAGGTAAAAGTTGGGATGGCGTCTTGAGTGGGGTTTGGACAAGTGTAAGGTTTTCGGGGAAAGGCTCCATCTTTGGGCAAGGTGGCTATTTCTCGTGGTTGAACATGGGATGCCGTGGTTTTTGGAGCAACAAGTGAATGGGAGTCTTTGAGTCCCATGCGACCTTCATTCTGCAAGAGGGTTGTCACATGGTCTATCATTTTTTCTTGATGCCCTTGGAAGATACTCTTCATGTATTATGTCTGGGCTTTCAATTACTTCCCTAACCATTGCTCCATTGCATACCCCAGCTCAAAGTCGGATGAGCCCTCAGTCGAGTTTGATATACACGTATTTCCACTGTGAGAGCCCGCGCTCGAAGCCGCCCCGAAATGATCGCTCGCGAGGGCGATTCGGGTTACATCTCGTGCCAATGCGCTTTTGGAAATGCGCTCGGTTTCACACCAATGGTTTCCTCTCGAAGTTTTAAATATTTTGCAAGAGTCGCCACCTCACTTTATTTTAGGAAAAATGAAGACAAAACCTTTTATTTTGAGAAAGTGGGTTCGGGGGCTAAGTTACGAGAAAGAGAAGGGGTTAGGCACTCTCATCGCCTGTGATGGTCTCTAGTATGCATGCCACTTAGATTCATTTTTATGCCTTGTTTTTATGCCTTAACAAAAATGGTGATTTTATATACAAAGGAGTCTTCTTATTCTAGGTATATCCGTTTTAAAGTCACAAATGAGAGTCGGTTTGGGTGGACTCTCACTTGGTTTTGAAAATGATTTTAACATAATAAAAAAAAGAAATACATATAAAGGGTGGGGGATTACTATGTACAAATGGTGAATAAAATGGGAGACAAATCACATGTCAAATGAATATCCAAAGGCCGTCACACATTTTTGTGACTGCTGTCCGCTTCTTCTTCATGTACTTGTTTCTATACTTACACAATCTGGAAATTAAGGGTCAAGAAAAGTCCCTAACACATCAAATATCAACCATGATTTTTCATCTGATTTTAGGAGTATTTATGGTGTCCAAATAAGGCGTACAATATGACATTCACAACAGCCAGATCTGACAAACATGCACACACTCATAAAAGATCCACTTTTTGCATCATGAAAACGGGGGAATCATGGAAAACACAAACATGAAAGTTGTTCCTAACACATTTAAGTTTAGATCTGGAAAGTTTCAAGTCCATAAAGAAAGTATAAGCTATTCAAAACACCTCTGACATTTGGATGTCAGAGTTGCTTATGCACAGATTTTCAGATCAAGAGTTCAAACAATAAATGTAAAGGAAAGTTTATACTCATGGTAAAAATGTGATATTTGCATTCTAATTTTCCTCTGTTTGTCTAGAACAAAAACTCTTTTGTGGTCTAAGACCAAAAACCACGTTTGCTATGCATAAATAAAGCAACAAGACAGAAAGGTACAGATTGACAGTCCACTGGAAGTCTACGAAAGGCATGAAAAAACTCATGAAAACTCATTCAAATGAGATGATATGAGCATGAAAGTTTGGTTATACATAGATATACATGTTATCAACACAAAACAACAACCATTTGAGCATTTAGTCATGATTCAATGATGTTTTACATCGGGATGAGGCAAAACATGGACAGATTTAAGGTTTTGAGAGAAAACAAGCTCATTCTTTGAAAGTCTCTTAAATCACCAACATACATAGACTTGATATCCAAACATGAAAGATATATATACACAAGATAAGTAGCATAGCATGTCAAGAGCTCAAAATATCATGATATATCATTATTTAGAGAAGAGAACAACAAGAGTATCAACATTACATATTTTGGACATCAAATGGAGGTCTAGCCTAACAAGTAGGCTAGACCTCTTAACAAATTACATGATCAACTACATCTTACATTTATAGAGATTACAAGATGAAAAGATTACCTAGGTTGTGCTTCCTTTGCTTCCAAGGGAAGACTTTTTTGGTGTTTTTCTTAAAGTGTTTGCTTTGTGATTGAATAGAATGGACCGAGCTTGACTAAGTCAACCAAGTGAGATCAAGATCAAGCCAAATAAAGATAGAATGAAGAGATTATATTTTACCTTATTTAGAGATATAGTTTACTTTATTTAGTTGGTGTATTTTAGGAAGATGAGTATTCCTCAAGAATAGGGTTTAGGCTTTAGTATAAATATAGGGTTAAGTTATTGTAAATCTTTGAGAGTGAATAAACACATATTATCATACTCCTCTCCACCATAATTCTCAACATGGTATCAGAGCCTCCGGTATGGGGGCCTGATGACCGACTACGCTTCCGCGACGAAGCCATCGTTGCCATGGTGGGCAACATGGCGAAGAAGAAAAATGACGGGAGGAGCCCATGAAAGACTCTTCGCGGCACGGAAGGTGCACAACAAACGCGTTGAGGAGGGACCTGTTTATGAAGAAAAATATGCTCCTACGTGGCACGGATTGTGCGAGACTAACACGTTGGAGCACGACCAGAAACTGAACCGGCGCTGCACTTGTGTAGCATGTCAGAGAAAGAAGAACACACGACTGTGAGATGGTGAAGCACCCCACATGAAGATTCCATGCCCATCGAAGAAAGAAGAAAAAAAAAAGGTGATTATTCAACTGGTGATGATGGCGACGTGCACAGGGACTATGAACATGGAATATTTTTTGTGTTTTTTTTTTTATCAGATTATCATAAAAAAAATGATTTTTTTCTCCCCGTTTTTATTGTCGTATTGGCAAGTTGGGTATCTACGTTGTAGATCCTCCAACTTGAGGGGGGGAGTTGGAGAATAAGATGGAGCGAGCCGTGTGGAGCGGACCGAGACTGAATAGAATGGACCGAGCTTGACTAAGTCAACCAAGTGAGATCATGATCAAGCCAAATAAAGATAGAATGAAGAGATTATATTTTACCTTATTTAGAGATATAGTTTACTTTATTTAGTTGGTGTATTTTAGGAAGAGGAGTATTCCTCAAGAATAGGGTTTAGGCTTTAGTATAAATATAGGGTTAAGTTATTGTAAATCTTTGAGAGTGAATAAACACATATTATCATACTCCTCTCCACCGATATAATTCTCAACACAAGAGCTCAAAATATCATGATATATCATCATTTAGAGAAGAGAACAACAAGAGTATCAACATTAAATATTTTGGACATCAAATGGAGGTCTAGCCTAACAAGTAGGCTAGACCTCTTAACAAATTACATGATCAACTACATCTTACATTTATAGAGATTACAAGATGAAAAGATTACCTAGGTTGTGCTTCCTTTGCTTCCAAGGGAAGACTTTTTTGGTGTTTTTCTTAAAGTGTTTGCTTTGTGATTGAATGAGAGTTTGAGTGAGTTTGTTTGCTTTCTTTGTATGAGTGTTTAGGATGAGATTATGGTGGTGATATGGTGGTGTTGTGGTGGTGTATGGACTGAATTTTGGGGTTTGGGATAATCACTTTCTTGGTTGCAGAGAGAAGATGAATGTAGTGTGTGTAGGATGTGTGTCTCTTGTGTATGAATGGTTGTGTGTGGGAGGTAATATGGATGGGGGAGGTGATGAATGACCTTAGGTACCCTCCCTTAGGCTTAGGGGGTCATTTAGAGGCCAACAACCCGGATCAAATGCAGCTGGAAATGGATTAATGTTGCTTTGAATGGCCAAGTTGCAAGTTGAAAATCTGATCTGCCAGGCGAGACAATAGCAGCCATACGGCTCCTTTGTGGGCGTACTCCCCCTAGGGAGCCGTACGTTGGTAGAGGAAAATCTGGACATGCCTTATCTTGCCACGTGTCGCGCTCCGATTGGTCCATTCCTTATTCAATTGCCCAACCACCTTTGGCCACTTGTCTGATGGTGGTTGGCCTTCATCAATATCTTGTTTGAATGTGTTTGACATAGATGACTGCAAATATTGCTTCCAGTATTGGCTCCGCAACAGTCCAAGTTTTGTCCGAGCGCGCGCACTACGGTGTCCCGGTTGTCCGCGGTCCCAACATGAAAGTTGCTTGAAATAATCTTGTGGCCACGTACGTCTATCTGAAACATGTTTATACGCAAGGGATGACAATAATATATTTTTAAGTGCATAGAATGGACGATAACGAGCAGTTCTAGGGGCGCGGGCCCCATTTCGGGTCCCGCAGCTCAAAAGTTGAAGTATACGCCTGCTTACTCGTTTTTTCGCTCTGATCATGAATTTGAAGCCCGTTAATCCATCTGATGCACCGATAAGGCTCACGGCACTCCCGCGTAGCCAAATCGAGGACTCTAAGTCAATTTTTAGGGTTTAGACCAGTCAAAAGGGTTTGTCGGGGGGTGCGAGATCGGGGTGTCTACATCCACATATTTATCTAAGCAGGAAAAATTCACGGTTACAATGTTTTTTGTTTCGATCTTCCCTAGCATTGCCCAATGCATTAGGGTAAATATAAAGTCACAAAAAAATCTCACAAAACTTGGCTCACAAAATGATGTGTCAAAATTTTATTGGTGCTTTTAATTAGAGTGTGGCGGGTCCACAATCGATGCAACCAATAAAATATCGTCACCTCATTTTGTATCCATCATTTTGTCAAATTCTTTTGTGCCACTAGCATTGCCCAATGCATTATATTAGCAAATCTTCAAGTCAAGTGTATACCCACAACATATGTGATATACTCCCGTAAAGTTAGTCACTCTTTTTTCATTGTTACTACGAATAAATTTTGAGCATTAATTTAAGTTATTTTTATTTATTCTAATGAGTGCCTAAAAATTGATATAAATTATATATAATGGTATATTAATAATAAGTTTTAGATTTTTATAGGATAATTAAAAATAACCTAAATTAATAACAATAGTCTGACTCTTTACTTTTTATGTTACGTTTTTCCCTCTGTTTTTGTGCAGATGGATATTTACTTCTCTACTTCGATGAAACTACCATGAGGGGCAGAAGAAATTTTATTTGTCCATCATCATTGTGTTAGACATGCATCTATCTATAAAATGTACTGCAACCCTTAAATTTTGAATGAGTACATAGAGAATGATAATGATGGAACTTACCATATAATAAAATTATTATACCATATTGATATTTATAGTAATACTACAACACTGAAATTTTGAATGAGTACAACACTTAAAAAATTATTATTAATGAATTATTAGTAAATTCTAAAAATAGTTATTAATGCACTACTACTATTATTAATTAATTATTAGGAAATTCAAATAAGAAATTGATATTTTGATTATCTCCAAATAAAAATAAGGAGGATAATTAACATATGGATTAATTTCTCAAAAGCCTTTGACACAAAATGTAATTTTTGATATGGACATATGCATGGCACATGACGGATTTTTATATTTTTGTCCCAAAGTCATACACAATGTTTATATGATCCCACTTTGCCACCTTGACCCTAACGAAGTTAGAAATTTAACGAAATTGCTCATATGCATGGCACATGACGGTTTTTTATATTTTTGACACCAAAACTTAAGGGTGTAATTGCTCATATACCGGTAGGTTTTTGGTTTTTTATTTTTAGTTGTTTCTATGTTTATTCTTTTTCCTACATTTCTCATTTCTTTCCATTTTCCTCCTTTTTTTTATTTGCTACTATTTTTTTCCGTCTTAACTTATTTTTGGTGTGTTGTTTATTAAATAATTATTTATATTTTTGATGCATTAAATAATGTTTTTTGTTTATTATACATTAGAAGAGTTTTTTTTTTCTTAAAAGACTGTATTTGAGAAAAGTGGACAATTAAATTATTAGGAAATTAAGAGTTAAAATGAAAATAACCAAAATACCCATCATGTGCCATGCACATGATCAATTTAGTTAAATTTTTAACATCCGTTTGGATAGAGAGGGCAAAGTGGGATTATTTAACTATTGGGTATGACTTTGAGACAAAATTTCACGCCGGGGTGCAGAGTGGGATTTGGTGTATATATTGGGGGTAAACTTATTTTGGCCAATAATATAAATAGAAAAATGATGTTACATGTTCATTTGTGGGGAGAGAAAAATTATGATAACGATGCGATGGTATGTAGACGGGGCCTGTCCAAAAATGTCTTAAAGTTTTAGGTCATGTTTAAAATCATTTTTTTTGCCCCTAAAACTAACTATAAAAATTGCTCGAACATGATATTAGTATTGGAAAAAATAAAAATGTGCCCTTCAAAATTGGGGGCCCCTGAGCGGCCGCTCACATCGCTTATGCTAAAAGCCGGCCTTTGATGGTAGAAGAGAGCTTTGTAACTGGCATGGTTAGAATTAGGGATATCGGCGGAGTAAAAAAAGAGAATTAAAAGATATGCACAATTAATTTACCGATATTGCACAAAAAAACAAAAAAAGGGGGGGGGGAAATAAACTTATTGCTGATTCTCTCTCTCAAATTCCCTTTCTTCATCTTTTCTTCAAACCAACGTTCAGTTTTGATTCCGCGATTAATCTTTCCGATATTATTTCAATTTGTCTATTTGGATTTCGTTTAATCTACGTTTTTTTTCTTTTTCAAATCTGATTTCTTTTTTAATTTTTGTTTCTTCTTCAACATTCATTCATTAATTTTGAGAGATCCTAATTTTACTTTTATTAATTGTCAATTGTCAATTAATAAATGTAAAATTAGGAATTTAGTTTTTAGATTTGTTTATTTCTTCAAGTCTGTTTTAGTTAGGTTTTTTCTTCAAATAATATGTTTAAAATTGTATTTATGATTTTGTTTGTCTCTTCTTATGTAAGAGTTTATGATTTCCCTCCTTATGTGAGGGCTTTGGATTTCCCTCCTTATGTGAAGGCCTTTGATTTCCCTCCTTATGTGAGGGCCTTTGGTATTTTGTATATTGTTTTTGTTGTTCGTAGCAAATCTTGGTTTGCATATATCAATCAAATACTCGGCAAGGATGATGAATTTGTTCTCGGCGATGGTCGGTATCTTTTTCAAAGCGCTAATGTTGGATCATGGTTGAAATATCCTCCCCGCTGCAGTTTGTTAGCAGAAAATTCTCATTTTTCTGTTAATTTGTTAAGTCGAAATTCCAATGTTGTGGCAGATGTAATATTTTGGACAGCTTTTGGGTTTGAAAATACTATCCCCACTGTTTGGGTCGAGCTTCCGTCGTTTGTGGATAGCCGACTTCTAAACATTTGTTATTATTTATAAAATGATTACGTTTCTTCCTAAAAAAACAAGTATGTTCATATGTTTAGAATTCGTGAAAATTTTAAATTATTTTTTTCTCTAAGTTTTTTCTATTTTGGGAAAAAAAATTGTGAGACTGATAAATGAGTTTAACGAAGATTTGCAACATCAGAATAATTTACTGAAGAGCGTTTCTAAGAATTAGATTGGAGAGTCTTACTCTTCTACGTAAATTTGTTTTCATATTATCTTAAGTAATACTCCTCCGTCTCAAAATGATCTTCACATTTGATTTTTCAAACGTTTTTAAGGATATGGACACTTGCTTCACTAGCCATGTTGTATTTATGCATGTTTAAACCCATATTGTAGAAAAGGAAAGAACTTTTTTTGGGACAATGAAAAATGACAAATGAGAAGATCGGGGCGGAGGGAGTATTATGATATTAATTAGTTTTTTTTATGTCCGTCGAGTATCGACGGATTACTAACTAGTACTCCCTCCGTCCCATTTTAAACTTCAAAAAATTCCTTTTTGGGTGTCCCATTTTAAGCTTCAAAATCCAAAAAAAGAAAGTTATTTATACTTTTTTATTTAGTAGGACCTACATGTCATACACACAACAACTATCTACTAACTATTCTCTACCTCACTTTCTCTCTCCTACCCACTTTCTATACTCACAACTAGGGATGACCAAACTGACCAAAACCGGGAAACCGGGCCGGACCCGGACCGGAGAAGCCCGGAACCGGAGCAAACCGGCGAGTAAACCGGAACCGCCAGTCATCCGGGCCGGTTAAGGTTCACATAAATGGCGAACCGGACCGAAAATCCCTTGTTTTTCAATAATTTTTAACTTGTTTATTCATTATTGACCAGAACCGGACCGGAACCAGAACCGTACCGGAACCGGATTGTGGTAACCGGAACCGGATCCGGGTAAGCAATGGCCGGTTAAGTTCACCTATATGCCGAACCGGAACCGGAGTTGGCCATCCCTACTCACAACACTCTACCCCCACTATCTATATTTTATACTATAAAGATTCTCGTCTTAATTCTTGTGCCCATTTTTTTTTAAAGTTTAAGATGGAACTGAGGGAGTATTATGTAAATACTTACGTCAATTTTGCAATAAACTCAATTTTTGTATGTTTATTTGAAGACATATTAATGTACTGTGCACAGTAAACCTCAAACGTAAAACCATTTTCCACAATTCTCAACCATCTGTGCAAATGGCTGTCCGAGCAACGACGGGTCGGTTCCCGGTGGACCCAGACGCGCAGGAATCGTCGGGACTGCCGTGGGGAGTGACTGTGACGCCGTTTGCGGGAAAGGACGAGAACGGGAATCCGCCGGTATACGGATCGGACGGGCACTTGATCCCGAGGTGCGAGAATTGTTACGCTTACTACAACACTTACTGCGACCAGGAGCAGTGGGCGTGGAGTTGCGCGCTGTGTGGAACCCTAAATGGACTCACCACTGAGACAATCTCGCGTTATTCCCTCCCTCAATCCTGTCCAGAGAACATGTCTGCCTACATTGATCTCGAATTGCCTTGTAATCTCTCTCTCTCGACGTGATTTTCATTAATTTTATGTGCAATTAATCCTGCAAAAAGGCTCTAAAATTTTAGAGAATTAAATTTCAGTATGAATTGAGCTGAATTTTATGTTAAAACTTTTAATGTGACTGATTTTGTTTGCTAGTTGAATTATATTGGGGGATTGTTTGTTTAGATTTGTTACAGGTTTCGTGCAATGTTTCTATGACTTTAATGTGGCTGATTCTGCACAATGGTTGAACTATAATTATATAGAGATGTGTTTGGCAACCCATTTCGAAGCCATAAATTTAAAATTGGAGGAACAAATTTTTTTTTGCGGATATTTAGGTTTGCTAGTTTCAAAATGATTAGGAATTGAGTTATCAAACACACCCAGAAGGTTATTGATATCTCTCGGATCGTAATAGTAGTTCATAGTGTTTGAATTTTTATTCGTTAGCTCCTATGCTAAATGAAATCAAGGTTCTAAAAAGCGCTAGGCGGTCGCTAGGCGCCGCAGCAGGGCCTAGCGCCTAGGCGGGGTCTAAACGGGATTTAGGCGGGGCCGAGAATTCAGAAATAGTTATAATATCTTAGGCGGGACTTAGGCGTTTCATGAACGCCTAGCGCCTAGGCGGCCTAGACGGGCGTCTTTTAGAACACTGAATGAAATATGACACCTTTGGTCAAACATGGATTCTCTCTAGACTCATTTCTTTCTTGAATTAATTCAAGCATGTCAGAGTATTAATTTGGAATTCAGTTACACTTTCAAGGAGAATGTGCATGAAACCTGTGTTTGATCATAGGTGACATCATATATCCTGAATTTGATTTCTTCTACGTTCGTAGTTCTTTGATCCAGCTGTTAAATTCAGCGTTGTCACTGTTTGTTTTATATATGGAAAATCTGAGTGGAATGTGTTCATGTACCCTCATTTTCTTCAGTCTCGTAACCATAATTTGTACCTATGCTTTCCTCAGCTTCATAAAGCATGTAATGTTCAGTGTAGAGACCTCAATCTTGAGACACAATAAAATGTATGAAGATCCAAATATCATTGTCACATCATGTATAAATATGGTTTCAAGTTCTGATGGCTTTGCTCTGTCATCACCAAAGTTTATTGTGTTAATTTTTGCAGTAGAAGGTTCTGAGGAGGAGGGTATGCATGCTCGACCAGTATATGTTGCTGCTGTTGATTTAGCTTGTAAGTTTTATTCAAATACTTCCATTTATTATCTAGTTTGTATAGTTCTATCAATAATATTTCATTTTATTGGAAATAATTTCAACAATGTCCATTAATGGTTGCAGTGGTTATACTTGAGGCATATCATTTTAGAACATGGACTAGTAATGTACTTTAATTTCGCAATGTGAGCGAATTATTTCTTCAACAGTTCAACTATGAAAGATAGGCTTTATTTGATATTAGTCTATTTCAAAGGTAAAAATTGTACACTTGTACTTTGACCCAACTATCTTGAAATTATTTGATATTAGTCTAATGTAGTTTTAGTTAATAGGCCTCTTTGACTACCTACTTATTTAATCACCACCAGAGTGCTAAAGTAGTTTATGCCGCAGTTATTTTTTATTTTGTTTGGATGTACATAGGTTCACTTCAATGTGCTTCCGTTGCTTTACTGGTTGTTCTTTCTCCTTTTTCTTTTCCATGATGTGTACGTGTTCTTTTTCTTGGTAATCATTTTATTGACTACAATTTCCTGGTCTTGGCTGTAGTTTGCACCCTGTTGGAGTCCTTCTATAATGATAAGAAGGGATATATTGTATTGCTAAAATAGTTCTTTATCAATATGGTTCTGTAAAGCCATGTATTTTCTTTCACTGTCCTATTGAGAGCATGGTTTTCTTCAATATCTTTTCATCTAGTCTGTGATACATGTCCTTCCTCTTCCATCTTATTTTTGTTTCCGAAGTTCCTTGAATTGAGGATAGCTAATTTAATACCTTAAAAATTTCTAGCCTCAGAAGAATTTTTGGAACTCACAAAAAGTGCTTTGCTGGCGGCTTTGGAAGGTTGGTTAATTTTATGACCTTCCCTTTCTAATTACATTTATGTCTGTGTGTATAAATTTTGGTGATCATGTAACTATCATGTGATAATATAATTTGTAATGTTGAAATCTGGTTTCATTACAGCTCTTGGACCTGGTTCCCTCTTTGGGATTGCTACATTTAGCCACAAATTAGGTTTGTATGATGTCCAGGGGCCGATCCCGGTGGTGAAAAATGTTTTTATTCCCCAAGAATCTGATGGCAGCCTGCCTATGGAGCTTGAGGATGTCATGCCTTTGTTTTCATTTTTAGCTCCGGTATGTTGCATAACAGATTCCTGTTCCATGGCGACCATGAGTTATGTTTACTTTCTTGGTTTGTGAAGTCATGCTCTCTTATTAAACCCTGCTTCCTTGCTCGGTACCGACAGTAATTGGTTATTGCATGATACTCCCTCCATCTCGGAATAAATGTCGCATGTTTGAATTTTTGGTCCACTTGGTTGAAGTTTGATCAAAAGTTACCGACAATTTAATTACTACATGAAATTTTAAAATTGTATTAGATTCTCTATTGAATTTACTATCTTTAACTGTTTTCACAATTTCATGAGAAAAAGTAAATTTGAGTAATTTGATGGTCAAAAATCAAAACTAAAGCAAGTTGACCAATAAATCAGACATGCGACATTTATTATGGGGCGGAGGGAGTATATACTTTGCATATGATTATTTGATGCTCCCCTTAGTTCTCACCACATTGTTGTAGGTGGATACTTATAAGGATCAGATTGCCTCGGCACTTGAAACTCTAAAGCCAACCACATCCTGGGAAAGAAGTACAGCTGCAGGTCAAACATTAGATAGAGTTGTGTTGGGAGGGCGAGGTTTTGGAGTGGCAATGGAATCTCTTTTTACATATCTTGGATCAGAATACGGCAACACATTCGCCTTAGGTTCGATGATTTACATGATGTTTATTGCAATGTGCTTATGTTACCCTTACTATAGACCTCCAGGTTGCAGCCTTTAAAATTCATTCGTCTTCTCTATTTCATATTCTCAAACAAATGATGTGTGTTATCTTTCTCATTGAAATGAACTGCAGCTAGAGTCTTTGCTTTTCTATCTGGACCTCCTGATTTCGGGCCTGGTCAATTGGACACAAGACGCTATGGTGAGCAATATGCAAGTAAAGGAGAGGATGCTGATCTTGCATTGCTTCCTGAGCAGACTCCATTTTACAGAGATTTGGTACCTACATGGCTAAAACTGTATTTATTCTATGTATGTGTTTTAGAAATTAAGCAGGTATATATTTTACAGGCTGCTATCGCTGTTCAAGCAGGTGTTTGTGTGGACATATTTGCTGTTACGAATGAGTACACAGATTTGGCGTCCCTGAAGTTTCTTAGTATTGAGAGTGGAGGTTCATTATTTTTGTACTCGAGTACTGACGATTCAACACTTCCTCAGGACATGTGAGTAATAGGAAACATGTGATGTTATTGAGTTTTACAAAGCTGCATTATGATTTATCTCGGTTATTTATGAACTAAATACTTTCTGTTGTCAAATTTTTTAGTGAGCTGGATATTGTCAAGTACTGTTGGCTGATTTAAGAATACTTAGTCGGTTTTAGATAATACGGGTGCGAATTTCTTCCAGGTATCGAATGTTAAGTCGTCCATATGCCTTCAATTGTGTACTGCGTCTGAGGACATCAAGTGAATTCAAACCTGGAAATTCTGTTAGTGACTTTAATAATTATTTGTTATCAATTTCTCTTTTGATAAATCTTTACCATTCTACTCTTTCCACTCTTTGATATATGCGTTCTGTTCCTGCAGTATGGTCATTTCTTCCCTGATCCACACTACGAAAATGTCCAGCATTTTATTTGTTGCGATTCTTTTGCAACTTATGCATATGACTTCGATTTTGCAAATAATACCGGATTTTCCAGGTAAAGATATTTTAGTTGGTAATCGTCTACTTTGTCGCATAATTCCCCGGAGGAAGTTATTTTGACTCCTCTTCTCCAATCATAGTTCAATTAGTTATCAACAAATGTCGTATAGTCATGCTTGCATATCCTAAATCCCAAATCAATTTCAGATGGAACAAATTATGATAGCAGTTTGTTGCATCAAGGTAGTTATTTATCTGCAAGGTGCACTTATCAGATTTGAGCTTGTTTACTCGCATATAATCCATTGATAGGTACCTAAATCAAAAGAAAAAAAGAGAAGAAGGGAAGGCCGTGGTAAAACTAGTTACGGCGTATGCAGGTCCACAAAGAGACTATAATTGTAAGAATCTAGGTATAGGGAAGAGAATGAGTAGCTAGTTTAAAATATAACCTTGATTATTCATAGTAACAGCTCCTTTTTAAGCCAAAATATGTTTAGCCCCCCAAAGTATCTACCCATTCCCACTTTGGTACCCAAACCCAATTTTGTCCCAAAGTGACCCTCTAATTTGCCATTTGTCCCAGTTTGACCTATGACCCCCCTTGAGCCCTAACGGCGTTAGAAAATTAACGAGAAGTGGTCATGTGCATGTCATGTGAGGGTTCTTTTTATCATTTTTCTTGAAAATTGAAGGGTATAAAGGTCCATTTATACCCTTTCTCCACCACCACCATCATCAACCTTCATTCACCGCCACCGCCACCACCACCACCAATTTTCCAGAATTCGGTGACCACCGCCGCCATTTTTCCAGAATCCGACCCAACCCCACCAGTCAACAACCACCACTACCACCATCTTTTCCAAAATCCGGCCGCCACCTTCACCACCACCCAAATCCGACACTCACCACCATCAATATTCTTCCAAAATCACCAATTTCACAACTTCACAACTTCCAGATTAGCAGAGTGGGAAAAACCACCATTAACACAAAACAATTGTAATTAACTCCACCAACCAATACCATTGCTGCAACCACCAGCCTTCACCATCTCTGCCATACACATAGTCCTCAAACAAAACACAATTTCAAAATCAAAATCCTGATTCAACATCAGATTTCATAAGAAAAAAGATTGGTATCAAAAATCGAATTGCCCTAAACATTAAAACAAGATTTCACATACCAGATTTCACAAATACAAGTTTCAGAACCAGATTCAAACACATGATTTCAAAAGGAGGTTAGGCCTAGATCTAGATCTGAATCTTGAGAAAGAGAGACTGAGCAGAAACGGCGATAACTTAGGGAAGACGATTGGGGCGGATAGAAGGAAGAAGAAAGGGCGGTGGCTTTGAGCAGGGCCAGGCCGGGCCTGGCTTTGAGCTGATAACGACCGAGCTGAGGTAGGCAAGAATGAGGAGAGTGATGACAGTAGTGTGGAAGGTGGTTTCGATAGGAGATCGGGAAATTAGGGGGAAAGGGCCGTCGAGATCTGGGTGTGTGAGGGTGGAGAGGGGAGGCGGGGATGGATGGGGAAGAAGGGAGGAAGAATGTGAGTTTTATTAACTGGGTTTCTCTTTTCTTTTTCTTTTTGTTTTTGCTTTCTTTTTCTTTTTTAATTTGTTTTTGGTTAGTTTACATTTTTTAATTTATGATTTTACTATCCCATATTATTTTTATTCTTTATGTTGTCAATGTATTTTTAATAAAATGAATTTATTATTTTGATAATAATTTATAGATTTATTATTTAATGTAAATAAGAAAATCTAATATTGAAGAGAATAATAAAATAAAGGTTAACTGAAAATTAGAAAGAAAATGTCCAAAAGAACCCTCACATGACATGCACATGACCATTTCTCGTTAATTTTCTAACGCCGTTAGGGGTCAAGGGGGTCATAGGTCAAACTGGGACAAATGGCAAATTAGAGGGTCACTTTGGGACAAAATTGGGTTTGGGTACCAAAGTGGGAATGGGTGGATACTTTGGGGGGCTAAACATATTTTGGCCTCCTTTTTACATTTTTCACTACAAGTAGAACAACAGAACAGCAGAACCCTGTTGAGATTTGCCATTGTGGACTTTGTTTTCAATTCTGATTAATGCCTGTTGCAACTTGCAATATCTGCAACATGGATTTGAACTATTATGAAAGTTCGATAAAAAATCACATGCTGAAGATAGATTGACTTTTTATAGTTGTTACTTTGATCATTAGAGTTTTGATGTAGTCCATGTCTCTGAAGTAGTTGTCGGAGTTACATTGACGAGTAAACCAGAACAGCTACAAAGCATGGGGAAAAGGGAAGTTTACTGTATGGGTTGTAGAGTTATAGTATGATTAGTTTATTCAAGTTTTCTTATCCTGGAAAAATTGATATTCAAATACAATTAAGTTTAAAAGAGATCCAAATGGATGATTGGGAACAATGAGGTCTCACATCCTCAGAAGTTGGCATGAATTCAGTTGGCATCATCAGTGGATCAAAATCCCTTTCTACATACTTCTTCTGTACTTATGTACTGATGATTTTTGATCTATATCGCTTTCTCATTGGATCCATCCTCTTTTCTATTTCGTTGCATCAAATTACATGTCGAGATGGTTAAGTACTGATATTTTTTGGAGAAGTGAATTATATAGTGAAGAAACGGCTCAAGATGGATATTAAGTACTCCCTCCATTTCTAAATGAATGTCTATTTTTCATTTTAGGGACATTCTGAAACAGTTTACGTTTGAGAAAATTTAGTAAAAATATGAATAAATATCCTTGCTATCCACTTCCATACTTTTTGTTCTGCAAGTATATAATGGAATATGAAAACAATTGGTAAGAAATCATATAGGGACAAAGTTTCTTAGAAAATTGATTTTCATTTGCGGACGGAAAGAGTATATCTTAAGGGAAAGAGAAAAAACAAGGAGAGCAGAAAAGAGCTCCTGGCTTATGCTGCTTATCAGGTAACTGCACCCTACTCTCTCGACCTGAGAGAAGCAAGAAACACCACCCTATCCCACTAGAAAGCCATAGGTTAGAACTTAGGAGTGATCCCAAAGCTTATGATTCCTCCCAGATCAAATGCACCAAAGACTAGGAAAAATCCCACCTTGTGAAGTTACCAAAACTTCAGATTAAATTACAGAAGGTAAACTCGGAGCAAGTGATAACCAAGCCTCCCCAATAACCTCAAATAGCCTTTCACAAGGATACAGGACTAGACATAGGACTCTGAACTGTGATTACAAATCACATACCAATCTGGAGATGGTAAAGT
Source organism: Campanula takesimana (assembly GCA_026119855.1). Taxonomy (NCBI): domain Eukaryota; kingdom Viridiplantae; phylum Streptophyta; class Magnoliopsida; order Asterales; family Campanulaceae; genus Campanula; species Campanula takesimana. The sequence continues at coordinate 300,341 of JAOWBW010000157.1, read as the reverse complement.
ACTTGATTTATTATCACAATATTCAGGTTTGATTGATGGAAGCAAATGTCTAAGGCTATGTTTACGGAGGGAGATTGAAGATCTGGATGTTGAACATACAGTAAACTATGAACAAAGATACATGGATTGGCAAAAATAGCTGATTAATTTTGGATCTGGATATTCAATTTATTTTCTTTTAGATTAATATTACCTCTTAATATATTTTTAGTTATAAGCTTGGGCTAATTGTAATTTAGTTACTACTCCTTTGCAGTTCGGTTGCCAATGTTACATTTCATGCAATCTTGTAGCCAATGTTGCATTTTTATTGCCATTTGCCTTAAAATGTGATGGTAAGTTAGCAAAGTGAATGGAAATGGACGAATAAATTAATGAACATTGTCCACCCCTAAAGTTCAACTAAAACCATTAAACTCAAAAGTAACATGGACAAAGGCTAATGTAAAGTTAGAAAATTAAGGAGGTCAAGTGAAAATATTGAATACTCATCTCTCTCTCCATCTCCGTCCTTTTTCACATTCATTTGCCATTTGGTTTACCTCGGGCAGCCATGGCTGCCTCTCACCAACCTTTCCCACTTCTCCATTTCCATCTCCACCTATTCTCTCCAAGTAAGCCACTTTTATTATTTGCTTTCACATACCCTATTGAAAAGAGAGGAAGAGAGAGAGAGAGAGAGGAATCAATAATGTTCGATTGACCCCCTTCGGCTTATAATATTACGTGAGGCCATTGTCCACGTTACTTCTAAGTACGGTTGTAGTTGAATATTGCCATTTTGATAACATGTTCGTTAATTTTTTCTTCCACTTTGTTAACTTTCATTACAGTTTTAGGCAAAATGCAACAAATAATGCAACATTGGCAACTGGATTGCAAATCGTTGCTATTTTGAAAACATGCTACTTAAGTTTTTCTTCCACTTTGCTAACTTTCATTACATTTTTAGGTAAAATGCATCAAATAATTCATTATTGGTTACCGCTATTGCAAAATATGCAACAACCGGAATGCAAATCGGGTGAAACTTTGGATTACATAATTGCAATTAGTCCTTGAAACTTTCTACTTCAACCGGACTGCAAATTCGGTGAAACTTTGGATTACTCAAATGCAATTAGCCCTATGAACTTTCTCCTTTCTGGTTACATGATGTAGTACATACGGAATACATATTGATCTGCATGTGATCTTAATTTCCATCCAAAATGACTTGGAATTATTGGCGATAAATGATACCTGTATCTTATTCTACCTTCTGGAGGTTGCACATGGAAATTAATCTATGAGAGTTAAAGATTTCTGCTTTTGAATCTGGTTGCACCCAGAACTCCTCTTACATTTTCTACTTCATCATAATCCTTATTTCTTTCTTTTTTTTCTTTTATTTCCTTTACACTCGATAAAAATAGATGTTGGGAGATGCATTTTATATACTGAAGCTCCAAATATTTGCTGATATTTGAACCCATAGTTTGATTATTTTTTCTCATTTGCAATGGTCTTTCATAATGTCCTTCCTAAAAACTAGTACAACACCCGTGCGTTAAACGCACGGACATATAGAATTTACAATTAACTAAAACAAACAAATAATATATTTTATTAAGAATAAAGAATAACTAAAAAAATATAACTTTATTTTTTAACATAAATATTACGTCGCTTTAATATTGGAAGGAGGGAATTCATGATATCTATCGAAGTCATTGTTTTTCGCTCTAAGAGAATGCCGATTAGGTGTTGTCATTAATTTACGCTACAATTTATTTATCTTTACCTAATTCTTGCTCTACATACAATCTTTTACACTCTTTAAAAAATTTCCTTTTCCAATTTCAACAAAAAAAATTCTTATACCTAAGGTGAAATCAATTTTTTTTCCTTTATGTAAATTCATCTATTTTATTAAACACAACTTTAGTTGAGAGTAGAATACGCCTAAGTATTTTTGTAGCCCTTGCAGTTAGCATTATTTACTAATTGCATTTGACTGATTTATTATAATTAATGCATTAATGAGAGTAAGGGTAATTTGGTAAAAAAACATTTTCTTTGTATAAGAGTATTGATTATTGTTCACAATTTCCTAAAATACAACTATTAAACTCATTAACCATTTTTTGTTACAATTATTGCTGCTAAGGGTATTTTTGGCAATTGAAATTGGGCTAATTTATTTAGTCAACATGCTGTCTAAGTGCATGTTTTGGATACGGAAAATTTTTAAAAAGTGTAAAAGATTGTATGTAGAGCACGAGATAAAAAGAAAGATTTGCACATGGTTTTCATTGATTTGGAGAAGGCGTATGATAAAGTGCCAAGAGAGGTACTTTGGTGGGCTTTAGTAAAGAAAGGCGTTTCAAAGAAATATATTGATATTATCAAGGACATGTATAATGGAGTTAGTACTAGTGTACGGACAAGCGTTGGGAAGACAGAAGAGTTCCCTATCACGATTGGAGTGCATCAAGGCTCTGCACTTAGTCCCTTTCTCTTTGCCCTGATAATGGACGAAGTGACGAGGTCAATCCAAGATGATATTCCATGGTGTATGTTGTTCGCAGATGATATTGTGCTGATTGATGAGACAAAAGAAGGTGTTGAAAGTAAATTGGTGTTGTGGAGACGCACTTTGGAATCTCGAGGTTTTAGGTTAAGCAGAAACAAAACTGAATATATGGAGTGTAAATTTAGCAAAGTTGGAAGCAGAGAGGCAGGAGTGATCACATTCGATGGAAAGATTGTCCAAGCTTCCGAGTTCTTTCGCTATCTTGGATCTATTATCCAAAAAGATGGAGAATTGGATGGAGATGTGGCTCATAGGATTAAAGCAGGTTGGTTGAAGTGGAAGAGTGCCACAGGGTTTCTTTGTGATCGTGACATGCCAAATAGATTAAGGGAAAATTCTATCGTACGGCAATTAGGCCTGCACTGCTTTATGGCACTGAATGTTGGGCCGTGAAACAGTGTCATATTCATAAGATGAATGTAGCGGAGATGCGTATGCTACGATGGATGTGTGGGCATACAAGAAAAGATCGATTGAGAAATGAGGTGATCAGGGGTAAAGTAGGAGTTGCGCCCATTGAGGATAAAATGAGGGAGCATCCTCTAAGGTGGTTTGGTCATGAGAGACGGAGACCGAGTGATGCACCGGTTAGGAGGCCTGAAGAGTGGAGAAGTGATAAAATGGCGAGGGGTAGGGGAAGACCCAAGTAAACTTGGATTAAGGTAATTGAAAATGATATGAGTTTACTCGGAGTGGATGAAGATGTGGCGTTGAAGAGGCCGGAGTGGAGGGCGAAAATTCATGTGAGTGATGGGGGTTGATCGTACTTTTTATTATTATTATTTATTTATTTATTTTATTTTATTTTCTCCATCTTTTTCCTCTCTTTCTCTCTCTCGCTCTCTCTCTCTCTCTCTCTCTCTTTCTCTCTCTCTCTTTCTCTTTTCTCTCTCTCTCTCTTCCTTTTATCACGATGACATATGAGGATTCATGTTAGCCGACCCCAAATTATTTTGGGACTAAGGCTTTGTTGTTGTTGTTGTTGTTGTTGTTGTTCCGTATCCAATTTCAACAAAAAAAAATATATTCTTATATCTAAGGTGAAATCAAATTTTCTCCTTTCTGTGAATTCTTCTATAAACTCAACTTTAGTTGAGAGTAGAAGACGCCTAAGTATTTTTGTAGGCTTTGCAGTTAGCATTATTTACTAATTTCATTTGACTGTTTTATTAAAATTAATGCGTTAATGAGAGTAAGGAAATTTGGTAAAAAACATTTTCTTTGTATAAGAGTATTGATTATTGTTCACAATTTCCTAAAATACAATTATTAAACTCGTTAACTATTTTTTTTTACCTTTATTGCTGCTAGGGGTATTTTTGGCAATTGAAAATGGGCTAATGTATTTGGTCAACATCTTGTCTAAGTGCATGATTTGGAGGGAAAGTGCTCTATGCACTTCAACCTTTATTTATATATAGATTTCTATAACTTGCTACGCTTGTACACATGCACCTATCAGTTGTATTTTAGCGTGAAACAGGCTTCAATTTCTGAGGCACTGGATTATTGTTCTGCAGACACACTTCAGAACTTCCTATGCTGCAGCTGGCATTCCAGTATACGGTTGTTGTGCCCCCAGAAGAACTTTCAAATTCTGGACCAAATTCTGCTACCAGGTATGGTTAATGCTGCAGTATTTCACTTTCTTCCTCTACTGCCATATGGATATTACTACCCTTGGTTTATAAAGTCACATCGATTCAAATGGATTAGAGGATTGTAATATCCATTTCTTTGTAATCTACCATAGTCGGCGTATTTTGCTCGTATATCGCAGGCTCGTAGCTGTAATCTTGTAGTTGCAAATGCATCTTATGATCAGATTACATGTTTTTTTGTACTCTGAAAATCATGAAATATTGGGTTTTAAGCGTGTAGATAGCTGGAAGAGAACTTATTTTTCTCTTGGAGGGCATATCATCCTTATTCGAGCTTGTCTTACTCACATTCCTCTGTACAATTATTTTATGTTTAAATTTCTGGTAGTGTGACAGAAGTTTTAGAGAGGTTGATGAGGAATTTTTTGTAGGAAGGTTTGGAAGTAGATGAAAGGGATCACTTAGTAGCTTGGGTTGAGGTGTCTCCCTGGAAAAGAGTGGTTCAGCTTTATGAAACTTGTTCAGGAACATATCACTTGTGAGTAAATTGCTTTAGGGATTTCCTTGGGAACCACAACCTATTTGGAATAAGGTGATTATGACCAACTTCGGAACGCACCGCAATGGTTGGGACTTGGGATGCAACTTTTAGTGATTTAGTTTCTCACAAAAGCCCATGGCTTATACAGTTTGTTCAGGTATTTTCCGTCCTCTTATTCCATTGAGGGTTGGGGGATAGGACCTTGATTCAGTTTTTGGGTAGATGTGTATGTTGGCAATCCCCAGCTTTCTGAGGCGTTTCCTCGCATGTTCGTCTTTACTTGATTCATTCGGAACACTTTTTTTAAGTTTTTGGGTAATGGAAGGAAAAGTGTTTCAGAATTTTTAGTTCTTACAATATCTGAAGTATAGGGAATCTAAAGGGTTGTATGGCTCTTCTTACTTTGCTCTCCCGTAATCGACTTTCAGATTCACAATGGGGTCATGTGGTAGCCCGTACATAACCTGGATTGCGTGGGAAGGGATTATTAATCCGATTACAACGGCGTTTGGTAGACTAAAGCGCGCAAGTATTGTTATTCAGCCATACGGGGATAGCGTCATAATCCCCTCACTATTTATAAGGGTAGAGTAGTATTATTATTAATCCCCGTATAATGTGTATAGCGGATTACACGTTTATCGTAAAGATGCCCCTGCGTAATGTTGGGTTTTGTGGGATCATGCGTAGCGGAAACGACGTATGAAAACAAGAAGATAGTATTTATATTCAAAAGTATTGTGAGTGGAGGAAAATTAAAGATAATCAAAATAATCAAAACTGAGATTAGCAAAGTAATGATCCCACCAAAATTCAAAATCCAACCATTGTGTTAGGCGGGAAGCAGTTTACACAAAATGGGATACCATTGACATCTACACCGTCGGCCCAAGGGAACTAGTGTTTCATCTCCTTAACAAAGTTTATATGCCTTTCCCTTTTAAGAAAATCAGATGGGGTTTCTATAGCCACAGACTTACCGAAATATGGCAGTTCGGTCTCCGGTACCATCGTGTCTCCTTCCGTTGAATCAATGGAGTCGATTTCATCGTACATATGACATTCAACGGCGCCATGATGAGACCCAACTCCGATTTTCCCCAAAATCCGTCAACTCCGTCTCCGGAACGACCGTGTCCTCTTCCGTTGAATCGATGGAGTCGATTACATCGGACATAGGACATTCAACAGAACCCTGGTAAGACCCAACTTCAATTTCCGACGCGAATTGAACATTTTCTTTCAGTTTCGACGGGAAATCCGTGAATTTATGGGTCGATTTGTATAGTAGAAGGGTTGATGAGGCCAATAAAAATGAAATTGACAAGAGATGAAGAGAGATAGGGGGTAGGGTTTGAGCCGCCGCTCTAATGCAAAGAGAGAGAGAGGGGAAAACCCTAGATCTTGTTCAAGAGAGAGATGAGCTTAGGGTTGAAATGCTTGGGTCGGTTCTTCAAAGGTGGACTGAAGTGGGTTTGTGATTGTTGTTAATTTGATTAATGGGTTAGGCTGATTAAATTTGGGCTGGTGAAATTTGGGCTGATTGATTAGGTTAATAAATCATGTTATTTACTTACTTAATGTTAATTAGTGGGGGTTATGTATATAAAAATAATAAAAGACTTTCCTTTTTTGGATTGTGCACATATCAATGACACCCACTTAAAGGTAAGTGTGCACATTGAGCTGGGAAAGTAGTGCAAGAGAGAGATGAGCTTAGGGTTGAAATGCTTGGGTCGGTTCTTCAAAGGTGGACTGAAGTGGGTTTGTGATTGTTGTTAATTTGATTAATGGGTTAGGCTGATTAAATTTGGGCCGGTGAAATTTGGGCTGATTGATTAGGTTAATAAATCATGTTATTTACTTACTTAATGTTAAGTTAGTGGGGGTTATGTAATATAAAAATAATAAAAGACTTTCCTTTTTTGGATTGTGCACATATCAACGACACCCACTTAAAAGGTAAGTGTGCACATTGAGCTGGGACAGAGGTAGTACAAGATGAATTTAGAATACTAACCGTTATGCATTTAAAATTTTGGATCTTCAAATCTTCAAGTCTTCAAGCTTTATGATTTGATCTTCTCCACGTTCTTCGGATCATGATCTCAGGAACACGAACTTGAGAATAGATACTCTTTCTATGAAAAGGACTATATAAATTTATTGGTGTTCTTGAGCTTTTGATTCTTAATCTAAACTCAAGAATATGTTTTTCAAACATATTGAGGCTACCAATAATGATACAATATCAATTAGATTTGATTAGGGTTTAGAGAGAGGTATTTAAACTCAAAAGTCCTAAACCCTTTAGGAGATTTGGTCAAAATCCCGTCAAAAATCGGAGTCAAAAATCTGGGAGCCGAAACAAGGGGTCCGCCCGGTGCAAGAGCTGGGTCCGACCGGGTCCTATAGGGGGTCCGGCCGGATCTGGTCTGGGCTCCTGATTTTTTTTCTTCAGTTTTTCCAATTTTTCCCTATACACCCTTTTCCGAAATTCCAATTTTAGCCCTTTTAAAATTCGTTCTTTTGTGTGTGACCCCATAGGATTACATTAAGTTGGCAATGAGTCCGACCAAGGTCAAACTCATAAATCATGAGCGGACTTTAGCAAGCCATCATGACTACCCAATTAATATAACTTAACGAAGTTCGTTTATCCTCATAGAACATATCACAATCCTTTTGTCACGCGATATCATATTGAACATAAGTCATGGTCCACGTCAACTAATATTGTTCAATGCTTTCTCGATCCAAAGTAGATTGATATGAGCAAATGACATTGAACACATCAATTCAATTGAGCGTGGCCACGCATTTCATCAATCTTACTCTTCGAGTGGCCTAAGCAGATATCTCTCTTGAGAGAGGGACAAATCCCATCTTGACTTATCATTCTTCCCTACAAGAATCCGATTATGCCAATCATAGCCTTTATAACTACCTGGTTAAGGGTAGCGTGTGACTATGTCAAATATAACGTTCATCAAGTGGAAGACCATGATAATCTCAGGTCTAAGGATATCAAATGACATGACTATATGAGATTTAATTATGACATTTGACCATGACATAATTCTCATAGTGGGTCATGTCCAGTACTTGTTCACCAACAAGTACCCATAAGTTTAATTTGTATCACATACACATGATCATCACATGATTATCGATTAAACTTATACTAGTTCTTCATAAGTACTAGGGACGGAGATTATTATAATAAACATGCAAAACATATAATAATCAAGGTTGTTATCTCTATAACAAATGAGAACATGACATAACATAAGACCTTTCTCAAGGGACTAGGGCATAATCTCCAACACGTAACTGGATCCGATGAATTAAAAACCCTAGCCTCGCCGTACTCATGTCTTGTCAACACGGGTACAACGAGGTAAATTAGAGAGTCTCTGCATCACAAGGTAAAATTGTTTGAAAGGTCTTGAAACCAAATGCGGAACAGATCTTGCACTTCCACACACCCACACAATCAAAGTAACAAATGAGACACAAGGATTTACGTGGTTCAGAGAAATTCTCATACATTCACAGTTGGCAACCAAAATCACTATGTCAAAGTGATTGCAAAGTGTGTACAAAGTGTATCACTCACACTCGTCTCACACTACAAATGTGTCTCTCTCTCAATAATACTCTAAATGATGCCACACAATACTTGAAAGCATTCTATCAAAGCCTATTTATAGGCACAAACCATCCTAAGATAAGGATGTATCCAAGAAAAAGGGAACAACTAGAGTTTCCTTGGAAACTCCATACATCATCATTCATTCACCACATGGATAATGATGAATGACCAAATGTGATAATGAGCCTAGATGATTCTAGAACTTGAGCCAAATTCCAACAATCTCCACTTTGGCAAAAGTTCCCAACTGCGAAACCGGATTTGGTTGCCACCTAGATCACCGACTATCATTTTGTCCAATATTAATCAAATTTAGACAATGCTCAAACTTAGAACTAAGCATCTTAGTCAACATATCAACATGATTATCAGCAGTTCCAATCTTCAATAACTGAATGTTACTTTCATTAACAATTTCTCAAAAACACATTGATGTGTATTGTGATAGCCAGAGTGCTATTTTTTTATGACGAACTAAGTGCATCATGCTCGGACGAAGATTGTTGAAATTTGGCTCAAGTTCTAGAATCACCTAGGTTCATTATCATATCTCATTCATCATTATATATGTGGTGAATGAATGATGATGTTTAGATTTTCCATTGAAACTCTTGGTTTTCCCTCTCTCTTGGATACATCATTATCTTGGGATGGTTTATGTCTATAAATACGCTTTGGTAGACTGCTTTCAAGTATTGTGTGGCATCATTTGGAGTGTTAAAAACACATTAAGAGAGAGACACATTTGTAGTGACACGAGTGCGAGAAATACACTTTCTAATCACTTTAATAGAGTGATTTTGGTTGCCACCCGTAGACGTAGGTGGATTTCTCCGAACCACGTAAATCCTTGTGTCTCATTTGTTACTTTGTTTGTGTTGGTGTGTGGAAGTGCAAGATCTGTTCCGCATTTGGTTTCAACAAAGGACTTGACGTACATATACGCCAGCCTCCTTGTAGCTTCCCTGTTGTACGACAAGAAAGATGGATAAACGTAAAACACTTGCACCTGCTGTCGCATCGTATGCCAAGATGGGAAGTGTCGTACGACAGGTTTTTGTCCATGTCAAAGAATTAATTCTTCTCACGTCCTGCAAGGGTCAGGCAAATGGGGATTTGTACCCCTATACTTGGTTTACATGCAGCTATGCCCTTGGACCAACTTATTGGCAATTATACCCCTACACTTAACCTTTGGACCCACAAATACGACCTCCGTTACATTTCCGTTTAAAATTTAACAAAATTGTTGACTAGGCATCCTAATTGACAAAATCACTTCTACAGATGAACCATTTAATCCAACAAAGTCGTTTGGTTGAATAAAAGAACGACCTCACCTTGTGTTAAACGGCCTCGTTTCATCTAAAGGTTGGTATCTATTCTTCCATTCATCTTTCTACATCGGCCAAATTCATATGTAACTATTTAGGGCAAAACGATAGCCACAATTTAGGAAAAATTAGTTTGGCAAATCAAAGGCTAGTGACTCAGAAGCAAAGATGGAATCAAGAAGGGTGGACGAAAATGAGCGTGAATTCACCTACGAATCACAAGAAGAGGTCGATTTACTATTCCAAATTGGAGGAAGGAGGGAATGCCATTGTGGTGCTAGGATGCTTCAAAATCCTGCAAATACTTCTAGTATACAGAGAAAGTTGCGGTGGTAGTGGTCTTGGGAATATGGGAGTCCTGTTCTTTCCAACCAAATTGAACGTAAGGACGAGAGATCTCACCATCCATCTATGTTTTTAAAGATTGCTGAGACTAGTAGTGAAAAACTGTGTAAAATATAGTCATGTAGTAGACTTTAGTCACATTTTGGCGTAAGCGAGTCCATGCAACAGGTGAAAAACATCTTACTCGATATATATTTCCCTGGACACGTCACCACTAAACGGTTGATTTCTACATGTAAGGTACTTTTAGAAGTTATCCTCATTCATACTTAATTCTATCATTTATGAATGTGATTCTTTCTTCAATAAAGCTTTAGGGATTAAAGGCTGTAGATTTTTACATCCTGGTTTTTCTATGCTCTACCTAGCATCTGGTGACAATGATTCTCAAAGGTTATGCTCTTTTTTCTACCCAAGACATGTACTTACCTTGCGAAATGATTGGCATCTCTTCTAACAAGTTTTTCTAAATAACCAGCTTTTAAATTTCGATGATGGATTTTTATCACATTGTTGCTTTTACATTTACCACACCTTCTCTATGCTAATGACATTGTATATTTGCAGATCCAAATATTCCTTAAAAAGGCGACTTAGGATTCGAACAATGCAATTTGGAACTGCACATAATATCAATGAAATTTATGATAGTGTAGACCCTGAAGCGGTTCTCTCAATACTGGTTCACAAGGTTAATTATCTTTTCAATCTTTAATCTTTTCTTGCTTAATCACTCTCTGCGGCCAACTCGTGTTGGCAGCATTCACACCGGAAAGGAGTTGGGAGTTGTGGTTTGTTTTTTTGCATTTTCTACCTACTGTTTGATTTAAGAGGTGCTAGGTAATAGTTGGATGGATTAGCCAACATTACACTTTGGATTTCATAAGAAACAATTAAAACCATTGAAGTACATATACTTCATTTGGATACTGCGATAACTAAATTTGTGTATCTTATATATTTTACATAATTGCATGAGCTTAAATAACATGAAGGCATAGCAAACAAAGACCTTTTGCACCTGTAAACATTTTAGTTACATACCATAATGATTAAGGAGGATTAGAAGACGAAAGTGACAGTAGAAAGAAGCAAATCTTTTCCACCATCATTCTTGTAAAAGATGGATATTAAAGCGATTTCCCTCTAATTAAGATGTAGCTGTTCCCTTTTTGTAAAAGATGGATATTAAAGCGATTTCCCTCTAATTAAGATGTAGCTGTTCCCTTTTATGTAACCCCAACTGTATTCTAAGTGCAGATTTTTTTTTCCAAATAATAGCTTTTTAAACTAGTATGTACCAAAATGACACTGCCAAATTTTTATGTACCAAAATAACACTTTCTTTTAAAGTCGGAATTCACAGTGCCGTTTTCAGACTAAAGTCGACACCAGCATTGCCGATTTCATTTTCTGGAAAAAGTCATTAAGTTAGGGTTAGGGTTAATTAAGCTTGAGAGATTAAGAGGGAATAAAGAGTTTTGTCTGGACAAAAGATGCAGAAAACGGCATTGGTATTGCCGACTTCTGGATGAAATCGGTATTGCCAATACCGTTTTCCCAGCTCCCTTTTTGACTGCACACCACCCACCCACCCCACTCACCGAGAACCCCCCCCCCCCCTTCCCTTTAAACCCTTCATCCCAAACTTCTCTCTATCTCTATCAGTTGGCAATTGAGAGCACATACCAAAAAATCAAAGATCTTGTGAGAAAGAGAAGAGGGAATTGGGGAACATTCTAAAAACGTTACTCGTAGTTACGTTTTTGAAATCATAAGGTTAGTATTATTCATATTTTATGAGTTTTCTTTCATTAATTTGTGTATAATTTTATTTGTTTGCTATGAGTTTATGTGTTTGTATGTTTGTTTGTTACAATTTGATGAAATTTAAATATGTTAATTTGTTGAGTTTCTTTTAATTTGATAATACATGTTAATTTTTTGTGATTTGTATTAATTAAACAATAGGTTATTTGTTAACATTTGATGAAACTTGACATTAATATACGGATTTTGTCAGAAAGCTAAAAAAAATATGCCAATTTATGTCAGAAACTTAACTGAACTGTCAGAAATTTAACGGGTTTCACGTCTTTCTGTTAAAATTTAACGGATCATCCCTCTGTTTTACTGAATTTTAGTTTTTATAGTTAATGGTTGTGACCTTTTGTCAAAATGCCACTTTTTGTCAAAAACTTAACTGAACTGTCAGAAAGTTGCCCGTATTTCTGTTAAATATTTAACGAATCAGCCTCTTTTTTTTTTACTGAATATTAGTTTAATAGGTTTTGTTGTGTGTTTCAGATGGACCAACATGAAAACCAACCATTTGTTGATCCCGGGCCGTTGGATCCCTCAGTATTAAAATGGCAAGATAAACACCGATCAGATTATATTTGGGCTCAACAAGAAGTTGAGAGTATTAGATTCAGGCGCGGTCCGGATCTTCCCAAAAAATTGGATATTAGGATACAGGAGAAACTTTTAGAGGTTGGATTTTACGGTGTATATAGACTAGGTCATTTCAAATATGACTGGCATTTTCTAGAGGCTTTGGTTGAGCGATGGCGTCCAGAGACGCACACATTTCATTTGCCAGTTGGGGAGATGACCATCACCCTTTTGGATGTTGGCATGTTATGTGGCCTTCCTATAGACGGGCTACCTGTGATTAGTTCCCAAACCAATAGGCTAAAATCGGAATGGTATCAATTATGCCACGAGTTACTTGGGATTCAACCACTTGAATCAGACTTGAAAGGTGGTAGATTGTCTATTAAATGGATTATAGACCAATTGACTGAGTGGGAGGAGCTTCCCGCAAATGCCCCACCCCATTTGGTTAACCAGTATACTCGGGCTTGTATTTTTGATATGCTTAGGGGCACATTTGATGCCGGATACAAGTAATATCTTGGTGAAATTGATGTACCTCCTACTGCTTAGGAACGTTAACACGATCGGGAATTACAGTTGGGGTAGTGCAGTGTTAGCCTTTTTATATCGGAAGTTGTGTGTAGCGAGACAAAGCCCGATTCGAAAAGTTGTGCTGGATTCTTAACAATTGTACAGGTATGTCAATTATATTTGCTTATATTATACTAGTGGAGAAAATAAGTTTTGTACGTGACACTAAATTTTTTCTTTATGTTTTTTTTTTTTAGCTTTGGGCTTGGGAAAGGTTGTTGTGTGTACGACCAACAAGGACACGTGGAGATGCTATTCTTGAGGATGCATTTTTGCCATATGGTTGCAGGTATTCTAAAATTAATTCATTTTAACTTAATTTTGATTATTACTCACTACTTTGTATGTCAAATTGCTACATATGTAGGTGGCAAGGTCCCTTGTCATTTACGCATCTTATCGTCCACAACTTGCGTGGATACTGAGATCAGCTAGCGTATTTGACTGATTATCAGGTTCAGTGGCAGCCGTACGCAAGTGTCGAGGGTCCAGCATATTGCTTCCAGGGACAGGCTATATGGAGAGCGAAGGTGCCCCTCATTTGCTTTGATAGGGTTGAGTGGCACCTTCCAGATCGAGTTATGAGGCAATTCGGGATGTTACAGAATATCCCTGACCCATCTGACACTAGTGTGTACCTGCATGGAATTGACCGACGAGGTCGTTCAGAAGTTAATTGGGTTGATTTCCACATAGTGCCCATAGGAATGTGGAATGGACGGGCTAATTTGGTGGTGGCTGGGCAATATGGTATCGAGGATGTAGATTACACCCATGCCTATATGTTATGGGACTATAGAATTGCCCGGTTATTGATCCAGAATCCAAATGCTGTAGAGGATGAGGGGTACAGGGCGCATGCTAGTCGTTATGGGGGTTTGGTAAGCTAAATAGTACATATATTACTTTAGTTCATTTTTATTTTTTACCATTTTATCGTCATAAAAATTGTAGGGAAACTGTTTCACCAAACACTCAATAGTCCACTTTCGCGTTGTGCTCCTTTTCACCTTGAACCTCAGATTTTTCGTAATATGGTACTTCTTTATTTGATACTGCACTTCAATCTTCTTTGAGAAGCGAATACCTTTGGCGATTCCATCACTCTCCGCATTCCATTCTGCAAACTTGTATTCACTATTATCATAATTCTCTGACCCCTAACCAATATCGCGGTAAAATGATAGTCTCCTCTCCCATACATTTGATTCTGCGGCTCATTAAGAGTAATCATGTATGCTCCTACATCACCACATTCCCCATCATCACCCTCATTCTCGCTATTAGTTTTTTTTTTTTTTTTACTCGCTATTAGTTGGACTATAGCAATCTTCATATCCAGAATCAGCATCGGAACTTACTGCAAGGATATGAGCTTCATAATATGAAGATTGTCCAAGTCTAACTGATAGCGAGAATGAGGGTGATGATGGGGAAGGTGGTGATGTAGGAGCACACATGATTACTCTTAATGAGCCGCAGAATCAAATGTATGGGAGAGGAGACTATCAATTTTACCGCGATATTGGTGAAGGGTCAGAGAATTATGATAATAGTGAATACAAGTTTGCAGAATGGAATGCGGAGAGTGATGGAATCGCCAAAGGTATTCGCTTCTCAAAGAAGATTGAAGTGCAGTATCAAATAAAGAAGTACCATATCACGAAAAATTTGAGGTTCAAGGTGAAAAGGAGCACAACGCGAAAGTGGACTATTGAGTGTTTGGTGAAACAGTTTCCCTGCAATTTCTATGACGATAAAACGGTAAAAAATAAAAATGAACTAAAGTAATATATGTACTATTTAGCTTACCAAACCCTCATAACGACTAGCATGTGCCCTGTACCCCTCATCCTCTACAGCATTTGGATTCTGGATCAATAACCGGGTTATTCTATAGTACCATAACATATAGGCATGGGTGTAATCTACATCCTCGATACCATATTGCCCAGCCACCACCAAATTAGCTCGTCCATTCCACATTCCTATGGGCACTATGTGGAAATCAACCCAAACTGACCTCGTCGGTCAATTCCATGCAGGTACGCACTAGTGTCAGATGGGTCAGGGATATTCTATAACATCCACTAGTGGGTCAGGGATATTCTATAACATCCGGAATTGCCTCATAACTCGATCTGAAAGGTGTCACTCAACCCTATCAAAGCAAATGAGGGGCACCTTCGCTCTCCATATAGCCTGTCTCTGGAAGCAATATGCTGGACCCTCGACACTTGCGTACAGCTGCCACTGAACCTGATCATCAGTCAAATACGCTAGCTGATCTCGGTATCCACTCAAGTTGTGGACGGTAAGATGCGTAAATGATAAGGGACCTTGCCACCTACATATGGAGCAATTTAACATACAAAGTAGTGAGTAATAATCAAAATTAAGTACATAACATATTATGTGAAGTTAAAATGAATTAATTTTAGAATACCTGCAACCATATGGCAAAAATGCATCCTCAAGAATGGCATCTCCACGTGTCCTTGTTGGTCGTACACACAACAACCTTTCCCAAGTCCAAAGCTAAAAAAAAAAAAGATAAAGAAAAAATTTAGTGTCACGTACAAAACTTATTTTCTCCACTAGTATAATATAAGCAAATATAATTGACATACCTGTACAATTGTTAAGAATCCCGCACAACTTTTCGAATCGGGCTTTGTCTCGCTACACACAACTTCCGATATAAAAAGGCTAACACTGCTCTACCCCAACTATAATTCCCGATCGTGTTAACGTCCCTAAGCAGTGGGAGGTACATCAATTTCATCAAAATATTACTTGTATCCGGCATCAAATGTGCCCCTAAGCATATCCAAATATAAGCCCGAGTATACTAGTTAACCAAATGGGGTGGGGCATTTGCGGGAAGCTCCTCCCACTCAGTCAATTGGTCTATAATCCACTTAATAGACAATCTACCACCTTTCAAGTCTGATTCAAGTGGTTGAATCCCAAGTAACTCGTGGCATAATTGACACCATTCCGATTTTAGCCTATTGGTTTGGGAACTAATCACAGGTAGCCCGTCTATAGGAAGGCCACATAACATGCCAACATCCTAAAGGGTGATGGTCATCTCCCCAACTGGCAAATGAAATGTGTGCGTCTCTGTACGCCATCGCTCAACCAAAGCCTCTAGCAAATGCCAGTCATATTTGAAATGACCTAGTCTATATACACCGTAAAATCCAACCTCTAAAAGTTTCTCCTGTATCCTAATATCCAATTTTTTTGGGAAGATCCGGACCGCGCCTGAATCTAATACTCTCAACTTCTTGTTGAGCCCAAATATAATCTGATCGGTGTTTATCTTGCCATTTTAATACTGAGGGATCCAACGGCCCGGGATCAACAAATGGTTGGTTTTCATGTTGGTCCATCTGAAACACACAACAAAACCTATTAAACTAATATTCAGTAAAAAAAAAAGAGGATGATTCGTTAAATATTTAACAGAAATACGGGCAATTTTCTGACAGTTAAGTTTTTGACAAAAAGTGGCATTTTTGACAAAAGGTCACAACCATTAACTATAAAAACTAAAATTCAGTAAAATAGAGGGGATGATCCGTTAAATATTTAACAGAAAGACGTGAAAGCCGTTAAATTTCTGACAGTTCAGTTAAGTTTCTGACATAAATTGGCATTTTTTTTTAGCTTTCTGACAAAATCCGTATGTTAATGTCAAGTTTCATCAAATGTTAACAAATAACCTATTTTTAAATTAATACAAATCACACAAAAAAATTAACATGTATTATCAAATTAAAAGAAACTCAACGAATTAACATATTTAAATTTCATCAAATTGTAACAAACAAACATACAAACACATAAACTCATAGCAAACAAATAAAATTATACACAAATTAATGAAAGAAAACTCATAAAATATGAATAATACTAACCTTATGATTTCAAAAACGTAACTACGAGTAACGTTTTTAGAATGTTCCCCAATTCCCTCTTCTCTTTCTCAACAAGATCTTTGATTTTTTGGTATGTGCTCTCAATTGCCAACTGATAGAGATAGAGAGAAGATTGGGATGAAGGGTTTAAAGGGAAGGGGGGGGGGGGGGGTTCTCGGTGAGTGGGGTGGGTGGGTGGTGTGCAGTCAAAAAGGGAGCTGGGAAAACGGTATTGGCAATACCGATTTCATCCAGAAGTCGGCAATACCAATGCCGTTTTCTGCATCTTTTGTCCAGACGTCAAACTCCTTATTCCCTCTTAATCTCTCAAGCTTAATTAACCCTAACTTAATGACTTTTTCCAGAAAATGAAATTGGCAATGCTGGTGCCGACTTTAGTCTGAAAACGGCACTGTGAATTCCGACTTTAAAAGAAAGTGTTATTTTGGTACATAAAAATTTGGCAGTGTCATTTTGGTACATACTAGTTTAAAAAGCTATTATTGGGAAAAAAAAATCGGGAGGGGGAGGGGGAGAATTGCCCCTATTAAGGTCTCCTTTCTAGCATCCAGATTAACTATCTTTCCCTTGTTAATATTCAACTGAGGTATTCTGTGTTATTATTATTGTCATTTGTTTTTTTTGTGTTGGGGGGGGGGGGGGAGGGGAATATGTGTCCAAGGATCCGTTAGCGGCCTGGGAGAGTTTTCCGAACCAAGAAGGAAAGAGGCATGGTCTTGGTAATCTGACTTTTAGGAACGTTTTTTGTAAGTGGATTTGTGCTTTATTTTGAAACAACATTCTAGTTGGATAGTGTTATGTTGGTAATTTTTTTGAATTCAACGGTAATGGTCGGGATGATGTTATCTTGTCTTTAATGACTCATGCGGGCTGTTGGAAAATTATTTGTTCTTTCTTTCATATTTTTAGACCTCACGTTCGCTTACTTGCTAGGAGTGGTATTTGGATGCAATCTTGAATTATTGCTCTTGCTCTATCTATTTCTTGTCCTATCTTGTTTAGACTCTCTTCAAATGTTTCATCTCTCTCATATTCTTGTGCGAGTGAGGAATCCTATGTGGAATTAGCATCTTTCGTGAAACCTTGTAGATGGTAGTCTACTTGATATTCTCTGAGCTACGGGCTCATTTGGATTCTTAGAATGATGAATCCGATTTCCATGTAAAGGGGACTTATGTACGCTAGTCTATAAGTGTTTTTTTGGAAGGAGAGTCTAGGTGCAATAGTTGGACTTGCTGCCATGGGACTTTTATGTCACATGTTGGAGCCACAGAAGCAGCCTCTTGTATATAAATACAAGGGAAGGCTGTCTACCTTAAGCCCATATGGGCCCGACCCTTCCCTGGAACCCACGCATAGTTGTAGCACCAGGTTGGCCCTTGGCCCTATTTTGTACATTTTGTGGTTTGTACTTGATACTGGAATGCACCTAGAATACCAATTCAGGGGAAAAAAAGCTAGAATGACCTCTCCCATCTCTTGAAACATGGATTAGTGTTTCCTTGGCAGCTTACAGTGTTTTGTGAAAAGCTAGAATGACATTTTCATCTTTTTTTTTGTTCTAATTTAATGTCTGAAATTCATTTCTATTATAGCCTTCATCCATGAATCGCACCAAACATGGCCAGATAGTCACGAAATGTGCATATAACAAATTTGGACCTTAGATCCTAATGGTCGATTTACATTTCCATTACTTAAGGGTCTTATTCGGGCTTAAAATCCTGGATTATTCATTTGGCCGAGTTTGTTTGGAATTCAAACATTCCCTCAAAGTTTAAGGCATTCACGGGTCTTTAATGATTAACTGTTTGAGTCAAACTGTAATGATCTTGACAGGCGTTGGTGACCAATTAGTAGCCTCAAAAGGAAGCAAAAAAGGCTGAAGGAACCCTGATTTAAATGCTAAAATTCAGGTTATGTTCGCTGCATGAAATCTAATAGGCAGAGAACTCTTTAGTTCCCCAACTTGATTGCTATCCAACAGTTCTTCTTTGTTTTGTGTTTTTATGTTTTCTTCTTTGATTTCCTTTCTTTTTCTATTATTCTTTTGCTTCTTCCTGATTGCGGACTTGATCCCTGCAATTCTCTGACTTCTTTGCATCTCGGATGTTTCCTTCAATCTTTTTTTTTCCTTGTGAAATACTCACTCTGTCCCATAACAATGTGCACAGTTTGACTTTTTTGGTCAACTGAGTTGATCTTTGACCATAATTTTATGAATATCTAAAACATATCTATGCAATTCTAAAAAAAATATATTGATAATAATTCTAATGGTGAAACAATAACAATTTTTGGAATTACATAGAGATATCTAGATATTCATAAAATTATGGTCAAAGATTGATTCAGTTAACCAAAGAAGTCTGTGCACATTGTTATGGGACGGAGGGAGTATTCGCTATCCTTACTTATTTTACATACCAGATAGCACAAACGCAGAAATACATTTTCTTTTTCTTTTATTTACTATACAATACATGTAAAGTACCTTGTAAGAGTGAAGCGTGTGCACAGTTAATTGCACTACTGGACAATGTACATTCATAATCTGATCATTGATAACTGAATTTCAATTTTCTTTATGGGCCCACATTACGGTGCAAATTTTAAGAGTCTTGAAGGAGAGTTGAGTGTTCCCTTCGTCCATTAAAGGTTTTCTAAGTACCAGTGCTTAGCAAATTATAATCACGTTGTTGAACTCGATCACTCACACAACCAAAAAAAAAGAGTGCGAGAGACGCATTTTACTGTGGTTCAGAGGCTATGTCCAGTTAAACTCGGGAGCATACCCTAAGACTTCCACTAGCTTCTTTCAATCAGTTACAACAGTCACGAAAGATGACCCCTATAAGACTTATCACACAAAGCCGTTCAGAAACTCAAAACAGCCTCAAGTTTGTTCAGTTTCTAGATCACTGATAACTTGCTCAATCAATTCTTCAACGAGAACTTGATGTTGTAAAAGCTTCTTGCCTGGACAAGTATGTATGTAATGGCGTATGTTGGCCTTTAGTTGGGATCAATATTGACTCTTTCTTCCCTTTTGTAACTTCAAAATCTTTATTCAATCATGGGATTTTCAATGACTCTTTGCCTCATGTATGAGATCTCTAGCTGTTGCCTCTGATTTCCCATATTTTCTGTATCTTCAGCAAGATATCCTGAGTTTATATTACTCATTTTTCTTTCTCCCCATTTTTTCTTCCTTTCCGTTAATCTAGATTTATACTAGACTTTATTTATGATAAGTCCAGTATCATTGCTGTAGCAACTCGGTTGGCCCCGTCTGCTTGATTGGTCTCCATTCAATTGGATCGGAATGCCACTAGCTACTCATTACATAATTCAAGGGGCTGTTTATGTATACAATGCAATTCCTCGGCCATCATCAAAACTAACCTTGCACACATATGATTTAACAACTAGGATTTTGGACTTAGGAAGAGATATGTGTCACAACTCTAGCAATGTGGAATTTTTGGTGTATTTGGAATGTGAGAATCTTCTAGAAGAGAGGGATAGTTATATGTTCTTCTTACGGAGAGGATTAGTTCCTTGTTTCCTTATGTGCGTCTGCATTGAGAGCTTTTAGTGGTTACTGGACAGATTTGAGTAGGAATTGAAAACTAGCCCCCCATTAGATTGGCTGGTTTTTGTGGGATTTTTTGTTCTTGCGGTCCTGTCAGACTTCTATTTATTTTACGCTTTTCCTGCCTCTTGAGTCCTTATGACTATTTCTTCCAACTAATAAAATCCTCTATTATAATAAAATATAAATAATAAAATTCATTATGGGTATTTATTTCATGTTAGTAAAACTGCTTAAAACTCAATTGAAAAACTAAAAATGCATATAAGGACGGTGGCAAAACAAGTTTTGGTTGTAGTGTAATCAAAATGTTGATAAAACTTAGGATCTCTAAGAGTTCAATGATTTTAGAAGGAAGACATTTTGTGAAAGCTGATATACAAGTCTAAATACCTTCCGTCAAATTGTCTTACTTTCCTTTGTGATTTACTTTTGTCCCAGATATATATTTTCATTTTTAGCATAGCATATAGTCTTAGTGCAATGATAGGAGGTAAGAACAAGTAAAGGCACCATCTTGAAAAGTTTTAATTTCCAATGGGTCTATCATTTCAGGACAGAAGGTACTATTGTACATGAAATTATATATTCCTTGAGAGTTGTGTTTTGGACATCGATTTTTCATCCTAAATAGGTCATTATGCATGGAACTGCTATCCTATCATTGTATGCCTTTAATTTACGTGTCTGGTCAATTTCTCTATCTTCCAGTTGCTGTTCTGGGTTTAGTGATTTGCCATTTGCGACAACTGCGTTTCATTGAATACTGTTGCAAATATAATCCTCCGTCCCGGAAAGATAGTCCTACTTTGACTTTCATGGTCAACTCAATCGACCATTGACCATGATTTTATGAAAACTCAATTATCCCTATGCAATTTTAAAATTAAATTGTAGTGATAATTTTCCTAATGATGATTCAATAACAATATTTAGAATTGCATGGTGATAATTGAGTTTTCATACAGTTGTTGTCAAATGATGATTGGGTTGACCATGAAAGTCAAAGTGGGACTATCTTTTTATGACGGAGGGAGCATTTGGAATGACAAGCAAACATCTTCTAAGTTTTGCAGACATCTAACTTTTTCAGGTCATACTAGCCTCACTGGATCAAGGAGTTCGTGAAGGCAGGACGTTGTTACATGATTGGCTTGTAATCCTTACTGCTCAGTATAATGATGCATGCAAAGTTGTTCGCTATGAGCATGGAAGTTCAACTAATGCTCTTATTGATGTGGCATTTACACAATGTCCACAGCTGCAGCATTTACCTCGACTAGTATTTGCTTTGCTTAGAAATCCTCTTCTCCGTCTCCATGAAGAAGGTGTTCATCCAGACTACCGCATATACCTTCAGTGCCTTTTCAGGTATTATGCTATTTCACGTATTCAATTAGATGGTTATATTTCTCCATGATTTTATATTATCCGTTAAATAGCAATACTGATGAAATTATCTTACAAAATAATGAGAATTGGTAAGAAACGGAAGTTGAGGAGATGGTTTGACTGAATTGTTGATTTGCCCACAAAATCTTTAGACATATCTATGGCTAGCTATGCCATGGTTGTTTACTAGGTTTTCCCCAATTGGTGGGAAATATTAAGAACTTGGCAAGCTGTTTAAAAGAAAAAATTGTATTCACATGGTCCCGTTTGTTTTATGAGGATAAGGTGATATGTCTCCTATATCTTGCTATGTTACCTTAGCTGTTCTTTTTATTCATCAGATTTCACCCACTTGAATTTCTGCGGCACCCAACTAATATTTGAGGATATTTCTCTTAAGAATAGGATCATTTTGGGTTTGAATAGATATACTCCCTCCGTCCAATAATGAATGTCGCAGTTTCCTTTTTTGTTAGTCCCAAAATACATGTCGCGTTTTTAAGTAAGGAAATAGTGTTAGTATATATTTACCAAAGCAATGCAAAAACAATTAAAGTACATTCCATAAAAATGCTGACATGTCAAATCGGACATTTATTATGGACGGAGGGAGTATTTATTAGCTGTTACCTTTGCCGTGGGGCTCAATTGAGGGTACCATGTTGCCTGGGTTCTATATTTCTACCATTTTATGCGGTTGGTACAATCCATTCCTTGGATACATATCATAACTCATTGCTATTTATTTACAGTTCTTTCTGGGTATGTTACTGAGGGATAAATTTGTATAAATATCTCAATTTTGATGTTAAAGTTTACACTTTGCTCTAAGAAGTAGTTAGATCTGAATTATTGCTAATTTAAAATCTTTTGTTCCATACTTTGTGATGATGCAGTGCACTAGAACCAAGTTCTCTCCAACGAGCTGTATATCCTCTGTTATCATCGTTTGCGACTCCAGATAAACAAGCATATCCTCGCCATTCTTTGAGTAGAGCTGCATTGTTAACGAGCGAGAGTCCAATATTCTTCCTTGATGCATTCACAACTCTCATTGTGTTTTATTCTTCTACAGCTGATCCTACACTTCCTTTCCCACCACCACATGATTGTAAGTTGCTTTTGTTCCGATTTGCTCACAAGTACATAGTGGAAGTCTTTCTGTTATATTTTCTTTTCAAATTTGTTTTTTTTTTTTTTTTTTTTTAAAAATATATTGCTTTCTCCGCCTCGAAATGATCTACCCACTTTTTGTTGTTAATATGAAGGTGTACTTTGAGCAATAAATTGAGAGGTTAATCTAATTATCCTAATGAAAATTTAAAACTTGTTATTGATACACCATTATAAATATTATCAAAATAACAATTATTAGATGTTCATTAGGATAACGTAATACGTAATATTATTGCTCAAATTACTTTTGTATCATAAAAAACAAGTAGGAAGATCAATTAGGATTGAGGAAGTATTTTTTTTATTTTTTTTACAAACATCACCTCTCATTAATGATTCCATATGACAGATTCATGTTAGCTGAACCAAATCATTTTGGGACTAAAGTTTGTTTTGTTGTTATTTTTACATGGTTGAAGGCTTTAAATATCTGCAAGAAAGGTTTTGGTATTGGTTTTGGACCTTTTGGTTGCTAAGATAAATGTGGTAATGATTTTGTTTGTATAGGTTTATTGAGAAGAAGCATAAACAAAGTGAAGCAAGAGAGAAGCATCACCCCGAAACTCATATTTATAAGGGGAGGGGTGGATGATGCCGCAATATTTGAGAACTATCTAATAGAAGAACAAGACGTTGACGGAAGTGGGTTCACAAGCGTAATGGGTTTTGTTTCCTTCCTCGAGGATATCAGCCATAGCGTACTGGAATACATGAAATAGATAACGGAGGAGAAAATGCTAATGACCAATCTTAGTCAACTATCCTCTATACTCCAAGTGGGTCTCAATGAATGTAAGAACAATATAAACTTGCCATTTTGGGACGTCCTAAGTCGAGTGGGACGCCCAAAATGGCAAATTGTCCAAGGTCGGGTGGGACGGAGGGAGTATACACATACATACATATATACATTCATAAATATGCTGTTTACCCAAACTTTTCCAGTTGGAAGCTCCCTTCTACTTGATGTTGAAATAGCCAAATAGGTAACAGACTATATTCGCGAGATAAATTTGTAAAGGAAAGGGAAATTTAACGGCTACCCTCTGGTGGTTAGCGCTTGAATGCTGATTTGATCGTTTTGTTCTAGAGAAGCAATAGAGTTACTATAGGTTATACCGATTTTATTTCAGTTCTAATGTCTCTATCTCTTTTGGGTCAGCAACTATTAACCATTTTATAATTTGTCTTTGCCGGTTGATGTATTCATGTATGATGTGCCGGCCGACCGATAGGAAGGAGAAAATGTTTTTGCTTATCAATGACGATGAATTATGTCATTAAAATTTTTGGCACACGCTGACTAAAGTTTTGAATCCGCCACTGACTGTGCACTTCTCTCTTTCCCGGATTTCTGTGTAATGCAAGACTTATCTTCGAGGACTTTGATTGTGCCCCATACATGCAAGAGACCTCATATTTCATATCCTAGATGGATTACACTCACCATCTTCTTTCTCTACTCAACCTCTTAACTATCTTTGGACATAACCTTCCCCTCCAAGTACTTGTAGCTACAGACCTGTTATGTTCTAGCTTGACTATATAATTCTTCTAATCAATACTCCCTCCGTCCCAGAAAGATAGTCCGCCTTTTTTCGTTGTTACTACGAGGGAATTTTGAGCAGTTATAAATGATACTTATGTTAACGTGAATCTAAAAATTGATATTAATAGTATTTATAATGGTGCGTTAAGAACAATTTCAAAAATTTCATTAGAATAATTAAAAGTAGCCTTAATTATTACTCAAAGTTCTTTCGTAAAACCCATGAAAATAGGGGGACTATCATTCTGGAGAGGGAGTATAATTCTTCTAATCGATCGGACATGTCAAGAATGGTTGTTTTCTTGCATCAAGAATGTGACTGTTAAAACTTTCAGATAAATTGCTTAGAAATATATCACATTTGATAGAGGTGTTAAAGGCTGACCTAGACTAATTTTCTAGTGGCTTATCATAAACCAAGGGTAGGCATTAATGTCATGTTCAGCTATTTGTTCCATCTAGTGTCTGAACCTGTTAATGTTAACATGACTGCCGTTCCAATATTCCATAAAAATCATTGTATAATATCCTTTTGAACCCGACATTTCTCATATTTCCAAGGATATGCATCACACAAAATATATGCTCAGCATTAGAAAAAATCTCTTTAATTGTCTATAATTCCATTTTGTTTATCTGACATTATTGTAAACCCAACATTATTCCACCCCTAAGATCATCAATCAACTGACCCATAAATCATGTCTAGGTGTAACACCCCGAATTTTCTTACTGTATCTTGAGCATTTAATGGCATTAAATAACAATAATTAATACCTCAATTAGGGTTCACAACTGGCCCTTTATTACATCATCAATTCAAAATAAATGCGGAAGCGTAACTTAAAAACTTGTCTTAGCAGGGAAACAACCCCAGCCATCAATGTACTTTAACTTACACCAAAATAAATAAACGTTCTTAAAACAACTAAATAAGAATCTTCAATCTGCCGTTCTTCCTACGGCTACTTTCCTTGTCCTGCCCTTCTACTTAAATCCTGAAACAAAATTTATAGAGAAGGGGTGAGCGAACGAATGCTCAGTAAGTTCATACGTGGCCTCTCCGGTTACTAAGGAGAGACGACCAGAACGAATACCATGAATAACTTTTACAAAGATAGGTTCAGTTACTTTTTGATTCAAGACTGCAGAACAATACAGTCGTATTACTTTTAAGATTTTACTTTCAAAGGATTATGGCACTACAATCCAAAGGGATTCATTCAAGTTCCGTCAATTCCAGGGTAACGTACATTATAACCTCAATGCCAAATGTACAATTTGTACACCTAGCTTTTCCAGCCAATAGTGTGGGTCGTAACATATATGGTATCCACACATATATGCTCGGGGTCTAGAATCATCCTTGTAATCAGACAATTCCTGAGAGAAGGCATGTGATCACTCATGCAATCCCTAGTTTAAGGACGAGTCTTTTCTAACTGGACTGTCCATCAATGTCTTTTCTAAATGGACATTGGCCACTCTAACAAGTAAGTGGTTAACTTACAAGTTAAAATGAGAACATACCAAGGTACAAGTATGTGATAACAAGTTTCAAACTTCGATACTTAGTAGATCAATGGGGACATCACTAAGTACGGACTCTTTCAAAAGAACGTTCAATAACGCGGAGTTTATTCAAATACTATCATGCCATACTGATAGCTAACTTATAGAAAGAATATAGAATTCCAATAAACAGGAGTTCAAATACTGTAAGGAACGTAATCCCTTACCTGAATTGCTTTTCCTTGCAATCTTCCCTCTGTGCAAATCTACAAGGCACCGAGTAATTTACTTTAGTACTCTCAACATGGTTAACTACTTCTACTGTGTTAACTGAGAGATGTGTTTTAACTTCTTTACTTTGTTACTTCTTTTCTTACGTTTAAGTTCCTGACTTTGATTTGTGAGTCAGTCCTTTAACTTTAATATAATTGTAATTAAGTCCTCTAACTTTGGGTTAATTACAATTTGGTCCCTCAACCTTGGGTTAATTGCAAATTGGTCCTTCAATTTTGGATTAATTGCAATTTAGTCCTTCAACTTTAGTTTAATTGCAAATTAGTCCTTCAATTTTGGATTAATTGCAGGAAGGTCCCTTGACTTCGGTTTTATTCATAAAGGTCCCCCAATTTTTCTTTTTAACACTTAGACCCCTCTAACTCCAAAGGTTTCCTTTTTAATTCTTCTAGCTTTATCTTTTTTTCAGTTTAGTCCTTTTTCGTTAGGAAACTAACTGAAATCTTTTAATCCCTTCCTTTCTCGTTAACTTTCTAACTTCCAAGGTCTTCCAATTACTTATTCTAGTTTCTCAAGTTAGTTTTCTAACTTTTTAACAACCCTCTTAAAGATTATGTTTTCTTTTCATTATAAACTTAACGAAAATACTAACTTTCCGTCCCAATTCTTAACATTCTCAATCAAGAATCAACACCCAAATTATATAGGCAAAGCCGAATTATACCTCATCAAGATTCATTGATTTTGATCAATCTTTCTAATTCTTTAAACTTTTTTCTAAATTCCCAAACATCAATTTTATTCATAAATCAATAACACAAATCATTAAAATCAACAAAATAATCCTCAATTAAATAGAGGCCATTCGGCCGAATAGTATTAGGGAAAAAATCCATATTTTCTTCTTTTTGATAAACCCAATTCAACCTCAAATATTTATTTATTCAATCTTCAAGCATTGCATAATACTAATCACTTCCAATCGTGATTATTAAATAAAACTTAAAATAAAACTAGCATGAAGATCATTATTTTTCCATAGCAATTAGATCAAATCAATTTACCTTTAGAATTTTACCAATAATCACTAGCATGCAAAAAACCCTATTATTCATATTCTTAACTCATGCATAGTTTAGGTTCTACTAAACCAAATTCCTTGAAATAAATTTTAAAAGATGAGGTTTGACATTACCTTGCTAATGAACGGATTACTTCTTCACAACAATGGCGGAATCTCTCCTCCCTCCTCTTCACTGCCTTCGGTCGGCGGCTAGGGTAGATTTAGGGTTTTGTTTTTTTTTTTTTTTTTTTTTGTGATAAAGAAGAATAACATAAATTTCACTAACTCAAGTATTTATACTTTGGATTGATTATTAATTGGGTTGGGTTTATTAATTAAAACTTTCGGGCCAACCCATTCTTTTTGGCCCACTCATTAACTGTCCCATAACTCTTATTATTATTTAATTAATTTAATGTGACTAATTAAATAATTAAATAATAAAAAAAATATTGCGGTTATTACATTCTTACCCCCTTAAAAGAAGTTTGTCCTCAAACTTTGACACGTCTTAATCTGAGAAGATGTCCGGGTACAATTCACGCATTTCACTTTCTTGTTCCCATGTCGCTTCTCTTTCTGAGTGATTGCTCCATTGCACTTTTACATAGGGAACCGTACGCTTTCTTATGACCTCGTCTTTTCTGTCGACGATCTTGGTTGGTCGTTCATCGTACGTCAAATCTGCCTGAACTCTTAACTGCTTGTACTCTATCACATGACTCGGATCATGAATATACTTCCTTAGCATGGAGACATGGAACACATTATGCACTCCAGCTAATACCGGCGGTAATGCCAATCGATAAGCCACTTCCCCGATCTTATCAAGAATTTCGAATGGTCCCACATATCGTGGACTTAACTTTCCCTTAATTCCAAAACGCATAACTCCCTTCGTGGGCGATATCTTTAGGAATACTCGATCCCCTGGCTGAAATTCCAGTTCTCGCATTTTATTGTCTGCGTAAGATTTCTGCCTACTCTGTGCAGTCTGTAGCCACTTCCGGATCTGTTGTACCTTATCCGCCGTGACCTGTACAAGTTCCGGTCCACTTAACCTCCTCTCGCCGACTTCGTCCCAATATGCCGGTGATCTACACTTCCTCCCATACAATGCTTCATATGGTGCCATCCCAATACTGGCATGAAAGCTATTGTTGTATGCGAATTCCACTAACGGTAAATGTTCGTCCCATGCATTTGGCCAATCTAACGAAGTAGCCCTCAGCATGTCTTCCAGTGTCTGGATAGTCCTTTCCGACTGCCCATCTGTCTGTGGATGAAACGCCGTACTCATGGTCAATTCTGTTCCCAATGCTTCTTGTAGGTTGTTCCAAAATTTCGAAGTGAACCTAGCATCTCGATCAGACACGATTGTGACCGGGATCCCATGCAACCTTACTATCTCGTCGATATACAACTTGGCCAACTTTTCCAACGAATCAGTCTTCCTGATTGCCAGAAAATGTGCTGATTTCGTCAATCGATCTACTATAACCCATATGGCGTCATACTTCCCTGCCGTCTTCGGCAACCCACTTACAAAATCCATGGCAATATTCTCCCACTTCCATTCGGGAATTGATAATGATTGTAGTAACCCTGCTGGCTTCTGATGTTCACTCTTAACCTGTTGACACTTCAAACATCTATGCACATACTCTGCCACATCATTCTTCATATTATTCCACCAATATGACTCTTTTAGATCCCTATACATTTTGGTACTCCCCGGATGTACAGAGAACTTCGAACAATGAGCTTCTCTCAGTATCTCTCTCTTAATTTCATCATTATTTGGCACCCATACTCTCTTTTGGTATCTAAGAATTCCATCTTCGCCCATGTGAAGATCCTTTGCTTGCCCTTTTCCGATTAGGGCTTCTCTCTCCTCATCTAACTCTTGTGCCTCCTTAATTCTGCTCAACAACGCAGGTTGTAACGTCAATCGAGCCAAATATCCGCTTAATTTTACTATCAAGTTCATCTCCTTGACATCCTTCCATATGCTTACCCCCTTAGAGATCAACGTAGCCAACATTCTGTGATTCTTCCTACTTAAGGCATCTGCCACCTTGTTGGCTTTCCCAGGATGATACATTATTTCACAGTCTTAATCCTTGAGAAGTTCTAGTCACCTCCGTTGTCTCATATTCAATTCCTTCTGCGTGAAGATATACTTAAGGCTCTTGTGATTTGTAAAAATCTGACATTTCACGCCATACAGATAATGTCTCCAAATTTTCAAGGCAAACACTACTGCTGCTAACTCCAAATCATGGGTCGGGTAATTCCTTTCATGCACTTTCAACTGCCTAGATGCATAAGCTATCACCTTCTCATTTTGCATCAATACACAGCCTAGTCCTTTCAACGACGCATCACTGTAGATAACAAAACCTTCCGTCCCTGTCGGTAGTGTTAATACTGGTGCAGATACTAATCTATTCTTCAATTCTTGAAAGCTTTTCTCACATTCTTCTGACCAAACGAACTTGGCTGATTTCTGCGTCATCTTCGTCAATGGTCCTGATAACTTCGAAAATCCCTCTACGAACCTTCTATAGTAACCAGCTAAACCCAAGAAACTCCTTATTTCGGTTACTGTAGCTGGTCTTTCCCAATCCATTATTGCCTCCACCTTCGTCGGGTCCACTGAAATTCCCTCTTTCGACACTACGTGTCCCAAAAATGCTACTTTTTCCAACCAGAATTCGCATTTCTTAAACTTCACGTATAATTTCTGTCTCCTCAAAATTTCTAGTACTATCCTCAAATGTTCAGCATGATCCTCCTTTGTCTTCGAGTACACCAAAATATCATCAATGAATACTATCACACATTTGTCTAAGTACTCCTGAAATATTCTATTCATCAACTCCATGAATGCAGCTGGTTCGTTTGTTAACCCAAATGGCATCACGACAAACTCATAATGCCAATACCTTGTCCTAAACGCTGTCTTCGCCACATCTTCATCCTTGACCCTCAGCTGATGATATCCGGATCTAAGATCAATCTTTGAAAAATAACAGGCTCCCCTCAATTGATCAAACAAATCATCAATTCTCGGCAGCGGGTATTGGTTCCTAACCGTCACCTTATTCAATTCTCTATAGTCAATACATAGTCTCATAGATCCATCTTTTTTCTTCACAAATAGCACTGGTGCACCCCATGGTGATACACTCGGTCTAATCAACCCCTTGTCCAACAGTTCTTGCAACTGCTCCTTTAGTTCTTTCAACTCTGTTGGAGCCATCCTGTACGGTGCTCTCGAAATAGGTGTGGTTTCTGGTACTAAATCGATGGAGAACTCTACTTCCCTTACTGGTGGTACACCAGGTAAATCCTCAGGAAACACATCTTGAAATTCATTCACTACTTCAAGTGACTCTAAGGTTACTACCTTCTCTTCTGTTTCACCTATGTATGCCAGGAATCCTACACATCCCTTCCTCAACATTTTACGGGCCTTCATCATCGAGATTAAGCCTATCCTCCTCCTCGGCCTTGAACCCACAAATCTGTATTCTTTACCTTCTTCTCCTAGGAACGTCACTATTTTCTCTTGACAGTTCACGTTAGCTTGATGCAAGGCTAACCAATCAATTCCCAGTATTACGTCGAATTCTGACATATCTAGTTCAATGAGGTCGATACTTACGCTCGTGCCTCCTATCCCTAAGGTGCAGTTTCTATAAGAGGTAGTAATGGGGATAACGTCTTTAGTAGGTGTATCTATTACTAAAGGCATCTCTAAGTTCTCTGGGTGCAGTTTTAACTTCCTTGCCACAGCATTACTAACTACTGAATGAGTAGCTCCAGTATCTACTAATACATAAACATTACGAGAATTTAACTGCATCGTACCTGCCACAAGATCTGCATTTACTCCAGATGCCTTTGCGGTCATGGTGTACATCCTACCACGGCCTCCACCGTTTCCTCCTCCGTTGTCCTTATTTCCTGCAGCTGGTTCATCTTTCTTAGGTTCTGGGCACTTCCACTTCGGGTGTCCCACCTTCTTACAGTTATAGCACTGCCGCTCCTTGTACCAACAAACCTCTGTCTTGTGAGATCCATCACAAATGGTACACTTATCATTACTTGTGAAACCTTAGACCTTGCCCTTATTCCACTCACGCCTGTTGTCATTGGAGTTCCGACCATTTCCACTATGGCTGTTGCTGGAGTGCTTATTTCCATGACTGCCCTTATCGCGACCGTCATCTACCGCTTTCCTCTTATTGTTATTGTGGTCTTTACCGCCCTTGTTTCCTTCTGCCTTTTCAGCCACTGTTTTCCCTTTCTCCTCTCGTCGGTTACGATAATTATCCGACTCTCTCTCTACTATCTTAGCCCTGTCCAGCACCGCTGAATACGTAGTCAGTGCTAACGGTGTGATTCTGTACCTGATTCGATCACTCAATCCTGCTTCAAATTTCCTTGCTTTCTGTTCTTCAGTATCGAAGAATCTTGGCGCAAACTCTAGCAGATCGGTGAACTTCTCGCCATACTCAGCCACTGTCATACTCCCTTGCACCAAAGTCAGGAATTCTTCCACCTTGGCGTTCCTTGTGCTTGCAGGATAATATTTCTCATTAAAGATAGCCTTAAACCTGGTCCATGTAAATGCAGCGTCACCACGAGCCACATCAGCTCGCTTTTCTGCCTCCCACCATGACTGAGCCTTCCCTTTTAACATGAATGTCGCAAATACCACTTTCTGCTCCTCAGTGCAGTTCAGCGTTTCGAATATGCGCTCAGTACTCTTAATCCAATCCTCGGGCCTCTCCTTAGCCGTGTCCGAGAACGAATCTGGATTCCTCCTTTGGAATAATTCTAGCGGGTCACGTAATGGAGCTTGTGGTGGTGGTTGAGCAAGTCCAGCAACAGTCTGACCTATCCCAACTACCGTCTGTGATAGCGTCTGCAAAAGGTTTACCAGTGCCGGGTCCAACTGCCCGCCTGCATTACCGGTGTTGTTGTCATTTCCCTCGCCGTTTCTGTTGTTTCCACTTCTGGTATTCATCTGCAAATTTTACTTTTTACTTTAGAACAAGTTCTTGCTCTAGCAATATTCATCACTACACAATATGTGCGGTGTTCATAGTATACTTAACATTACTATTCTTTTACTAACGATCACTTGTTAGTTTTCATCTTGTGTACAGGTCTCTGGTACTAGACCATTATTCAGATTTGGTTAGTTTACTTAACCTTTATTCTCCGGTTCAGGAGTTATTGTACTTCCTAATTTACAACCGTTTTACTTGGTTGATTATTACCTCTTTATTTCACTAGTTTTATTACTTAACTAGCTTTAACTTATTCCAATGGTCGTCTTACTTCGTACCATGGTTACGGAGATTTTTTTGTTTTCAAATCAATCCGACGTTTTCTCTTGTCTTTTCTTGACAAGTTGACTTTTAGTCTAAGCAATAATAGACAATTTATAATTCTGGTATTTAAATTAAATAACTAACTTTATTCAACTAAGGTGTGAGATTTAAACATCTCAAAATACACCCAAAATTCAACTTAACATAAGCAAAAAGTCTAATTGCATTACTCCGCTAATAAAAAAAAATAAAAAAAATATATATATTCCAATAACTATTTTGTAACCAATTGCATCAATTTCCACATTGTGCGTGCTCTGCTTCGAGTTGGTCATATTTCTCTTGCAATTCCAACTTCTCTGCCCAAATCTGATAGCCTGAATCCCTAAGCTTTTCCTCATAAGCTTCTTGCTCATCTATCTTCTTCTTCAGTTCATTATTTTGCTCTATCTCATCTACCAGTTGTACACTGATTCGGTTCCATTCGCGATTAGCTCTAATCACATGGCTTTCTAGGCTTTTGACTTTCTCTAGCTGTACTGCTAACTTTCCTTCTACATACATTATGTCCTCATCACGTCATTTGATGACATTCTGTAGGCTGCCGACTCCTAGAGTCTCCTTCCTAAGCTCTCTTTTAGTCTTGCGTAACTCCATAGTTAACTGCTTAATGAAATTCTCCTTGGCTTCTATTTCTTCCTTCAGGGTAGCACTGTACCTTACAGATTTCATTGGTCTCCTCGGCATGATCCTACACACACCAATAATAAACTTAATTAGTACATAGTCCCAAGATTTCGTATAACATAATTGTAGAATATAATAGACATGTAATGAAGAGGTTTCTACTTCCCCAAGTATATTCATACTTTACGTACACCTTTAGTATTATTCCTAGAGATAGATTTTATCACTTGAACTTCCTCAAGTAAGATCTTATTCAAGTCAGATTTTATCACTTGAACTTCCTCAAGTAAGATCTTATTCAAGTCAAGTACTAAGTTTTCCCATTAGTCTTAACTTTCAGTTTTCTCCCATAAGACCTAAAGCCATTGCTCTGATACCAACTGTAACACCCCGAATTTTCTTACTGTATCTTGAGCATTTAATGGCATTAAATAACAATAATTAATACCTCAATTAGGGTTCACAACTGGCCCTTTATTACATCATCAATTCAAAATAAATGCGGAAGCGTAACTTAAAAACTTGTCTTAGCAGGGAAACAACCCCAGCCATCAATGTACTTTAACTTACACCAAAATAAATAAACGTTCTTAAAACAACTAAATAAGAATCTTCAATCTGCCGTTCTTCCTACGGCTACTTTCCTTGTCCTGCCCTTCTACTTAAATCCTGAAACAAAATTTATAGAGAAGGGGTGAGCGAACGAATGCTCAGTAAGTTCATACGTGGCCTCTCTGGTTACTAAGGAGAGACGACCAGAACGAATACCATGAATAACTTTTACAAAGATAGGTTTAGTTACTTTTTGATTCAAGACTGCAGAACAATACAGTCGTATTACTTTTAAGATTTTACTTTCAAAGGATTATGGCACTACAATCCAAAGGGATTCATTCAAGTTCCGTCAATTCCAGGGTAACGTACATTATAACCTCAATGCCAAAGGTACAATTTGTACACCTAGCTTTTCCAGCCAATAGTGTGGGTCGTAACATTTATGGTATCCACACATATATGCTCGGGGTCTAGAATCATCCTTGTAATCAGACAATTCCTGAGAGAAGGCATGTGATCACTCATGCAATCCCTAGTTTAAGGACGAGTCTTTTCTAACTGGACTGTCCATCAATGTCTTTTCTAACTGGACATTGGCCACTCTAACAAGTAAGTGGTTAACTTACAAGTTAAAATGAGAACATACCAAGGTACAAGTATGTGATAACAAGTTTCAAACTTCGATACTTAGTAGATCAATGGGGACATCACTAAGTACGGACTCTTTCAAAAGAACGTTCAATAACGCGGAGTTTATTCAAATACTATCATGCCATACTGATAGCTAACTTATAGAAAGAATATAGAATTCCAATAAACAGGAGTTCAGATACTGTAAGGAACGTAATCCCTTACCTGAATTGCTTTTCCTTGCAATCTTCCCTCTGTGCAAATCTACAAGGCACCGAGTAATTTACTTTAGTACTCTCAACATGGTTAACTACTTCTACTGTGTTAACTGAGAGATGTGTTTTAACTTCTTTACTTTGTTACTTCTTTTCTTACGTTTAAGTTCCCGA
The DNA here is from genome assembly GCA_026119855.1 of Campanula takesimana. NCBI lineage: Eukaryota > Viridiplantae > Streptophyta > Magnoliopsida > Asterales > Campanulaceae > Campanula > Campanula takesimana. The sequence continues at coordinate 265,243 of JAOWBW010000157.1, read as the reverse complement.
CTTTGATTTGCGAGTCAGTCCTTTAACTTTAATATAATTGTAATTAAGTCCTCTAACTTTGGGTTAATTACAATTTGGTCCCTCAACCTTGGGTTAATTGCAAATTGGTCCTTCAATTTTGGATTAATTGCAATTTAGTCCTTCAACTTTAGTTTAATTGCAAATTAGTCCTTCAATTTTGGATTAATTGCAGGAAGGTCCCTTGACTTCGGTTTTATTCATAAAGGTCCCCCAATTTTTCTTTTTAACACTTAGACCCCTCTAACTCCAAAGGTTTCCTTTTTAATTCTTCTAGCTTTATCTTTTTTTCAGTTTAGTCCTTTTTCGTTAGGAAACTAACTGAAATCTTTTATTCCCTTCCTTTCTCGTTAACTTTCTAACTTCCAAGGTCTTCCAATTACTTATTCTAGTTTCTCAAGTTAGTTTTCTAACTTTTTAACAACCCTCTTAAAGATTATGTTTTCTTTTCATTATAAACTTAACAAAAATACTAACTTTCCGTCCCAGTTCTTAACATTCTCAATCAAGAATCAACACCCAAATTATATAGGCAAAGCCGAATTATACCTCATCAAGATTCATTGATTTTGATCAATCTTTCTAATTCTTTAAAGTTTTTCTAAATTCCCAAACATCAATTTTTATTCATAAATCAATAACACAAATCATTAAAATCAACAAAATAATCCTCAATTAAATAGAGGCCTTTCGGCCGAATAGTATTAGGGAAAAAATCCATATTTTCTTCTTTTTGATAAACCCAATTTAACCTCAAATATTTATTTATTCAATCTTCAAGCATTGCATAATACTAATCACTTCCAATCGTGATTATTAAATAAAACTTAAAATAAAACTAGCACGAAGATCATTATTTTTCCATAGCAATTAGATCAAATCAATTTACCTTTAGAATTTTACCAATAATCACTAGCATGCAAAAAACCCTATTATTCATATTCTTAACTCATGCATAGTTTAGGTTCTACTAAACCAAATTCCTTGAAATCTATATATATTAAAAGTCGAAGAGGAGAACTACGGAGTCGCCACATGGACAAGTGTTGGCTAAATCTTGATTTTGGTGAAGCCACCTCATCACCTTACTAATTAATAATTGACTTTTCATTTTTTTGCTATTAGCTAATAGTATTAACTAATAATATTAGTTACTACATAGGGTAACTATAATAGTTAACGATTATAGCAACCAATACTTATAATGATAATAGTTACTATTATAGTTAACTATTACTTGTAATAGTAATATTTACTATTAATAGTAAACTATTATAGTTAACTACTACTTATAATAGTAATAGATACTATAATAGTTAACTATTATATTTACTATAGTAGTTAACCAATACTTACAATAATAATAGTTACTATTATAGTTAACTATTACTTACAATAGTAATAGTTACTATTAATAGTTAACTATTATAGTTAACTACTACTTATAATAGTAATAGATACTTTAATAGTTAACTATTATAGTTACTATAGTAGTTAACTATTATAGCTAATATTTATATTTAACTATTATAGTTAACTATTATAGTTAATAATTATATTTAAATACTAATAGTTAATCCTTTAGGTGTGACACGTGGACAAGTTTTGACAAACTCTTGCATTTCGTGAAGCCACGTAGGCGATGACTCATCAACTAAGCGATTTTTTATATTTTGGGTATTAGCTAATGGTAATAGATTATCATAATAGTTATTCAATGAGTTGACTTTTAATAGTTAACTTTTTATTCTATTATACAAATTAACTTTCAATAGTTAAGTAACTATTCTACTATACAAGTTACCCTAATGGTTCGCTAAAAAGTACATTTTTATAGAAGAAGTTGTTAAGTTTTACTATGAGTATCTTCTAATAGCTATGATACAATTATTTATATTATTAGATGAGTGTCTTGGTAACTCAAAAGATTTAATATATTCATTGTATTCTCATAATTAATCATAGTAATAAATAGTAGTTATAATCTAATTATTGGTGTATGAAAAGTAAATAGTAAATGAATTTGATTTATAACAAAAATTGTTTAGTATTCTAAGAGATAAAAGGATTACTACAATTCAATCACATGCTTAGTTACATAAAATACACAAAATGATAGAAAGTACAATGTTCTACTTCATACAACTAACAATAACAAAAAATAACGTATATATTTTTAGTGAATGAGATTGAGAAAATAAATTTGGCATTTTAATAGACATTCATTCATTAACACTAATTATAGTCCCATTACAATTAAGCTATATATTTACGTATTAAACCACACTAAACTCTATACTTAATACACCAATAAATCACTCATATCACTCTTAATTAAACCAATTGAATTAGGACTAATGAATTGCCTATAATGCTTTAAGCCGTTACAATGTAATTAGAGAAAAAATGTTTACATCAATGACATTCACATTATATTCTCTTCATTTTATTATGTTATTTCTTTTTCATCTTTAAGTTGGATCTTAAAACTATGGCTACACATAAGGTTATGTTTCTTTTAAGTACGTTTTGTTTCATCTTATGGTTATTTGTTTCTTCCTTTCAGTTACATTTGTTGATTTTGATTAGTTTAAATTTGAATTTTGTTCACGTTTATATTGGCTTATAAGTTTGTTACTTATTTTTAATTTATTTTTCGTTACCGTATCATTTTTTATAGTTGTGGTCTTGATTTAGTTTTGATTGCTGGTATCGATTTGATATATTTTCACATTTAAATAAAAATATCGATTATTATACCATATGTTTTTTTTTTCCTGCTTAGTCTTTAGGTGGTGCCATGTGGACAAGTTTTGGGTAACTCTTGCTTTTGGTGGTGTCACATCATTCATAGCATTTTAATTATGTGACTTTTCATTTTTCTCTTATTAGCTAATAGTATTAATTAATTGTAATAGTTACTATATTAGCTAACTATTAATAGTATAAGTTTATTATAATAGTTAACTATATAAGATAACTATTACTATTAATAGTATAAGTTAAGTATAATAGTTACTATAAAGGGTAACTATTACTATTAATAGTATTAGTTAACTATAATAGTGAACTATATAAGATAATTATTACTATTTATAGTATTAGTTGAATGTTAGTTAATTATATAAGATAATTATTACTATTTATAGTATTAGTTGAATGTAAAAGTTATTATATAAGATAACTATTACTATTAATTGTATTAGTTAATTGTAATAGTTAATTATATAACATAATTATTACTATTAGTAATATTAGTTAGGTGTAATAGTTACTATATAAAGTAACTATTATTAACAATAATAACTAATTAGAATAGTTACAATATATTGTAACTATTACTATTATTAGTATTTCTTTGAAAAAAATTACTTATTAGTTTTAGTTACTATATATAGTAACTATTACTTTTAACTTATTATTTACGATAAAAGTTATTCCCTCCGTCTCATAGTAAGAGTCATATTTTCTATTTTGGTAATCCTAAAGTAAGAGTCTATTTCCTAAAATAGCAAAGAATATTTACTATTCATCCCATTCATTCTCTCTCATACTTTACTTTTATACCCACAACATCAATCAATTTACTATTTCCTCTCACTTATTCTCGATCTTACTTTACTTTTATACTCATAACACTAAAATCACTTCCACCATTATCTTTTAATTTACTATTTAAGCTCAAAATTACTATAATGTTAACTATAATTAAAACATTATTTTCTTAATCGATCAAGAGTAAAAATTGACATCACTATGGGACAAGCGAAGTAAATTTTTTTTAAAAATTATAAAGTAATTCTTAATCAACACTATTAACCAATCTTAATATCTATTTTATACTATAATAACTAAAACTATTTTCACTATTATTAAAAAATCACAAGTAGATTTATATATATCTTTAAATTTATTTATATTTATTTTAAATATTTAATAATTATCTAATGTAATTATAAATATTCACTCACAGAAGAAAACATCCGTGCGAAGCACGAGTTAATCCCTAGTAAATTTTAAAAGATGAGGTTTGACATTACCTTGCTAATGAACGGATTACTTCTTCACAACAATGGCAGAATCTCTCCTCCCTCCTCTTCACTGCCTTCGGTCGGCGGCTAGGGTAGATTTAGGGTTTTTTTTTTTTTTTTTTTTTTGTGATAAAGAAGAATAACCTAAATTTCACTAACTCAAGTATTTATACTTTGGATTGATTATTAATTGGGTTGGGTTTATTAATTAAAACTTTTGGGCCAACCCATTCTTTTCAGCCCACTCATTAACTGTCCCATACCTCTTATTATTATTTAATTAATTTAATGTGACTAATTAAATAATTAAATAATAAAAAAAAAATACTGCGGTTATTACACTAGGAATCTTTGCTTACACTCTCCACAATTGCATAAGCAACAAGATCAATTGTTATTTGGGTCAATCCGTGATGCTGCTAGCAATTTCTCCTTTCAAGCAACAACCATCCAAACTCAAGATGCTCGTATAATGTCTAGAACCCTTTTTCCTCCTAAACACACATAAAATCTCTCAAACCTACGCATACCCATTTCCACACTCCCATCAGCTAATCTCATTGTCGCAGTTGAGCTAAGGTTTTTTCTTCTAAGCTCATCAGCATTATCCCACAACTTTGAATATTGCTCTTCAACATAACCATTAAGATTTTTTTGAGCCTTCTTTGTAACATTGTATACCTGATGATGTCTCACATTCATTATACCCTAACACCATCTCAACATAAATCTCAACTTCTTTTTCTTCCTCATACACATTTACTTGGATATATCTAAAACATGCTGGTTAGTGAGTGTTAACCTAAACCCATTTTCATTATACATGATATACGTTTTCTGATAAAAACATAATTTGTCCACAATATAGTTGAAGTGTAGTTTCTTAACCATGTCTTTTATGACACACAGTGAAATCTTATCAGGAACCACATAGTCAAACCAGCACACACCACTTTCTGTGCACTTTTTTGGACTATTATCAAAATGACCACTATAAACCATCCTTCTCGTGTAATAATTATTCACACCTACATGACACATTACAACAAGCATTTAGACATTCATTAACATAGTAAAAAACAGATTTGTTAGGCATTGCTCAAATGAGTATAAATCCAACTAATAAATATACATATATAGGCACAACAAACACTGACCATACACTGATATATCTCCCTCCGTCCCACTAAAAGCTTCACCAATTACCCAAAAGGTTGTCCCGTTAGAAGCTTCATCATTTCCTAAAATGGAAAAAACATGGGGGTCCACTTATCATACCCACTCACTTCTTCCCCTCACATACATAAATTGTGGTCCCCACTTGTCATACCCACTAACTTTTCCCCCTCACACATTTAAACTATGGATCCCACTTGTCATACTCACTCACTTCTTCCCTCTCACAACCCATTTCCCACTCATCACTTTTCTTAATTCTTGTGCATCACCAAAAGGGTGAACCTTTTAATGGGACGGAGGGAGTATATATATATACTCCCTCCGTCCCGGTCGACTTAGGACAATTGGTCCCGACACGGGGATTAAGGAGAACTATTATTTTAAGAGGAAAGAGAATGAGTGGAGGATGTGTTGTGAGTATGAAAAATAAACAGGAGAGAGAATGAGTGAGTGGAATAGTAAATGGATTGTTGTTGTGAGTATGACAAATGGGTCCCATTGAATATTAAAGTAATATAAACTTGCCATTTAGGGATGTCTTAAGTGGAGTGGGACGCCCAAAAATGGCAATTTGTCCTAAGGGCAACTCCAATGGTAGTACTAGTCTTATGGGTATCAAAACCAAATTTTGATACCCATTGACACTATTTGCATGGGTATCAAAAAGTCATCTCCAACAATGGGTATCAAAATTTGGTACCAAATCATATTTTTGTAAGTTAGTAACTTTGTTAATATTTTTAATATGATAAATATTTTCGAAATATGATAATTAATTTAATATGATAAATATATTCAAAATATGATAATTAATTTAATAATTTTTTTTAAGTAAAAATAATATTTTATAAATAATTATATTAAAAATAAAATGTCTACCTCCTGCAAAAAATTTATTTGACACCAATAGGTACCAATTTTATATTATCAAATTTATTTTCTTATATTTTCTAAGTTTATTAATTCTTTCAACATTATTGATTATTTTAAATTATAACTATAAATTTAATAATTATTTTATTATCAAAATATATAGTATCAGTTTTTTGTTATTTAATTATTGCAATCTTTTAAAATTATGACTATTATTTTAAATTATTATATTTTACTATGATAAAAAACTTGTAAATATTATAATTGTCATTTATTAAAATATATACAGTCAAAATATGTTAGTGTTATAGAAAAAGTATCAAATTAACATTTTAAATATTTATTTTATATCGTTAATTGTATTTAACATTTAAAACTTTTTATTAATTATATATTTAACTAATTATAAATAATTTTAAATAATAATTAGAAAAAAAAATATTCTGACACATGGCGTGTTTTCATTGGCTAGCTAGATTAAAAAGAGAAAAAAGCAAACAAAAAGTAGCTGTTTTGAGTTGACAATGCAAGGAGACAGAGCCACTTTCCTTGTCAGTCCAGCTCCCTTGATCAATTTTCCCACTACTCGCGCGCGTGGACTGGAGTTGAAGGTATTAGTCAAGGTAGCAAATATGCTACCTTGGCTAGTACTATCTCAAATTTTGAACCCCTTCATTTGTGTTGTTGGAGATGCTAGTACTCCACTATGGGTATCAAAATTTGCGTTTGATACCCATTGTTGGAGTTGCCCTAAGTCGGGTGGGACGGAGGGAGTATATATATATATACTCCCTCCGTTCCGGGTAAGTTGCAACATGGAAGGGGAAGCACAAAAATTAAGAAAGGAGAATAATGAGTGGTTGGGAGGAAGAAAGAGAATGAGTGGAGAATAATGAGTGGTTGGGAGGAAGAGAGAGATGAGTGGATGATTATAAAAGTAATAAAAAGTTTCCTTATTTGACATTGTGGCAACTTAAGTGGAATGCCCAAAATAGCAAATTATTGCAACTTACCTGGAACGGAGGGAGTATATATCAAATTGTTAAAGCTCTAAACCCATTCAAAGATTAAAAAGTTAAAAACTATTAAACTCACCAAGTACAAAGGCTTACCAACAAATACTCACTCACCCAATCGTTTAAACCAAATGATTCCTTCATCTGTTGCCATTTGTAAAACCTAAATTGATTTTTCCCCTTTTTCTCTCCCTCGATTGTTTGCCAAAGTTAACGACAACAATGAGCTCCAAACTGGTCGTATTAGGCTATGCAAGCGGGAAAAAACAGTACTTCCCTCACATAATGCGGGAAGACTTCCCGTCTAAGAACGAGTCTTATCGCATGTCATAAAAAAGTCTTTTTTGCCCCTGTTAAATCAGTGTGAGTCGTTTTTTTTTAACGAAAGTAACATTTTAACATGATTTTAATTAGAGTGCACTAAAATCTCAATGTGGCGAAGAGAGTTGCAAAAAATTGAATATTAACATCCATATTACAATTTAGGGTAAAACATGGATAATTTAAATTGCGAGTTATCCATGATTATATTTTTTTAAAAAAGTGAATAATTGATGTGTTTCTTATCGAAGGCTTGTTGAAACGTTGGTCGCGGGCTTGATGAACTGCCCGTAGGCTTTGCAATCGAATTAATTCGGAGACGCGATATATAAGATGAGCCCGGTGGCTCTATAAATAGAATAAGCTCGATCGCCTCGTGAATAAGATGTGCCCCATGGCATCTTAAGTGAGATGAGCTTGATGGCTTCCACAGTAAGATGAGACTAATGGCTAGATAAATAAGGCGAGCATGACCGCTTCGTGAATAAAATGGAATCCGTAAGCCTTCATAAGAAGCTGAGCCCGATGGCTTCATAAATAAGATAAGCACGAACGCTTCATAAATAAGATAGGTGTGGTGGCTCCATATATAAGATAAGCACGATCTGTTGATGGGCCCTATGGCGCCATAAATAAGATAAGCACGATCAGTTGATGGGTCCGATGGCGCCATAAGTAAGATAAGCACGACCGGTTCATGAATAAGATGAATACGATGGGCCCGATGCACCATAAATATGATAAGAGTGGTGGCTTGGGCATGGAACTTGCAATTTTATTTGGACACGGAGTCCGAGAACAAGTTCCGCCTTTTATTTTCCTTGCTTCAGTATTTGGCCGGTGTTTGGCGGAATTAACGGGTAACTTTATGAACAACTCTTTATCTCTTTGTTAATGTGCTATTTCTTTTCCCTTTGTTATATTTGGCTTTAGCACAAGTTTTTGCTCATATGAACGAGACTTATCTTTTCCCGGGGGATCGTGCCCACTTGAATGATCAAGCGTTCTTGAAAAACTAAGTTTTTCTCACCCAAATATTATACTTCCTCTTTTTTCTTTGTTTTTCAATACAGGGTGATTTGTGGCATTTTCTCTGCTCGCGCCGAGGCTAAATACTTTGCCAAAATTTTAAGTTTTTTGGATAAGCAACCTTTACTTTGGGTGAGTCAACGTTCTTTATGCTCGTGGATGTTTAGGATTAGATCATGTTATCCCTTTCGAATCATTTTGTGACCGCATCAACCTTATGTCCACTGTAGTGGGGTCTGTAACCTTTGTTACTTTTTGTCTCAGACTTACAATGAGTCAGGGTGAAACTAATCTTATAGGCATGCGGTCCAGCTCGTAGGTGTAAGACCGCGCATCGTACATGTGATCACGTGTCGGCATCCACTAAGATTAGGCCCGGAGCTTGAGTGGGCTGACAATCTTTGTTATACTATTGTGATCTTTGTTATCTTTAGTCCGTGCTTTCGGGGTGACTCGCCTACTTGGAGTAGGGTTTTTCTAGAACTCTCGCCTACTCAGGGTAGGGCTTTTCTCGAACTCTCGACTACTTGGAGTAGGGATTTTCTCGCCTACGCGGGGTATGGATTTTCTCACCTACGCGGGGTAGGGATTTATTCGCCTACTCGGGGTAGGGCTTTTCTCGCCTACTCGGAGTAGGGATTTTCTCGCCTACGTGGGGTAGGGTTTTTGTTGGTCCCAAAGGGAAACAAGGGTATGAAAAATAGCTAGAGGGGGGGTGAATTGTTATTTTGAAATTCTTTTCGAACCATTGAAAACTCAATTGCAAATGCGCACTAAGTCCTTTAAGCGTTATGAAATGCGCTTCAAAGATAGAGTGAAATGCACAGCAGAAGTTAAGTAAAAGGAGCGCAAACAATGAAAAGGAGTGCGCACACGCACACACTATGTAATTTGGTTTAAAGAGTGTGTAAAAAGGAACTAAGGCAATGAATCACAAACAAAACAATATTCAAAATCTACAAATAACAAACAAACAAGTAGTAAGATGAAATTGAAAACTTGAAAGTAAATTGCATGTAATAAAGGAGTGCTATTTGGAGAGGTTCGATCGTGAAAAGATCTACGTCCTCTACCAAGATGGTTAGTATTGGATTTCTAATGGAGATCTTATATTATGAGTTTGATTACAGATTACAACTTTTGAGTTTGATCAACTCAAGATCTATTATTTATGAAAGAACAAATTCTAGGCTAAAATCAATGTATCTCTTCAAGAAAGATCTAAGTGATCAAACTTGAAAAGGTGAGTGTGTATTCTTAGTTTAAAATCTCTTTAGATCTATGAGATTGAGAGCACAATAAAACTAAAGTGTTACAAGGATTTTAGGATCTGGGCTAGTGATGAATGTATGAAGGTGATCTTGAAAGTTTGGGAAATATAAGAACAATCTTCAAACTTCTCTCTCAAAGCGTGAATTCTAGCAACTTCAAATGTTTGAAGTTATGAGGTATTTATAGTGACCTAGAAAAATGTAGCCGTTGAGAATCCATGTGTTGTAGCTCATTGATTGGAGAACGTGTCCTATTATAGCCATTAGACACAAAGTATTTGAGAGTCGTTGAAGACAGATGTCTTCATCTTGAATGCTCCAAAAACATTGATTCACCGTTGAATTCTGGCTTTGAGTTTGTATGCTGAAGTCTTCATATCTTCACAAGTCATCAAATTTATCTAAGTATTCAAAGATTGGATGGGGCGCATCTTGTGATAGACGCGCCATGTATAGTAGGCGCACTATACATAGGCGCACCAATATCTGAAGCTTCATAGTTCATGAGGCACATCACTATATAGGCGCAATTAATCTTGAACTGAACGCACATCCTTTGTACCAGGTGCGCCATATTGAGGTTAAGGCGCGCAAAAGCATTCTGACACTTAGAAAATTTCTGGCATTGATCATATTACAATGCCTAGTCTATAAAATGGACTGTCTAAAAAATGAAGTATACATACTTCTTACATATGGTCCTAAAGTCCATAAAATATAACTTAGGTAATGTATCAATCAAATCTAACATTAAAAATATGAGATATAAGTGGGCATACCCAACAGTATTGCTCGCCTATTCGGGGTAGGGCTTTTCTCGCCTACTTAGAGTAGGGCTTTGATGGATGGAAATTTCTGGGAATTAACCCGTTCAGATCCATGTAACAAACATCTATTTTTGTCCGAGATCAACGGAATTATAATGAACCCCAAGGTCGATGGGCTACAGCGCGAACAAGAAATGCGCGAACAGAGGAGGAATATTTTTATTTCTTTATTTTTGTTGCAACAAGTAAAAAGCTGGTGGCAGTTATAGAAGATGAGAAGGGTTAGACGAAATCATTCACACATGGGAAGAAGGTTTGATATTGAATGACTCAAGTTTATTATTCACAAATGATAGGTATTTATAGTTACAATGAGAGTCTAGGGTTTTACATAAACTAGTGTAGGTACAATGAATCTAAATATGGCATGGATATACAATCAAATAAATTAAGAAGATAAATAATATGATATCTACATATAATTTGAATTGATTTAAATTATATCAAGAGAGATCTTGATAGATGGACGATCCTTTGGAGAAGACCAATCTTGGATGAGTATGATGTGAACTAGGTTTGGTGAAGAGGTGTGATGGTGCAGGGTACATGGGGAAGAAGAAGAGAGGTGAATCGTGAGTCGGCTAAAGAGGGATGAAGCCGTGGTGGGGGTGGGGGGTGTCGGGTGTCGGGATGGGTGTCTTGATGAGGGTCAAGACCTGGTATTATGGGGGTGTTGAAGGAAGCCAAGTATGAGATGGTTTTGGCAGTTCTGAGCCTAGGGCCGCATGTGGTGTTTCGACATGGGTATGGACGCCGCAGAAAGGGTTGTGGGCGCCATTGAAGAGTGTGTTTCAAGATAGGGTGTGTGGACGCCATAGAAGGGGTTGTAAGTGTTAGTTTGAGAGAGTTTTAAGATGAAAGAGGGGTGTGAACTCCATTGAAGGGTTAGACGAAATCATTCGCACATGGGAAGAAGGGTTTGATATTGAATGACTCAAGTTTATTATTCACAAATGATAGGTATTTATAGTTACAATGAGAGTCTAGGGTTTTACATAAACTAGTCTAGGTACAATGAATCTAAATATGGTATGGATATACAATCAACTAAATTAAGAAGATAAATAATATGATATCTACATATAATTTGAATTGATTTAAATTATATCAAGAGAGATCTTGATATATCTCTTATATGCCCCCGCAAGATGGACGATCCTTTCGAAAAGACCAATCTTGGATGAGTATGATGTGAACCGGGTTTGGTGAAGAGGTGTGATGGTGCAGGGTACATGTGGAAGAGGAAGAGAGGTGAATCGTGAGTCGGCTAATGAGGGATGAAGATGTGGTGGGGGTGGGGGGTGTCGGGTGTCGGGATGGGTGTCTTGATGAGGGTCAAGACCTGGTATTATGGGGGTGTTGAAGGAAGCCAAGTATGAGATTGTTTTGGCAGTTCATGAGCCTAGGGCCGCATGTGGTGTTTCGACATGGGTATAGACTCCGCAGAAAGGGTTGTGGGCGCCGTTGAAGAGTGTGTTTCAAGATAGGGTGTGTCGACGCCATAGAAGGGGTTGTAAGCGTCAGTTTGAGAGAGTTTTAAGATGAAAGAGGGGTGTGAACGCCATTGAAGGGTTAGACGAAATCATTCACACATGGGAAGAAGAGTTTGACATTGAATGACTTAAGTTTATTATTCACAAATGATAGGTATTTATAGTTACAATGAGAGTCTAGGGTTTGACAAATTCTTATATACAACCGTTGCACATGGTGCAACGGGCCAAACCCGTGGGTCAACCCACTCAAACGGCTTTTGTCCAGCGGTCCAAGGCGTTGTCCAATGGTCCAAGGCGTTATCCATCGTTGTTACCCAACGGTTCTTCTTAAAACTGGTCCATCCATTTGTCCAGCGGTTAAAAAAAAATCTCCAAAAACTTTAAAAATGCTATATCTTGAGTTTTATAAGTCGGAAAAAATATTTAAAAATACCGTTGTGTTCGTCTCGACGAGACGAATAAAACTACATAGGTCATGATATGGTTTGATTTTTTTTTTTTAAAATAAAACATATTTGTTACACACAAAAAGTTTGAGTTGCTCATCAGCTAAGATGTAACACTCTGTTCTGATAAAAGTAACACTTTCATCTTCAAAAAGTAACACTTTCTACTGTTAAAGGTAATAGCAGTTTTACAAAAAAATAAATGGGTTTGCATTTCAATTGTTACTTTCTCAATAAAAAATTGTTACATATCATATATAATGTTACATTTAAGAATATAAACTGTTACAATTGAAAAAAAATGTTACATTCATTTTTTATAAAATGTAACATTAGTTTTAGTTGTGAATCCTATGTTAATTTTGAGAGAGAAAAATTGTTACATTTGAAACAATGAGTGTTACATTCTTTTTATAAAAAGTGTTACATTAGTTTAGTTGTCAATCTTTATGTTACCTTTTATCTATTGAAGCAAAATTGTGGTACATTTTTTTTAAAACAAGTGTTACATTTGAATAAAAAAAGTGTTACATTTTGTTATAAAAGTGTTACTTTTGTTGAAGGAAAAAAAGTTGGGATGGTAACCAAAAAAAAAAAATCGACAAAATAATAATAATAATAATACATTGGAAAAGCCCGCCGTACGCCATGCGGCGGGTGTACACGAGAATCCCTCCTAGGGTTTTACATAGACCAGTCTAGGTACAATGAATCTAAATATGGTATGTATATACAATCAAATAAATTAAGAAGATAAATAATATGATATCTACGTATAATTTGAATTGATTTAAATTATATCAAGAGAGATCTTGATATATCTCTTATAGCAGTCCGTGCTTTTCTTCGGGCGTGTGCCTAATGCACGTATTGAACTTTTTTCTTTCTGAGCAAACCATACAAGTAACTAGTGGGTACGGGTAACTAATTTGCTATTTTTTTTTTGCATTTTATTTTTTTTTACATTTTTATTTAATAAAGTAGCATAACAGTTTTTTATAATATAAATATATTGTATTTGAAAAATAATTTTTTAATTATAGTTAACTAAAATAGTAAACATCATCTTAACTAAAACCATTAATAGTAAAGATTAATCTATATAATAATATCAAAAACTAATATTATTAATAATACTTATTAATATTTATAGTAACTATTATAATTAACTAATACTATTAATAATAATGTTAAGCTATATAGTAACTACTATGATTAACTAATATTATTAATAGTAAAAATTAATATATATTATAATTGTTATGATTAACTAATACTATTAATAGTAATAGTTAATTTATAAAGTAACCATTATAATTAACTTGTATAGTAACTATTATTGTTAATTATACTATTAATAGTAATAGTTATATATTATAGTAACAATTATAGTTAAGTAATACTATTAATAGTAATAGTTAACTACTATAGTAACTATTATAGTTAACTAATACTATTAATAGTAATAGTTAACTATAATAGTTACTATACAAGTTAACTAATACTATTAATAGTAATAGTTAACTTGTATAGTAACTATTATAGTTAACTATTACTATTAATAGTATTAGTTAACTTGTATAGTAACTATTATAGTTAATTATTACTATTAATAGTAATAGTTAACTCATATCATAACTATTATTATGAGCTAATAGTATTAGCTAATAATGAGAATATCAAAAGTCAAACATTTAGGATAGTGATGTTGTGGCTTCACACAAATGAAGTTTTAACATATGTTTGTCTATGTGTCAAAGCTATAGCCCTCATCACCAACTTTAATATATACTCCCTCCGTCCCACTAGAAGTGAGACTTCTTTACTTTTTTGGCCGTCCCACTTAAAGTGAGACTACCCAAAATGGAAATGTTTTAATATACTTATATTCATCATTCCCCACTATTTAACTCCACTCATTCTCTCTCTTCATTTTCCACCACTCATTTTATTCAACCAACACCACTATTTACCCTACTCATTCTCTCTCTTCATTTTCTACCACATATATATCACTTTATCTTAAATATTGTGCCCACTCCTCTAGTCTCACTCTCAATGGGACGGAGGGAGTATATATATAGATTTTGTCAACCAGCCACTTCATTGTTTATGTGGCTAATATCATTTCTTTGACTTTTCATCCACTTGAAAGAAAAATATGATAATGACATGTATTTTTCTCTCTCTTTTCAAGCAACACGAAAGGACCTATGTCTTTTTTTTTTTTTTTTTTTGCCCTTTTTCCAAACAAAGCATCAGCTTAGACTCCCCATTAACTTCCATAGTAGAAAATAAGAACAGCTTGAGTTTGTCAGTCAAGTGGCTGTTGCCGGTTGACAGCAGGTGACCGGAGAAACGTTATGTGGTCGGAGACTAGAGGATTATTTGTGATTTGTGAATCCATTTTTTTTTTACTAAGAAAAGAGTTCTGATGATTGATGGGACGGATTTCATATTTATTAATTCCTAGGTTTATGTGAGCTTAAAGTATGATTTTTATGTGTTTAGATTAGTTTTTATATAATTTTGGGCAAATATATATTTTTGGGGCTTATTTGTAATTCGGGGATATTTTTTTGTCTTTTATATTTTTACTCTGATTGAATAATTTATGGATAAAAGAAATCCCAATAATTCAAGTGAAAAAGGCCCAAAGTTATATTGGAGAAGGATTAGTGGAAGTGTGAGGATAAATGGCCCAATTCAGGAGGCTCAGTGAAGCAAAGTGTGAGCACGCGTCCTTTTCGGGTCGTTGTTTTTGTTGTAAGGAATTGATTGTTGCTCGAATTGTTGTGAGTCGCCACCATGTTTAACGGAACACGGACCGTAAGATCTTGGATTCGGGGGTTAAGTTATGGATTAAGAAGGTCAAGGAGCACACAATCCACACAATCTAGGATTGGTCTTGCTACGAAATCATCATCATCATCATAAAATTGTGCAAAGCATGTACAAAATGAGCCAAATAAATAATTTCTTATTTATTTGGAATGTTGGATCATGTACTTCGAGACCATCTCCATGGATTGAAGAGGCTCTAGGCTGATCCTTTTGATGGAATCACACTACTTCAAAGCAAAGAATGAGATGAGAAAAGAGAAAACAAAGAAGTTACCTAAGCGTTCTTCGAGAATCCTATTGATGGCCTTGACAAGAGGCCTTGATTATCCAAAAAGCTTGGCTTTAATGGTGTTATGGTTTGGAGGAATTTCATGGGTTACCTTTGAAAGGCTGATATGAGAGTGTTTTGATCAGATTTTGAGTGTCTTTGAGTGATTAGGGATGATTACTGACCATTAGAGGTTTTTAGTTCAAGAACCTCTATATTTATAGGTTTTCTTGACTTAGGGATCAAGCCAAGGAGTTGTTTATGGATGGGGATCAAAGACTCAACTCTCAAAGAGTTGTTTTTGGACTCTCAGATCGTCCTCTCTATCTTTCCCGGATTGTGGAGTGTTTGCCAAGAGACGAGGTTGAGTTCGACAAGTAAACTGCTGGAAACCCGTCTGTCAAGGGGGATGTCTCGTAAGAGGCATCTTGTGTTTGAATCAAAATTTTGCCCTTCAACTTAAGTTTAAATGTTCATTTCGGCCCCTAGCTAACCAATGTCAGTGTAGACGCTACCCAAGACTTTCTTGATGGTGACTTTTACGAGAAGAGAGCGAATGGACTTCCCGGTAAATTGCAAGCTCTTGATAGGCCTCATGTGCTTGCGAGATTGACTCCCTCAGTGTTCAGCAGACTTGATGTTCCTCCCGGTTTTGAGATACCTTGGTACAAGAGGAAAAGGGATGACAAGACGGACCGTGGTTAAGCCCCTACTAAGTCAAGAAAAAAGTAGATTTTTAGGAGTATCGAGAGATTGCTTAGATAGACCAATGTTTTGATTTTTAGTGTTTTATTTATTCTTCTTTTGTAAGTTGGTAGCTCATATTGGAAATTTTCTTATTGTTTTTTTTGAAATGCATTCAATTAATAAAAGAACAAGATTTTAATTTTGATTTATTGAATAGACCGGACCAAAAGGCTGCTTACGTTCTCTTTTACATTAATTAAATAAGGAGCTCAGGTCATCGTAGTTCTTTTTCAAGAAAGAGAAAAAGTGTGTCTGCTGCTGTTTGTTTGCTTGTCTCGTACGAGACATAGATGTCTCGTACGAGACTCGCCCCTAAGTTTTTTTTTTTTTTTTTTTTTTTTTATGCACACCCTGGTTTTTGCCTAGACCGCCCTTTCATGTTTTCAATCTAGCGGGCTTCTTTTCTCGTGCTCTTTTATTTATTTTTTTGAACTAGGGGACGGAGCTATGAGTAGTACTTCTTCAGCTTGTTCATGTTGATAGGCTTCGGCAGTTGATCTTCATCTAGGTCTACAAGTTGTACCGCTCCTCCAGAGAAGATCTTCTTGACTATGTAAGGACCTATCCATCTTGGCCCCCATTTTCCCATGGGGTTGAACGGTCCAGGACGATGTTCGCGTAGGACAAGGTCCCCTTCTTTGATGTTTCTGGATTTGACTTTCTTGTTGAATGCCCGGGCCATTCTTCGTTGATATGCTTGGATATGCTCGGCTGCTCGAAGTCGATGTTCATCTAGCAGGGCTAGTTGTTCGTAACAGTTGTTCAACCATGTAACTTCATTTTCTTGGTTTTTCTAGGAGAACCCTTAGCGATGGTACCTCCAATTCGATTGGTAACACTGCTTCCATCCCATAGGCTAGTGTTGGGTTTTGACCAAACATGCGCAGCGGAATAAACCCAAAGTCTAGATCCATTCAAGATGATTAAATTAATACGGAGATGAATTTAGAATACTAACCGTGATGGAGCTTTAAAATTTTCAGATCTTCAATCTCTGTTCTTCGCGCTTCTTGAAATCACGAACGCAGGAACACGACCTCAAGGCTTGGATCACTAACTTGGAGGAGTTGATAGCAATGCCTTCTATGTTTATCAACACGCGAACGAATCTCAAGAACTCTTCTTGATCTGGATTGCTAGACCCAATAGAACACGTTTCTATTATGAAGGCTATATGAAAATATTGTTCTTGTTCTTGGGAAGAAGAAGAACAGATTTTTCTCTCTTGGAGGCTCTCTAATTGATCAAGTATCAGAAGTCTCTGATTAGGATATTGAGAAAGGTATTTAAACTCATTAAACCTAAACCCTTTAGGAGAAATAAATCCCGTCACAATACGAAATCAGTAAATTTGGCCCGAACAGGACCTGCTCGGCCGAGTCCTTTGAGGTGCTCGGCTGAGCACCAGCAGAAAGTCATTTTTAGCCTTTTAAACAATTCGTTCTTTTGTGTGTGACCCAATAGGATTATATTAAGTTGGCAATGAGTCCAAATACATTTGTACTCATAAATCATGAGCGGACTCTAGCAAGCCATCATGACTACCCAATTAATATAACTTGTCAAAGTTCGTGAATCCTTTATAGAACATATCACAATCTCTTTGTTTCACGATATCTATTGAACGTAAGCCATGGTCAATGGTCAACTTACATAGTTCAATGCTTTCTTGATCCCGAATGTATTGATAAGACAAATCTTATTTGAGCACGGCCATACATTTCATCAATACCATTCATCGAGTGGCTAAAGCTTGACATCTCTCTTGATGAGGAACAAATCCTATCTTGGTTTATTACTCTTCCCTACATGATTCCGATTACGCCAATCATATTCTTTATAGCTACCCGGTTAGGGGTAACGTTTGAATATGTCAAACATAATGTTCATCAAGTGAAAGACTGTAATAACCTCAGGTCTTAAAGATTCCAGTGATATAACTATATGAGACTTAATTATGACATTGTGACCATGACATAAATCTCATACGGGGGTCAGTCCAATATTTGTTCTCCAACAAATACCCATAAGTTTAATTGTATCCCATACACCATAATCATCATATAATTATCTATCAAACTTATACTAATAATTAATCATAATTATCAGGGACGGGGATTATTATAATAAACATGCAAAGGATATAATAATCAAACATTCAATATTTTTATTAAAACATAATTAATAGATAACATTAATCGTTCACATAACGTGCCTAGAGCATACAACACCAACAGTTAGGGAGTATGGAGTTTCACCGGTGGCAGTACGGATTGAGGTACGGTAGCCCCAGAGTGCAAAAGGTAGCTTATCGGGCCAGTCTCTGCCAGTCTTAGCCATTTTTCTGATGATGGTCTCTATGGTTTTGTTAGCAGCTTCTACTGCTCTATTGGTTTGTGGTCGGTACGGTGATGACTGATGTCTTTCTATCTTGTACTCTGTAAGTAGTTGGTCACATTCTTTCTCAAAGTGTGTGCCATTGTCGGATATCATCTCATGAGGTACCCCATATCGGCATATGATGTTGATCTTAATGAATTCAGCCACCTTCTTGGAATTTAGGACTTTGCAGGATTGAGCTTCAATCCATTTGGTGAAGTAATCTACGGCGACCAATACGAATGAGTGCCCATTATGCCCTATCGGTGAGACTTTGCCAATGACATCTATTCCCCATGTAGAGAATGGCCAAGGGGATGTCATGGGGTATAACACGGACGGTGGTGCGTGTTGTAAGTTAGCATGTATCTGACACTTGTGGCATTTCTTAACCATGTCGGTGCAGTCGGATTCCATTGTAGCCCAATAGTACCCTAGTGTAGATACCCCGGGGAACCACGGCTTAGCTAGAGCGGTGAATTATCATAGGATGTCTAACTTGTTTTTAAGAGTCGCCACCCACGTTTTTAGAGGAACGCGAGAAAACCTAAAGAAAGCCAATTTTTGTACGAAAACCAGAGATTCGGGAGAGAAGGGTTCGGGGGTTAGGTGACGGAGTGGGAAGTACTTAAACACCCACTCCGCCCCGCTTACGCGGGTCTTGCTACTATTGGTGTTCTAATATTTACATGTCCTTCAATTAATTAAATAGAAATGTGCTAACAATTGTGATGAGAAGAAAAGGGGAAATAAAGGGGAAATAAAATAGAATTGTTTTATTTATTTAATGATAAAGATTACATGTAACAAGTAATGTTAAAGAATTACATTAAGAGATGAAGAGAAATTAACATGGTGAATTAAAGTTAAGATTAAAATGTAGGGAGATAACCTTAACTAACTTCAATATGTGAAGTAGTCATGTTGGTCATGTCCCATTAATGGGGATTGCATACATCAAGAAGAAGAAAACAAAGGAAGAAAATGGAGTTGTACCTTGAGAAAGAGGACTTGGAACCTTGACTTGAAAGTGTTGTTGTTGTAATGAAATTGTTGTAGAACAATTTGTTGTATAAAAACTCTTGTTGGAGAATTTGTGTAGAGTATTGTGTATAGTGTAGGTGTAGTGAAAATGTGAGATTAAAGTCCAAAGAGTGTAAAAAGAGTCATTTTCTAAGGTAGAAGATGATGGGTTTTATAGGTAAAAAAGAGAGGGAAAGGTTGGAGGGAAATTGGTCAATCCATGTGAGATGGAGTTGATCAATCACAAATAAGATAAATAAAAATAATAAATAAATAATAAAGAGAAAATCAAATATTAATAAAAAGAAATATTTTTGTTTTAATGAAAGGGCTAGAATAATGGGATTGAGAGTTTTTGGAACAAAGGGGGGATGAACTTGGATGTAAAAAGAGGTTATTTTGTAAACTAGGAAAATGAGGGAAATAAGGTGCAATCCGTTACTGCCAAAATGGGAAGCGCGCGAGTCCCGCTTTTGGGGCGAGACGCGCGTGCTACCCGTTAACAGTTCCGGAAGCGCCCGCGGCAGAAAAGGACAAAATGACAGAATGACCTTAAAAGTTAACTCTGTTATGCAGTTTAGTCCAAAACTAATGGAATCAGTTAGGAACTTAACCGAAGTAACAGAAATTAACGAAAATGAGTTAAATAAAAATACTTTGTATGCAATCAAAGTGAGAGGTCCAAGGCGGGGTGTCTACAGAGCCCCTCGGCGACGTGGATTGCAAAGCAAAACGCGTCGACGAAAGTAAAAACACCCGCCGAGGACATCGACAAAGAAAAAGAAAGAAAAGAAAGCAAAAACTCGATGAAAGCAGTAATTTGAAATTGCTAGAGATAGGGGTGCGCTCCCTGTGTGAGCGTCTTTTGTTGGTAGAGGGGGTGGCATGATCCGTTGGTAAACCTGCCAGCTGAATCCGTTAAGTGAGGCCGTTAGTGAAACCTTGAATGAGGCCGTTAGTGAACCTTCGAATGAGGCCGTTAGTGAACCTTTGAGGAGGCCATTAGTGAACCTTTGAGGTGGCCGTTGGTGAACCCTTGAATGAGGCCGTTAGTGAACCTTTGAGGAGGCCATTAGTGAACCTTCGTTGACGAATCCGTTAGTGAAATCCGTTGATGAGGCCGTTAGTGAACCTTCGAGGCCGTTAGTGAACCTTTGTTGACGAATCCGTTAGTGAAATCCATTGATGAGGCCGTTAGTGAACCTTCGAGGCCGTTAGTGAACCTTTGTTGTCGAATCCGTTAGTGAAATCCGTTGATGAGGCCGTTAGTGAACCTTTGAGGCCGTTAGTGAACCTTTGTTGACGAATCCGTTAGTGAAATCCGTTGATGAGGCCGTTAGTGAACCTTCGAGGCCGTTAGTGAACCTTTGTTGTCGAATCCGTTAGTGAAATCCGTTGATGAGGCCGTTAGTGAACCTTCGAGGCCGTTAGTGAACCTTTGTTGACGAATCCGTTAGTGAAATCCGTTGATGAGGCCGTTAGTGAACCTTCGAGGCCGTTAGTGAACCTTTGTTGTCGAATCCGTTAGTGAAATCCGTTGATGAGGCCGTTAGGAACCTTCGAGGCCGTTAGTGAACCTTTGTTGACGAATCCGTTAGTGAAATCCGTTGATGAGGCCGTTAGTGAACCTTCAAGGCCGTTAGTGAACCTTTGTTGTCGAATCCGTTAGTGAAATCCGTTGATGAGGCCGTTAGGAACCTTCGAGGCCGTTAGTGAACCTTTGTTGACGAATCCGTTAGTGAAATCCGTTGATGAGGCCGTTAGTGAACCTTTGACGAATTACTGCTTTGAAGCCGTGTGCTGTTTGGCGTTGCAGTTGACTTTTGCGGGGATGCGGGCATGGTTGACTGTGAACCATTTTCTGCTGGGGATGAAGTGCCTCGAGTTGCAGATGCTGTTTGAATTCGCGGTGGTACCTGTTATGTGCTTTGCAGGTATATGTGCTAGTGCAAGAAGATGCATGAAGTGTGAAATGAAGAGAGAAATTGTGCTCGTGGTGCAATGTGATTTGAAAGCAGTTTTGCATGAGAGAGAGAGATTTGCAAGAATGAAGAAATTGCTTTTGTGTGCTGTGTGATTTTGAGGAAAGTATTAATGAATGATGTTCATACCTTCACTTACCGTTGCCGCTTGAGTGGAGATGGATTTCTGATGTCCGCGGGGGATGCTTTGATGGAGAATGTCTATTCTTTGGATGTTGATGAGAGAACGCTCTTGATGATGGGTTGGCGAGATGGTACTCTGGATGATGGGTTGGTCGTGCCAAAGGCTGCCTACGTATCCCTTGAAGGGAATCAGACCAGCGTAGTTCAAGGATGATGGAGAAAGCTGGAGGAGAAGCTAGGAGTAAAGCAAAGTAAAGCACATACTTTTGCACATAGAAGGAGAAAAAAGAAAAAGAAAATTTTTTTTTTTTTTTTTTAGATTAGAAAGGAAAGAATATGCACACATGTGAGGAAAATATTTTTTTTAGTTCGTGGGTGAACCATTTTAACCATTGTGTGCTTGTGAAGCCAACCCAAGATCAAGTCATGTTCAGTCGAAGTCCGGATTGCCTCGCTTGAATTCTGTTGTCGCCGGTGTGCCCAACGAAGATTGATGTCTTTCCCCAAGAGATTTGTCGATTATGGGGCTTCAAAAGGCTTTTGATGCCGAGATGAGGGGTTACTGATTGTAAAGCCCCTAGAATGCCTTTGATGCCAAATTTTGAGGGACTTGCATAGCTCCAAGATAAATCAGCTCTTGGCCCATTCGAGTAAATCTCCCTTTGTTGTTGTAGTGAGCCAGCCCCAAGAGGAGATCGTTGATGCCAAGCTTCGAGAGATTGCAAAGCCCCAAGTGTCGTGGGCTTGTAGATGGCGGGATGTGAGGACCTTTCATTGTAAAGCCCCAAATTATCTCGTGATTGGCTCGGCATTGAGAGCGGATGTATCGTTTGGTAGAATTCTTGATAGAGATCTCCTTCTTGCTCTTACTGGGGAGATGAATGGCCTCATTGTGGTCGATACCCAAATGGCTGAGGGCTTATGTCAAAGGATGCAGTAATGTCTTGCGGTGCCGTCGAGGTCGCGGAGGATAAGGTCTTGGCGTGATAAAGTCTCAAATGAGTATGCTTGCTTGACTCTTCTTGAGTTGAACTAATGACGGATCTTCGGATGCAACTAGTGCTGTGGCCCAACTTTATCTGAGCTGCACCTTGTGCTTTTGATTTTGGAGAAGGGGGTGCTGAATTGCAGAAACATTGGGATTGGCCGTGGCATTTCCCGCTATAACCCTGTTTTGATTAGAGTTTAGCATATTGAATCTTTTTCCTTTTCTCTAAGAGTTCCTTCAAAATCTCGCTGTGAGTTCTAACAAAAATCATCAACTTCATTCATAACATCGGAGTCTTCATTTAAAACCAAGAGGCCTTTGACTTGAAGTGTTGAGAGACCCTTGAATCTTGATTGTTCTCATGGAGCCATAAGACTACTCCACATTGCACTTGCTCGAGTATTGTTGCCCAAAAGACTGTCGGTCGCGAAGCCCTAATACTGCCCTTTGCTTGAATTACTGTAATGCCGTAGCCCAAAAGATTGTAGATTGCGAAGCCCGTTGAGACCTTCGGTGCCGAATTGAGGAAGCTTCCAATGTTGCACATGACTTGGCTGGGGATACTGCTGGGGAGTTAATTGCTCTTTGCCGAGGGAGCCTTTAAGACTTGACCGTAGCCCCTAGAGTGCCATCGTTGATTGCGAGAAAGGTCCACCCTTGATTGGGGAAACGAGTACGGGCACAGATGACAAGAGGGCTTTTTGACATCCCTTTTGAGGGACTTTGAGGATAGTCTCACACATCTTTCTTGAGCATAGCCCCTAGGGCGTATTGATTGCAAAATGAAGCAAAAGAATCCCTTGTTCTTGAGTCACATAGCCCATAGGGCGTCACCATTTGTTGAGCAAAGCAAGAGTGACTCTTCCTCGTGTGAGGGAATAAACATGATAGGATATGGCAAGAGCTACTCCATTTCTCGGGAGCCTTTCGGCGTACTTTAGAAGCACATACTTCAAGAAGCCTTGAAAACTGAGACACATGTTGTTGCTATTTGCTGCCCAAGCCAATTGACTAGCTAGGGATTATTTGTGCAACCTCGTGCCCTTTTATGATGGGCTTGTTCTCGGATGGATCTTGGTTACCACGGGCCTTCTTTTCATGAACCCAAAAATGCACACTGCTGGAGAATGATACCAATAACCCAAGACAACCTTTGATGGTGCCATATCTTGTCGAGCTTTTTGCAATCCCAAAGTTGACTCGGTGGGGAATTGACTTGCTGAGGAGATCCAATATAGAGCTCGTGTAGTTGTCTTCTTTGGAGGCCAGAGATCTCCATTTCTCTTTCCCTTCTCTCTCTCACTCTCTCATTTTTTTTATGACGCACCCTATTTTTTGCCTAGACCGCCCTTTCGGGTTTTCAATCTAGCGGGCATCTCTTTTGCGTCTTCATTTTTGACTCGATTAATGAGGAAGTGTGCATTGACTCTAGCTGAGGATGAGAGACATGTGATTTTGCGGTGAAAACCTTTTGTCACTAAAGATGAGTGACATTGACTCGACTAGGGAAGTGTCCCTAGTATTGACATGTATTTTTTTTATTGAATTGAATTACTTACGAAGGCAAGTAAGTCATTAAGAGAGAAGAGAAGGAAAGCCCCAATTTGATTGCAAGAAATTGGGAGTATGCAGAAAGAATCGAAGTCCTTAGACTCGACAAGGAACGCGAAATGATTCCAAATCTAAGAAAGTTGTTCAATCTTTTTGGTGATTAATTCATTGGCAAATGAATCATACAAAGATGTCTTGACACGTTCGAGATGAAGGCCGATCACCATAACGCTCTAGGGCTAAACATATTTTCTTTCTTGCATGAGACCGGACCCGCAGGTTGCCTACGTTCCTCCAGTGTAGAGGCTCAGGTCACCGTAGTTCTTGTGGATTCTCCATTCTTCGTGATGGAATTGTTGCTTCGTAGTTTCGTCCTTCTTTGGTGGATGGAATGATGTTGATCTTGATGTGAACTTCTTTGATTGAGGGGGATTTTTTTTTTTTTTTTTTGCTCTAACTTTTGCCTAGGTTGATTTGAAGAGTTCAACCTAGCGAGCATTTTTTTTTTTTAATCCCCCCTTTGAAACATTGCTTGATTTTTCTCCATGGTTGTTGCTTCACCTTTGATGTCTTGGCTTTGTCTTCGTCGTTGATGATGTTGCCTTCGTCACAATGTTTAGCCCCTAGGCGTTCAAGTGATGGCCTTCATTCCAAAACTCGTTTAGACATCTTTTCATCATTTTGCTAAGAATTAGATTGAACAACTTGGAAGAGTGTATGAGGACAAGAACGACTTTTTATTTGATGATGAGACTCGACACTTAATATGGGACGAGAGAAAACATTGATGCACACTAAAGAGGACTTTTGACTCCTTTTTTTTTTTTTTTTAATCCTATTTTCTAAGTAGAGAAAGAGAAACGAAGATTGCTGTCGTAGTCCCCATTGTCGTTGTAGTCTTCCATGTCACTACATTCGTCCATGTCGTTGCTCGGATTGCTCGGGAACCCTTCATCATTGAAGCTTGTCTCGTAGGAAGACTCGGCCATTTCTCGGAGCAAATTGTCGACTCTAATTCCCGCATCATACATGCTTGCAAAATCGGAGTGAAAAGCCCCACTAAGATTAGTGCGGTAGTCCATTTTCAAACACTTCAAGAAGATGTCCATTTGTTCCTTCTTGGAAGGCCTATCAACCATCTCGGCTAGCTTGTCGTTCCAACGGCGATAGAAGCCCCCAAATGATTCATCACCCATTTGCACGGTGCTCTCCAATTCTTTCTTGGTGGGACGGAACATGGAGTTGCCTTGGTATTGTGACTTGAAGGCAAGCATAGCGGCATCCCAATTGAGGCGGGTGGAAATCGGAAGACCCATGTACCAATCTTTTGCGACCCCATCGAGAGTAAGCGGGAAGCATTGTGTCATTATTTGAGGAGACACTTTCTTCGGCAGCATGGCCCAAATGTAGGAGTCGACATGAGCGTCGGGGCAAGAGGTGCCTTTGAACTTGCCAATATCGGGCATCTTGAATTTTTCGGGAAGAGCCTCCATTGTGTTCATGAGGAGGGAAGCTTGATGGAGATCGGTGCTCGGGCCCTTGTGCAAATTTAGCCCACTAAGCCTTTGGTCAATGTAGGACATGAGAGTGTTGACTAAACCGGTATCAATGCTTTGGACCTTTCCTTCATTCGTGAGCCCCTTTAATCGGTTCTTGAGTTGAGCAACTTCTTTCTCGTGGACCGTTTTCACATGCTTGTAACGAGCTCGCCATAGATCATCCTTGCGGCGGACATTCTCGGCTAGTGTATCAACTTGCTCTTTCAATGCTTCCACCATGCGGAATAACCCTTCGTTGGACACGGAAATGCCGTTGTCGTTGCCATTTGAAGCCATTGGACCTATGGAGAGAACACGGTTGATCTTAGGATGGACCCACAAACACCTTTTGAGTAAAGTAACTTCACCCACAACAAAGGAAAAAGACTCAACCACATAAAGAAAAAGACTATTTTTTTTTATTTACAAAGTCGGAAGGACGGAGTCCTTTTTGGGGTTTCTAGAAAAATAGTGGAATCGTCACACTAGTATATAGACCATCTCGCGGTCCCATATACTCATCGGATTCCACCACGTTTGTGATACCTACATGTAACGGGATTAAACTAAATTAATGTAGTAAATCATACATGCGGGGACGGATTTTTATTTTCGTCCAAAATGCCCACTTTTGGGGACGGAGTTTTATTTCGTCCATTGCAACAAGTTGGCATGTATGATTTGAAGACATTAGTTTAGGGAAATCTCGATACATGAAAAACCGACTTGAGTCACGGAGTGTTAGACCCTAGACTAGAATTGTGTGGCTTGTGCTCGGCTAAAAAGAGGCTTAAAGGTCACCCCCGGCATATAGTCTTGAACTACGCCACGGGCTGAGGTTGACCGCTTCGAAAGAGTCAATGTCGGGTGGAGCTTGAAACTTTCTAGGACGGGCCTCGACGGGTTTGGGGTTGGACTTGTGCGACTCGATAGTGAGCAATTGATAAGAATATGTGCATGTAGTGTGAGGTCTAACATGTGACAAAACATTTTTTTTTCAAAAGAAATAAAAAAAAAAAACAAATAAGCACATAATTACAACTTTCGAATCACCCGTGTGACCGATAAAAATAAACAGAAAGTAAAAACTGTTTTGTGCAGGCCCGGTGCCCACACACTATCAAAACCACTCTGTTCTGTGAACTGTTCTGTTTCTGGAAAATGCCCAGAAGCGCGCGCATTAGGATGCCAACTCGGGAGGCGCGCGCGCTAGACAAAGAGGGGAAGAGGCGCCCGCATCTGGGTAACAACCTGTAAATCAGCAGGTTCAAGGGATTGCCTTGACCCTAAATAAAAATGCTTTCCCCTGCAGAATTTGTTAGCACAGAAACATGGAATGGAAGGACAAGAAGGAAGACGGGCGATTCTGGTAATTGGGGTCGGACGCGCGCGCATTAGGCCAAGGAGGCAAGAGGCGCGCGCTTCCCACTCTTTTTACCAGAATGCCCAGAAAACAGTAATAAGAACACCAAAAGTTAACAACGCAAGTTTAACCCTCTAAATATTCCCCAGCAGAGTCGCCACTGTAGATACCCCGGGGAACCACGGCTTGGCTAGAGCGGTGAATTATCCTAGGATGTCTAACTTGTTTTTAAGAGTCGCCACCCACGTTTTTAGAGGAACGCGAGAAAACCTATAGAAAGCCAATTTTTGTACGAAAACCAGAGATTCGGGAGAGAAGGGTTCGGGGGTTAGGTGACGGAGTGGGAAGTACTTAAACACCCACTCCGCCCCGCTTACGCGGGTCTTGCTACTATTGGTGTTCTAATATTTACATGTCCTTCAATTAATTAAATAGAAATGTGCTAACAATTGTAATGAGAAGAAAAGAAAAGGGGAAATAAAATAGAATTGTTTTATTTATTTAATGATAAAGATTACATGTAACAAGTAATGTTAAAGAATTACATTAAGAGATGAAGAGAAATTAACATGGTGAATTAAAGTTAAGATTAAAATGTAGGGAGATAACCTTAACTAACTTCAATATGTGAAGTAGTCATGTTGGTCATGTCCCATTAATGGGGATTGCATACATCAAGAAGAAGAAAACAAAGGAAGAAAATGGAGTTGTACCTTGAGAAAGAGGACTTGGAACCTTGACTTGAAAGTGTTGTTGTTGTAATGAAATTGTTGTAGAACAATTTGTTGTATAAAAAATCTTGTTGGAGAATTTGTGTAGAGAATTGTGTATAGTGTAGGTGTAGTGAAAATGTGAGATTAAAGTCTAAAGAGTGTAAAAAGAGTCTCTTTCTAAGGTAGAAGATGATGGGTTTTATAGGTAAAAAAGAGAGGGAAAGGTTGAAGGGAAATTGGTCAATCCATGTGAGATGGAGTTGACCAATCACAAATAAGATAAATAAAAATAATAAATAAATAATAAAGAGAAAATCAAATATTAATAAAAAGAAATATTTTTGCTTTAATGAAAGGGCTAGAATAATGGGATTGGGAGTTTTTTGAACAAGGGGGGGATGAAATTGGATGTAAAAAGAGGTTATTTTGTAAACTAGGAAAAGGAGGGAAATAAGGTCCAATCCGTTACTGCCAAAATGGGAAGCGCGCGAGTCCCGCTTTTGGGGCGAGACGCGCGCGCAACCCGTTAACAGTTCCGGAAGCGCTCGCGGCAGAAAAGGACAGAATGACAGAATGACCCTAAAAGTTAACTCTGTTATGCAGTTTAGTCCAAAACTAACGGAATCAGTTAGGAACTTAACCGAAGTAACAGAAATTAACGAAAATGAGTTAAATAAAAATACTTTGTATGCAATCAAAGTGAGAGGTCCAAGGCGGGGTGTCTACACCTAGTCGGATAACTTTCTTCGCTAGCATGTTGTAATTCATGTGGGTTCCACAGAATCCTTGATGGACTTGTTCCATGATTGCTATGGCTTCGTGCTTATCAGCACAGAGTAGACACTGTTTGTGATGTTTCTTGTAGAGGCGGTCACCTATAATTACGAATTGGGCAGCGAATCGTTTGAGAGCTATCTTTGCCTTAGGTGACGTGTTAAATGGGAATGTTTTGTCTAGGAGGAAACGCCATACGTCGTAGTACCAAGGTTTATTGTCCAAGGTATTGGCGGAAACAGAGTCGCACGCTTTTTTGCAGTCATGCAAGTCTATGATCGAGTGATAAGCGGGAGTCGTTCGTCTCGCAACTTTGAATGTTTTGACTTCAGTCCATTCGGGAATCTCCACAAGTGATGCTAGCATGGCTAGTGAATCTGCTAAGCGGTTCTTATCTCTTGGAAGATAGTAGAAAGTGACCTCTTTGAATTGTTTAACCAAGTCTTGGAGATGGTTGTTGTATTTCTGGAGTGTAGGATCTTGTATTTTTCACTTTTTAAGTGATTGGTAGATTATGAGTTGTGAATCTCCGTATACCTCTAATTCGGTCACATTTCTTTCTAAGGCTGCTCCAAGCCCCGCTATGCAAGATTCATACTCGGCAATGTTGTCAGTGGCCTCGAAGTCAAGGCGAATTGCGAGTGGAGTATAGAAATCTGAGGGATCTACTAGTAGCCTGCCGATACCATACCCCCGTTTGTTGGCTGCGCTATCGAAAAATAATTGCTACTTATTTTCTGTTATTGCCATGATGTCTTCATCAGGGAATCGCGGGTCTTCCCCCTTCGCTTCATCACATGGAAATTCGGCTAAATGATCCGCGAATACTTTCCTCTTACGGATTTCTGTGTGATGTAAGTGATATCATATCCCGCGAGCACGAAATACCACTTAGCTATTCTAGAGGAGACATGTGATTTATCGAAGATGTACTTCATTGAGTCTATTCGGGCAATCAGTTGTATTGGAAATGCTTCCATGTATGGTTTGAGTCTCTCAGCCACCCATACCAGTGCAGCACACGACTTTTCTAGTGCGGAGTAGTTCAATTCATCCCCTTGAAAGCGACGACTGACAAAGTAGATGGCATTCTCTTTCCTCGAGTCGGGTTGCTCTTGTGCTAGCATAGCCCCTAGTGCAGTGTCATTGACTGTAAGGTACAAGGTCAATGGTTTCTCTTTATGCGGTGGGACCAATACATAGGGGTTAACCAAGTATTCTTTAACCTTTTCGAAGGCTTCTTGGAACTCTTCGGTCCATTCTAGTGATGCATTCTTTTTGAGGAGTTTGAAAATGGGCTCGCACATTGTCATGAGTTGATTGACGAAATGACTAATGTATTGAAGACGACCCATGAATCCCCTTAGGGGGCGTTTGGTTCGTGGTAAACTGAGGGAATGGAATGCTCAATTCCGTTTGACTAATTCCATTGCCATGTTTGGTTCTTTCTTTCCTAATTTTTCATTCCAATGGAATGTTCAATTCCATTCCATGAAGGAATTGTCATTCCATCCTAAAATGGGAGGAATGCTCAATTCCATCCATTTCATTCCATTGATGGAATTGAAGAAATTAAGAACACATATTATTAGAGTAATAAAAAATAGTAATAATAATAATAATGATAATAATAATAAACAATAATAATAATAATAAATATAATAAATATAATAATAAAAAATAATATAATTATAATTATATTTATAATAGATATAATAAATAATAATAAACAATAGTAAATATAATAATAATAAATAAATAATAATAATAATAATATATAATAATAATATTAATAATAATAAATAATAATAATAATAAACAATAGTAATAATAAAAAAAATAATAAAAAAATAAAACATAATATAATTATAATTATAAATATATTATTAATAATAATAATAATAATAATAATAATAATAATAATAAATAATAACAATAATAGTAGTAAAAATAATAAATATAAAAAAAATAATAAATAATAATATTTATAAGTATATTAATAAAAATAATAAATAATAATAAATAGAATAATAATAATAAATAATAATAATAATATAAAAATAATGATAAATATAGTAACAATAATAATAAACAATATTAATAATAATAATATAGATTATTATTATTATATTAGTATTATTATTATTTATAATAAATAATAATAATACTAATATAATAATAATATTTACTATTATTATTATATTTATTATTATTATTGTTATTATAATAATGATAATATTTATTATTATTATATTAATTCCATTCCAATAGTTTTGTCGTGAAACCAAATATGAATTGCCAAGGAATTGAATGACAATTCCATTCCGTTCCAACCAAACACAAGGTTTGACCAATTTTTTTCCATTCCAATTCCTTAAGGAATTCAATTCCATTGACCATTCCATTCCTTTAAAAAATTTCATCCGAACCAAATGCCCCCTTACTTCTTTCTGCGTCTTAGGTGGAGGCATGTCAATGATGGCATTAATCTTAGCGGGGTCATCTTCTATACCACGCTCGGTGACCATGTACCCAAGGACTTTTCCTTTCAATACCCCAAATGTGCATTTTGCCGGATTAAGTCTCATCTTGTGGTGTCTCAGTCGTTCGAAGAATTTTCTGAGGTCGACAAAGTGTTGTCCATCGGAGCCTTTGGAGTGTATGATCATGTCATCAACGTACACCTCCATCTCTTTATGTATCATGTCTTGGAATAGCGCAGTTACCTCCCTTTGGTAAGTGGCTCCGGCATTCTTGAGTCCGAATGGCATGACTGTGTAGCAAAGCGTCCCCCACAGAGTGGTAAACGCTTTTTTGTGTTGATTCTCCTCGTCTATGAGGATTTGGTTGTACCCAGCGAATCCGTCTACGAACGAACAAACTTCGTACTTTGCGGTGTTGTCGACAAACATGTCTATGTTGAGAAGAAGAAAGTCATCCTTTGGAGATGCTCTGTTGAGGTCGCGGAAATCTATGCAGACACGGACCTTCCCATTTGCTTTGGAAACTTTCACAGTGTTAGCCAACTAGGTTAGATATTCTATCACTTCCCGACACTCAAGAGTTTCTCTATCTCTTGCTTGACTTGTACCGACCACTCGTGTTTAATTCTACGAAGCTTCTGCTTGACTGGCTTCGAATCGGGAAGCAGTGGTATCTTATGTTTAACAATCGAATTGGATAGCCCCGGCATATCTTTGTAGGACCATGCGAACACATCTACGAATTCTTGGAGAAGCGCTATGAGGGCTTGTCGGTCTTCCCCCTTGAAGAAACTGTCAATCTTGGTCTCTTTTGGATCATCATCCGTCCCCAAATTAACTGTTTGCATTTCTTCGGCATCAATAGGATCATTTCCACCACGATAACCTACTTGCTTATTAATTTCTTTTAAGATTTGTTCATTTTGTTGATCTATCTCATCATATGACTCATTATTATCTAATTCATTAAAGTTATTAGTTAATTCATCATTTGTGACGTTTGCAATCTCAGGATACTCGGAAAGATCTAAGTTTTCATTAAGGAAGTAGGGGAATACACATTCCGCGATCGGTAGCGGTATCTGATTCTAGGGTAAGAGTTACAAGTTTTCTTTCCCTATGGGGATGGGGAGTGCATCTTAGTTCTTTGATCAAGAAGTCTTCACTTGCTATGGGTCCCCCCAGTTGAGTACCAGTTCTTGATGGGCTTGTCACATTTCTTGATGAGCTTGGTGTAGTCATACTGTGGAGCGTCCCCCTTGTCTATTGCATTGACTTGAGTGTCCTCTAGCTTGCAAAGGTTGAGAAACTGGCAGAGTAGGTCTTCTCCCAACACAAAGTCCCATTCGCTGAACACTTCGGCTTTGGTACCACTCATTCTCGAGGTAGCCACGAGAATTGTATCGGTTCTGTTTCAAGTGAGTATGGATCACAGTCATTGAATATTTCGAAGCCCGGCTGTCGCTTCCCCCTATGGTCGATCCATGATTCAGGGATCATGAAGTATGGTAAGTTTTCTCCCTCGCGCACAAAGTACCCATTCAATGTCTTTCGATAGGGTGGTGCTATTGGCACTATGTATGAAGTCCAATCCCTCTCTTTCTTAGGGATGTTCTTGAGTGGTGACTCATATCCTAGGCCATATTTGGGTGGATATAGAACGACGGGTGGTGGTTCTTTTATCCCTTGTAAGTCTTTGCCAAGTCCTAAACCGGGGAAGTATCTCTCCTTTAGCATCATGTTGAGTACGGGGCGTGTTCCAGAAATTGGAATTTCCTTTGAATAGTCATTCTTGTTGCGTACTTCTATCATTTCTACATTCCTTTGCTTTTGGATTTTAAAGGACAACAATGTAGAAAACTTGAAAGAAATTGACTATTACTAGAAACGTTGAAACAGATAGGAAGGTATACTCTCACCCACAATGTTATTTAGGTGAGTAGGATCCCTTTTTATTCTAAAAAGAAATAAAAGAAACAACTAGTCTATTAAATTTCTAACTAATAAAGCGGAAAAGGAACAAAAGACTTGGGCTATTGATTCTTCAAAACGAAGCCGATTCCATCGCCTATCAGTTGGAGAGTGCCTTAGTCTATAAGATCTTGGATCTTATCCCTCAGATTGTTGCACTTGTCAGTGTGGTGACCACAACATTGGTGATAGTAGCAGTATAAGTGCAAAGCTTTTCCGGCTCCTTCATATTTGGGCTTGTACCCTTTCATTGGTGTGAGTTTACCCTCCCTTTCGAGCTCGCGAATAATCTTCCAAGTCGGATGCGACTTCAATCTGCGTAAGCCCTTTGGGGCTTGGGTTGGAGGCGTTGGATGATGCCTTAGTAGTGGTCCCTCATGACATCAAGGTGGTGGCGCTGTTCTTCCTCCATTTGTTCGTTGAGGTCATTGTAGAGTAGGCTAATGCAATGACCTACTTCTTCATTGATGGCCTCTTATTTGCTATCTTCTAAGCCTTGAGCCCTTCTGACAGTAGCATCGTACCACGTCTTCATTTGGTCATACTCGGCTTGCAACATCTCAAGCTTGCCACTGTCGATCATTTTCTCAATTGCAGCCCAATCCTTCTCATTTTGATCATTGCGTTGTTTGACTTGGTCATCAACGTTTTGGCTGTGGGCATAATATGAAGCATAATCAAGTCCCCTGAAACGGAACTCCTGTGCAATATTGATTTCTGGAACCTTGCCATCGGGCAGACCTTCTTTCCACCCTCCAGTAGCTTCCATTTTGAAGCGGAGGTCTTGGGAGAGCTTTCGGAGAGACATTCCTTCACGGGCAAGCATTGTGTTGGGAGTATGGCGCTACTTTGCCAATTCGGACGGACCTAGAGTTCAGAGATCGTGTCAAATCCAGGCTGGGATCCCAACAAGTCGGTTTTTATGGGTTTCAAGTTGACCAAATGGGCAGAAACACATACAGAGGGAAGATGTCTCGTACGAGACATGGATGGCTCGTACGAGGCATCCAACCTGACAGTCAGAATGCAGATTTTAATCCTATTTGGTCGGACGGAATTTAATCCATTTTGAGGGTTACTAGGATTCTGTCACCCTAGAATATGAGCCCCTTGTTTTTCACCTGTATTGCACTCTCCCAAACGGACAATTTGGGCAAAGGTCCCATATTCTCATCGGAATCCACCATTCAAATTAGCCAAACCTAAGTGATTCCGTAATTGTTTTGCACTTTGTTAAACAACGCCTTAATGCAATCAAACCTTATGAATTCTTGTAAAGGACAACCGAAAGGGACTTTGTCAAACGCATGATCTTGATGGTGAGAGAGACTAGACTCGAATCCTCGTAGAAAAATTCTCATCTAACCATCGCAACCCTTTGTTCAACAATTTTCCGGAGGGACATTCGTCAAGAATTCATGAAGGGAGGATTATAGATTGTAAAAATGTGTTATCTTGGGCAAAGATTAAAACAACCCTAAGAATCGTACCGACCGGTCTCAAGAAGTGTCTTATTGACTAGTATATATGCATGAGGTTGATGCAGGGCTTACGGCTAAGGCTCCCCATGGACACGATCGTAGGAGCGTGGCATGAAGTGGGTACACCATCTTTGGAGAGACCGGCAAGGAAATGCTGACCGACATCCGTCCTCCGATTGGGACCCGGGTTTATAGGGTATGTAGTGCAACTATTCTACATATGTGCACGTGTGTGAGAGTCAAGTTCTAGGTGTCAAGGTAAAATAGAGGGTTTTTTTTTTTTTTGAAAATAAAATAAAAAACATGCAATGGCCGGGCCAAGTGGCTGCCAATGTTTCCCTCTTGTGGAGGAACTCGGGCCTTCGTAGTTCACACATAAAGCTTAACACAAGTAAACCAGAGAAATTTCAAGTTTGCAAATACTCCTGCAAAACAAATGTTAGCTTCATGATATACGGGTAGTTTCTTCGTCGTTAGGAAGGTCCTAAGACTCAGAAACAGGGGGAGGACAGATCTGGAACCCTGATTACGTGTTTGAACCGGACGGAATCCCTTTTTCAAACCAAAGGAAAACAGACTGTCGGCAGAACAAGAATGTCTCGTACAAGACAAGGATACCTCGTACGAGACATCCTCTCTGGGAACAGCAAACAGTACAGAATTGCAGAATTTAAAGATGATGATGAATTTTTCAACGCAAGTCTAACCCTCTTAGCATGATTCATCCCCAGCAGAGTCGCCACTGTGAGCGCGCGTCCTTTTCGGGTTGTTTCGGGTCGTTGTTTTTGTTGTAAGGTAATCTTATTTATTTAGAATGTCAGATCATGTGCTTCGAGACCATCTCCATGGATTGGAGAGGATTTAGGCTGATCCTTTTGATGGAATCACACTACTTTAAAGCAAAGAAGGAGATGAGAAAAGAGAAAACAAAGGAGTTACCTAAGCGTTCTTTGAGAATCCTATGGATGGCCTTGATAAGAGGCCTTGATGATCCAAAAGCTTGGATTTAATGGTGTTATGGTTTGGAGGAATTTCGTGGGTTACCTTTGAAAGGCTGATATGGGAGTGTTTTGATCAGATTTTGAGTGTCTTTGAGTGATTAGGGATGATTACCTACCAATAGAGGTTTTTAGTTCAAGAACCTCTATATTTATAGGTTTTCTTTACTTAGGGATCAAGCCAAGGAGTTGTTTATGGATGGGGATCAAAGACTCAACTCTCAAAGAGTTGTTTTTGGACTCTCAGATCGTCCTCTCTATCTTTCCCGAATTGTGGATTGTTTGCCAAGAGACGAGGTTGAGTTCGACAAGGAAACTGCTGGAAACCCGTCTGTCAAGGGGGGTGTCTCGTACGATACATTAGATGTCTCGTACGAGGCATCTTGTGTTTG
Source organism: Campanula takesimana (assembly GCA_026119855.1). Taxonomy (NCBI): domain Eukaryota; kingdom Viridiplantae; phylum Streptophyta; class Magnoliopsida; order Asterales; family Campanulaceae; genus Campanula; species Campanula takesimana. The sequence goes on along the minus strand of JAOWBW010000157.1, from coordinate 229,118 downwards.
AATCACAATTTTTCCCTTCAGCTTAAGTTTAAATGTTCATTTCAGCTCCTAACTAACAGAGTCAGTCAGAAACTTAACGAGACATGTCAAACTTAACGAGTTTTGACCCAAATCAAAGGCGAGACACAGAAGTAGTGTAATTATGAATGAACGTTCAAAAATGGGGTGTCTACACAAAGGAAAGAAGGAGCCCCAAGCTGGATCAACCCACCTGCAAAACCACAGCCAGCAAGGGGGAGGCCCAAGAAGCGATGCCCACCAGATCATGAAGGCGGCTCAGATCAAGAAAACGCGGGTAGCAGACGCGTTTTTAGTCCAGCGATTTGCACGAGTGGCGTGCACGAGTCAGAGGCGCGGATTGGGAGCACGGATCGTGCGCTAGTACACGCCTCGTGCAATCCGGATCTGGCTGGCGCGTGTGAAGACTCCTTGGCACGTCGGACGAAGCTAGCGAGAGTGGGGCGGCTTATTTGGCGCTAGTACACGCCTCGTGCAATCCCTTTCAACTTATTAATTACATATACAATTAATTCAGTGTATACAAAAATCTGAAATTCGTCGAATCGTTTAAAACTCTTTAAATTAATATAATTTATCAATAAATTAATAAATCTACAAATTAATAAATTTTACCGGTCCCAATATTATTAATTTATAGATTTTTTACTGTACTTTGACCATTAATTTGAAGAAAAATAATAATCTTAATGAATAATATAAAAATAGTTATTGACTTTATTATAACCGTAATATAATAATAATTTTTAAATTATTATTAGTATCATTATTGTTTTTAAAATTATTGGTCAAAGTATAACTTAATTATCCAAAAATCTTATTTCGAGCGGGACTGATGGAGTATATGATTGAATAACTATCTAAACTGATGGAAAATTTTCGTGTTATCAGATGATTAACTTAAATGAACAACCACTTGTCTCATGAACAACTGACCTCAAGAGGTTCTTCTTTTGATGGCTGTTATGGTATGAAACTTACTGTCTTTATTGTGCAAAAAATAGTACAACGACTTGTTTGTGTTCAAGTCAAGTTATATTATACTCAATCTGTCCCATAATAAATATCAGCTTAGTACGAAGGAAATTGAGCAATAAATTAAAGTTTATTTAGTTACTCTAATAAAAATATCAAATTTTTTATTGATACACCATTATAATTACTATCAATAACAAATTAAAAATTTTCGTTAGAGTTATTAAATTAACCTAAAATTATTGCTGAAAGTTCTTTCGTGCTTATTCTAGGATAATTCAAATCAAAGGCTTGTCCATTTCGCACGGTTCACATATATAGTGTTCTCTTGTAATAAATAAATAATACTTCCTCCATCTCAAATGTATGTAAAACAAAAAAAACAAAAAAAAAAAACAAACCAATTTGCTATTAATTAAGACTAAATTTAGAAATGTTTTTGACATTTATTTTGAGACGGAGGTAGTAGGAATGCTGAAATTGGGTGAGCAGCTTGAGATCAATACCTTGAGATCAATACATTAGAGGGCGTACCTTCTCATCTTCAACTTTGAGCACCATGAACACATCCAGTCAATCGGTAATCTCATCTTTGAATGAGAGATAGTGAACATCTTGATATTTAACTCCAATTTTACTAATTCAAATTTTAAAATAAGGTATCAATATATCTATCTATTATCAACATGGCAGGATTTAAGGAAAGAATTACGGAAATTGACATTCGTAATTCGTAATTAAGGAAAAAATTAAGCTGAATGTTTAACTTTTGGAACTAACTTTCAAAAAAAAATCAAAATTCAAATCAAATTTCCTTAGTCAGTCGAATTCCTAGACATAATTGAATCATTTGCACTTTTGAATAAGCCAATTAATATATATTTTTTTCTAATTGTTTGAATTGAGATCATCAATAAAAACATTTAAAAAAATACTTTCCATCTTTTGAAGCTACCAATCACAGGCTGCCATGTGGCTTTATGACGTGGAATTCCACGTTGCGTACTGTGGAAGCAGAAATTGTTTATGCTTTAATATACTAGTGAGTAACCCGTCGAAATTCGACGGGAATAATAAGGCTAATCAATTAAAAAAACTGATGCAAGGCATTTTATGTAAGTAATAACAACTATTTTAAAGTTTAATCATTGGTGACAAAAATAACCAAAAAAAAACAAGTTAAGATATTCATAAAATAACACGTCAATCCTGAATCAAATTTAACTAAAAACGCAAATTATTGATCCTTTTAAAGCACTTTAAGGAATTTGAGTATCAATGTAAACTGAAATGCCGAAACAAAATTAGGAAAATACTCCTTCAGTGATCCTTTCCAAAATGATAGTTCCATTTCCCATATTTGATTGTCCCTAAAAGTTACTCTCATTTCAAAAAGAGTACCACTCCCTACACAATTTGTTGGGTCAAAAAGATGTAGTAATCTTCGTACCACTCCCTGCACATTTTGCTGGGTCAAAAAGAGTAAACCTATATATTAATTTTTTACTTCTTCCATCCCAAATTGATAGTCTCATTTCTCCTTTTTGCTTAGTTAGTCCATTTCCATCATTAAGGTTTAAAAATTACTTAATTTTCAAAACTTACAATGTAAATTTAAAATATTTGAAAAGTGAACCAGGACTATCAAGTTGGGACTGAGGGAGTAATATTTTTTCTACTTGCACAACAAACATTCCATAGTTGAAATAACAGCTGATGCACAAAGGCAGTGGGTTTATCGCAGCACGATTGCCTATCATATAATCAAAGAAGTAAGTATATGTAATTTCTACCAGTGCCATTTGTGATTAATAACATAAACGACAACCACTTGTCTCATGAACAACTGACCCCAAGAGGTTCTTCCTTTTATGACTGTTATGTACGAAACTTATTGTCATTGTTGTGCAAAGAATAGTACAACGACTTGTTTATGTTCAAGTCAAGTTAAATTATACTCTCTTTGTCCCAACATAAATATCTTCTTAGTACGTAATTTTTTTTTGAGCAATAAAACTCTTTATCCCCTATTATGTGGCATTGGGAAACTTCTTATTGCTCAAAGTTCCTTTGTACTAACGTACAAAAAAACGATATTTATTATGAGACAGAGGGAGTGGAGTGTGATAATGGGCTTTAGCTCAAACGTAACACAGAGGCCAAGGATTCAACCACTGCTCATATACATGATCCGGTGATAAGAAATGGATACTTGGGGACTCAAATGCAATCTAAAAAACTCATGCACATATGGTTAGCCAAGCTGTCTCCAGAGGATCAGATCAATATAAGAAACCTAGATGATAGACACAATCACATTGCATTGCATTGCAACTTGACTTCTGTACTCATTAACTAAACAGTAAGTGAGTAAAAACATAATATATCTCATCAAATGCTACATATTCATTCAATAGAATTAAATGCTGACCACAATTTTGGTCATTGAGAATCAGAGATGAACAAAATAACTTAAACTAAATTAATACACAGAAAAAATAAATAAAGTGGATAATCTCAACATTAATGCTTTGATTTATTCCTATGATATAGATTCATAAATTATATGGCAAACTGAATGATAGATCCTTAAAAAGAATCTGGGAAGACCTTTAGATAAACATGAGAAGGCTTCTTATGGAAGTAATTTCTCCAACTCTGCCTCATAGTTTAACTCACAATTGTTTAGTTGTACTGTTGAAAATAACTCTGTAAGAATTTTTATTACATTACTTCAGAATTTTCCTCAAGAACAGCTAAAAAAGATGGAGGATAATAATGTTGAGGGACTATATTTTGCTAGAGTTTTATTACAATAATTTCTCGATCGTCTAAAAGACTGAAATAGTGTTCTTAAATAGGCCCTGGGGCCAAAAAGGGTGTCCTTTCCCGGAATTCTTCTTGAAGAGGTCTCTATTTGAAAAGGCACATTTTTGCTGGAAAAAGGGGTGCTCGGCCGAGTCAAGGGAGGTGCTCGGCCGAGCAAGCCTTTGAAAAATAACTTTGCCTTCTGTTGCCTTATGCTCGGCCGAGTCAAGGGTGGTGCTCGGCCGAGCACTTGCTGGTCAAACTTAGAATCTTCATTTTTAATAGGTCCGGTCGGGTGTTGATTTGGGTCCGACCGGACCATGTCTCTTGGCACGGTCGAGTATGTAGAAGTGGCACGGCCGTGCTTAGATGATTTCTTGTTAATTTTTTGCGACACAAATGGGACGGTCGTGCTTATTCGCAAGCACGGTCGTGCTAACCCAAATTTCTAATTTTTCACTCTTTTTTCTTCTCAACTTGTTCCGTCTTCAACCCCTTTGCTCCGGTTCACTATATGAGCCGTATTTTATCCCGAAAAGGCCTTAGAAAACCTGTTTCAACCACAAAGTGATACCAAGAATAAAATCCACAAAATATATATAAAATAAATCAAAAGTACTAAAAAGAGCTATGATTAAGAGTAAAATAATAGGTAAAATATAAAATAAAAGACTATAAAATAGTCGTTTATCAACTCCCCCACACTTAAACCTTGCTTGTCCCTAAGCAAGTTAGATATTGGAAAAAGGGAGGAGACGAATAAATGACCATAAAAAGAAAAAGTAAAGAAGAAAGAATCAAAAAAGCTCTCTTCAGAATAATGTATTGCCTTAGTAAAAATTCTCCCTACTTATTTTTCCGTCCCTTCTATAATTCAAGAATTTTGCGAAATAAAAGCTAGGATTATTTTGGACAATTGATAAAAAAAATTATAAGTTTAATATAGCAAGAATAAAATTCATTAAGTAAAAGCATATTGAAATAGCCAAATGAACTTTTGGATCATAAGTATGGTTTTTGAAATAAATTCACTATTTAGAGTGCTTTGTGAAGAATTGCTTTATGCATGAAATTCATCATTGAACAAAAACTCTTATTCCTTAATTAAGACACTCACAAGTTGTTATGCATTTTGAATCACAAAAAATGGAGGCGGAGGATGGTAGTGGAAAAAGGCTTTGATTATTAGATTTGAACGTGGAAATTGAGTTTCTTGATTTGAATTGTCACACTCTATAATGATTTATTCATTTAGATATTCGAGTGGACAATTCACAAGAGGGATTAGTTGATTAATAGCCTTGAAAGTGGAAATGGAAAGATGGTTTTAAGCGAAGTTTTGTGATTCCGAAATTGCATAACAATCATTTATATCTTAGAAGGAATAAAAATAAAGGCATTTGTGATGTATGAACAAGAATGATTTCAAAAAATTTCACAAGTAATTGTAACCTAACTTAAATGACCCAAAAATTCATTAATAAAAGTAATGCTAGTACTTAATAAAGTTTATAAATTTTTCTAAAGCATCCAGCATATTGTACACAGTCAAGGCCAATTCAAAACTAAATCCATGTTAAAAATGGCGGAACCCAACATTATTTGCTCTAATCAACTGCATTCCACCACAACGTACTTGCCAGATAAAAGTGGAGATTGGTCTTCGCCTTTAAGAAACACTCTGCAGCGTGACCGCTTCCATACTTCTCTTTCTCATACTGGCCCAACTACATAATAGAAGTAAAAATAATGTATTTTGATATAAAAATGATTAATAAATATAATTTTTGTGATTTTATTCTCACTGACTATTCAGGTTATTTCCTCGACTAACTCGTATAATTGTTAATTTTATTATGGGTTTGTGTTTTCTCTCCTTCATCGAGAGCCTCTGTATTCTCTCCTTAGTTAAGAGCCTTTTATATTCTCTCCATTATATTGAGAGCCTTGTGATGTTTGTTTCGTCTTGTTACAATATTTGGGATGCTTGGTTGGTCAATTATTGTCAACCTAAATGTTTTAATGTGTTATGTTCTCAAAGTTAAATCCTATCCGTGTGGGGATTTCGTGAATGCCGAAGTTTGGCAGTGTCCAAGATCTACTTAGAGAAGCATTTGGGCGTTCCAATTGATTGTTCGTGACGGCGGAGATTTGACTTTGGTGATATCATTAACAAAAACGTGATACGGGTGATAATTGAAATTTGTTTTTCAGTTGTTTTATTGATAATTGTATGTCTCTATATAACAATCTTCATATTTTGGATGAGACTTCATCTGTTGTGGATATCCATCTTCTTCATCTTTATTAATAAGAAGATATGTTGATTGCTTTTAAACAAAAGTGATTTATTTGAATGATGTCCTTAGGCTAAGCATATTTTTCTGACATAATAACATACTCCCTCTGTCCCGCTTGAAATTGCAAAACTTGCAATTTTGGGCGTCCCATAGAAATTACAAAATCCATAAAAAGAAAGTTTTAACCCACTTGCACACTCACATCCACTAACCCACTAACTATTCTCTACCCCACTTTCTCTCTCCCACTCATCTATCAACACTCACAACACATCACCTTTTTCACTTTTTCCCTTAATTCTTGTGCCATATTTTTTTTGTGCAATTTCCACCGGGACGGAGGGAGTATTATTTTTCTTGGATTTACCGCTACTTACAAGTTACAACCAAAACCAAATACTAATATTCCTCTTATGCAATCAAATCACAGTGTGATGATGACTTATGCAATTGATGTAGCTTGAAGCTCCATCTCCAATCAATCTTCGATTCCTCTTGTAGCCATGGATAACTTCGTGAAACTGCTAACATGCATCGTAAAAAAATAAGAATAAAAACTACAAAATGTTTAACGCACAGGTGTTACACTAGTTTGCATAAAGGTTCTTTATGTTTACTACTTCCCCAGTCGTCTACACGGTGGGTCCTATCTTATGCAAGATGTTTCACTCACAACGAGTCTTATGTTTAAAAAAAGAAAAAAAAACTTAGTTAATTTTTAAGTTTCCAACATTACCCTTATGATATCAAACTGAGATTCAAGAAAAATATATTTATGTCTTAAATTAAGGGTGCTTATGGAAAAATATTTCAGTACTAAGATGTGTGACTTTCAATTGCAACCACTGGATGGAGGGGTATTTGTTGCTTAACTTTCATCAAAAGACAATTAAAGCAAGAAAAAAAAACTAATTATTTCACGGTAAAAAATGATACATACCAGTTTAAATAAACAATTATCATTAATGCAACATAATAAGGAACATAGCACATGTACATGCATTACATTATATTGCACAACAAATTGAACTTGTTATGCACTTGGAGAAGGCATATAGACCGATTGCCTACCAACCCCAACACTTTGTCATCAGTCTTTCTTCCTCGTAAATACATTGAGGAAGACATGTGAACAAAAAGGAATGCAACGACGCAGGTAATATACTTGTATATCATGCAATTTTTTGATTTATTAATAAAATTGAATACAATCAATAAAAATATACTTATCAAGTAAGATAATCCCTAAAAACCCGAAGTCTGCTCTGCTTAAATCAAGGAAAAAGTTCACATTGTGTTTAAATTTGGATACTAATAAACTAAATAAAATCGAATACAATCAATAAAAATATACTTATCAGTTAAGATAATCCCTAAAAATCCGAAGTTTACTCTTCTTAAATCAAGGAAAAAGTTGACTTTGTTTTTGAATTTGAAAACTAATAAACGGATTACTTAATTTTAATATGGAGTTTAATAGGCATTTTTTGTTATTTGATTTTAGAATTAGTTCCTTAATATTCAAATTCAAATCCATGGAAACATGAGTAAACTTAACATTTTTTGTAAATATTTAATGTTAATAATTGAAATCAATTTAAATTTGAATTTCAAAATTGTGTTGACCAATCGAATGGCGACACATGGCTTTATGACGTGGCATTATGACGTGGCGAACTGTGATGCCTGGAAATGTTTCTGCTTTTATATATTATTATATAGATTATACGGATATGATTATGGACTAGTATATACTCACTCTATCCCACTTTAATTTACAAAGTTGTCATTTTGATTGTCACACTTTAATTTACAAAATCTTAAATGGAAACTTTTTAACATTTTTTAAATAATAAGACATAATTGTCATACTCACGACAACTACACACTTACTATTTCTTATCTTGTTTTCTCTCTCCTACCTAAATATCTACACTCACAACATATTATTTTTCAATTTTTATGTAAATTAAAGAGAGACAGATGGAGGATGGAGTAATTAACAATGATGAAAGAGTAAGTTTTTTTTTTACTTTAAAACATATTATGTTTTTAGTAAAGTAATTTTTTGAAGGTTTTAATAAAGTAATTTTTTTGAAGGTTTTAATAAAGTAATTTAACAATAAATATATATTACTACAATGTTTTTTTTTTAAATATAGTATGTTCATAATTAAACTGCTTAAACACAAATCAAATGTTCTTTTTAACAATCTTACAGATTCGGTAACCAAACAATTCCAAAACCATCATCTTCCTCTTCTTCTTCTCCATTTCCATTAATTCTACCATTTTTTTTTCATTTTGTTGTTCATTGTACCCAGTCAACAAAAACACAATTTTTTGTAATATCAATTTTTTAAGATTACAAACAATTGTGTTGTTGTTTTTTTCTGCGTTGTCCCTTTTATCGTATAATAAATTTTCCTCCTTTGTGAGAGCCGTTGTATTCTCTCCATCATGAAAGCCGTTGTTTTCTCTCCTTTGTGAGAGCATATGGTCCTTTGTTTTTGTTTGTTTTTTTTTTTCATGTTAGAATAACGACGATACTTGCATTTTCGCAAAATGAAGTGGATGCCAATCGTCTTACTGCATAAGGATGGTTCATGAATTTTGAGATATTTGGTGGACGTTTATTCGTCAACTCGAATTCTGCATATCAATGGCTCAGCGCAAATATTATCAGAATGGAGATCTTTTAAATACCGGATTGAAGCAGTTTCCAAGTTTGATTTGAAGTGGAATTCTTAGGTCTCATGGTTTAGATCGAAAATACCTTTGTTGTAGGTTAAGAAATGGAACCGCTATTGTTATTCGGAGTGAGTCTCTGATCTTTGTGGAGTATTATCTCTTTTTAAATTGCGAGTGAAATTGAATTATCGTTTAATAAAATTAAAAAAAAAAAAAAAAACACAAATCAAAGGAATATCACTAAATCCACAACCAACTTTAATGAATTTTATGCAAGTACGTACACTCAACTCCTATTAATGTAAAAGTGCCACGACAACAGCAAGCTGTCAGTCTACATGCTCATCCAGTCGTAGTATAAATGGAAGTCCGCCGGCGAACGGCCGCTGCACTCGCACCAAAATGTCCGACGACACTACCGGCCGTCTCCACCAAATCCACCCTCAACCAACCTCCGACCTAATCTTCCACCGAACCCACATACTAATTCACTCTATTTTCCTCCTTCTCCTCCTCCACTACCGCCTCTCCCGCCTCCTCCGCCACTCCGGCTACCATGATTTCCCCACCCTTTCATGGTGCTCAATATTCGCTGCTGAGTTAACACTAACCTTCCTATGGTCCTTAAACCAGTCTTTCCGTTGGAGACGCCTCACTCGCTCCGTCTCAATTGAAAACCTCCCGGCCGATGATAATAAAACCCTTCTTCCGGCGATCGACGTTTTCATATGCACCGCCGATTCGACGAAGGAGCCGCCGAGTGAGGTAATGAACACTGTTATTTCGGCCATGGCGTTGGATTACCCGCCGGAGAAGTTGGCGGTGTATCTGTCGGATGACGGTGGGTCGGCGGCGACATTGCATGCGGTTAGAGAAGCCGGTGGGTTTGCTGGGCGGTGGTGGGTCCCGTTTTGCCGGAAGTATGGAATTGAGATCGTCTGTCCTGAAGCTTATTTCTCCGATTTTGATGATGATGATGATGGAGTTAGTGGGGGTGATGAATTTAAACTGGATCGGCATAATGTGAAGGTAAATTTTAACTGAGGGCTAAATAGACATTTATTGGTTGCATCGATAATGGACCCGCCACACTCTAATTAAAAACACTAATAACATCGTTGCACCTAAGATTCTGTGAGTAAGTTTTTGTGACTTTTTTTGTGCCCCTAATATTACTCTTTGTACAGAAAATGATCTAGGGTGGTGTACTGTACAACACCTCACGCATTGGATGTGTAGTACGGTACAACACTATAAATCACAGTTTTTTTTAAAAAAAAAAAAAATTAGCAAAATGTAATTTATGAGTTTAATAATCTCCAAATAATTCCGGCTAGTGACAAATTATAGCAATAGCAACTCTAGACTATACTAACGACTTTAATTCAATGTTACAAGTAGCGGATTTGAGGAAATAACAGATTTGGTAGATACTTTTTGGAAACAAACATTTTTGAAAATTATCAAATTTTAAAATGTACTATATTTCTGTGAAATACTATAATCATTAGCTGTAAGTTTATTAATGTATATGAGCAACCCTAAATAACATAATTTTGTGCATAATTATATAAAGATGTCATACGGTGTTCAACAGGTAAATTGCATTTTAGTTACAAAAAACTTTCCATCAATTTGCAAGTTGGGTGTCAACATTTTATTTTTAGCAATCAGCTTGCCAAAGTTATATTATGGTTGCAAATCATAAGTTGATTTTAATTCAAAAAGTTAACGTTGTTATGTTATTTTAACAACAGAGTTGATGTGGCATGCGACGTTAACGAGATTGATGACGTGGTACGCCACATCATCTTGATTGATGGTCATTGTGGCTTAGTACCGTATCATCAATCACGATGACATGGTAATCACATCAATCTAAAATGATGATGTGACATCTTGTCTCCTCTTTACAAAAACATAGACGTATTAACTTTTGGTCCTAGAATTCAAAGAGAAAATAAAGTGTGATGGTTTTGGTAAAAAAAAAAAACTTTACTATAGTAAAAGTGTGAAGACGTCTAAAGTACCATGGATGAAAAAGGTTCACCCTTAAATAGTTGACGTTTGAAACATAGTTTTTCTTCTAGGAGGTGGTATACATAGAAGATAAATGTGAATAAATGAGTTAGATATTCCTAGCTTTGAACTTAATTTTTTTCTTTTCAAACGGCATGCAGTTGAAGTATGAGCAATTCAAGCAGCGTGTTCTTAGTGTTGTTGATGTGCCCAACTGTAAAGATACCGATAATCTCTCAACTTGTGGCCGTTCTTCTCGTATTGAGGTATTCATATAGAAATAGTAGTAGTACTTAATTTTCAATGCATATTGAAGTTGAGGTCCAACACACATGCGCACATACACTCACAATCACACACCCCCCCGCGCGCGCACGCACACACACACACACACACACATATATATATATATACATATATGCATATGCATATGCAACCAAATTCGGGGTTCAAATATGTCATGTCCGGTTCTTACTTACATTATAGATAATGATAGAGTACAACTCTTAATGCCCATAAATGAGTGCCAAAGTTGATACTACATCAAAGTTAATGTGATGATTACATAAATACTCATAATACTTAACGCTTCAAGATTATATCACCAGTTGAATTTTGTATTGTGTCTCTTGACTGGCTGAAAGGTTTGTAAGACTACTAGATATATGGGCATTTAATTAAATTTGACTTTTGTAAAATTTGAAAGGGCTTCTGGAAAAGAAAAAGTGAAATCTGCTCAGGGTTGGGAGGAATGTTGTCCTAACAAGTGCAAAATACAACATGTTTTCCAATTTGAATATTAGGCTATTTGAGCATTATTTTGGTCTATCGTACTCATATTTTTTTAAATTCATGTGGGTGATAGGTTGATTTTTTACATATGTATATATTTTTATCATATATCTATTCTTTTATTATCACTATTTTTAATTTTTTCTTATTCTCTTCTTTTCATCTAATTATTTTTTCTCACCTATTTTTTCTTTTAACTTAATTTTTTCTTATATCGTTTCTTTCACAATGACATATGAGAGTTCATGTTAGCCGTGTTGAGAAATTTGTGGTACCCCTTGCAATCAATAATAAGAACAACTCAAACCCACAATCAGCAAATATGGAATAACACACACACAAACACAAGAAATTATTAACCCGGTTCCTTGAACTAATCAAGTATGTTCGGGCCGATGCCAAGCCAAGAATAAACTAACTCAAATATGTGCTACAATGTGTATTAGGTTGTTTCTAAGTATTTATAGTTGTACAAGAAAGCCCTAAATCTCAGGGTGGAAGAGATTTCGTTGAAATAGGAAACAGAATCTCGATGGAGTGCTTTGCACCTCTGACACGATCGTTTCCTATTTGGTGCACGGTCGTGCTCGGCAAAAAAACTAAAACAAAAACTCTCAGTTGCATGACCGTGTGGCTCCCTTAGCATGGCCGTGCCACTCCTCTTGGTCGATTTTTGCTTCTTTTCTTCCTTGTTTACAACTCGATCTCAACCCAAACTCCTCAATGATTTAGACTCATTTTCTCCTCCGTCTCCAAGTTGTTTTAGAACTCCACTCCCAACAAGATGACCCCCAAATCATTTTGGGACTAAGGCTTTGTTGTTGTTTTACTGTGTCGCAGGTTATAGATAGTGAAGGAGATTATGACACCAATGAGAAGATGCCTCTCCTTGTTTATGTTTCTCGTGAGAAAATACCACTTTATCCTCAATGTGGCAAGGCTGGTGCTCTCAACGCCCTTGTAAGTGATCTCCCTCTATCACTTTTGTATTCCCTCTGTTAGAAAAAAGATTGTCTCATTTGACTTTTGGTGGTCAACTCAATAGAATGTTGACCAAAGTTCTAAACAAAATAAAAAAAATCACGAATTCCTCATGAAATTTAAAAAATGTTATTGATGTATTACAAATAATACATCAATAACATTTAAAAAAAAAAATCATGAGGATTATCATATTTGTATAGAACTTTAGTCAAAGTTTTATTGAGTTAACCTCCAAAAGTTAAACAGGACAATCTTTCCGGACGGAGGGAGTATTTAACTTCAGTTCGATTAACCTTCGTTTGATCTGTTAATTGCAGCTCCGTGTGTCGGGAATTATTACGAATTCTCCTTACATATTAGTATTAGACTGTGATATGAATTGCATCGAACCAACATCTGCAAGGCAAGCAATGTGCTTCCACCTAGATCCTCACATTTCTTCATCATTAGCTTTTGTTCAATGCCCTCAACTCTTCTACTCCGGATCTCGAAATGATAATGACATCTATGGTAGCCAAGCAAAATATGCCTTTCAAGTACGGTTTTCTTCCTTTCCTTCAACTTTATACTCCTTATGTGCTAGAATAATGTTCTCACTTTTTTTAGGTGTTCATTGAATGAACATTGAGCAATAATTTCAAGTTAATCTCGTTATCCTTATAAAAATCTGAAAATTAATACACCATTATAAATACTTTCAGTAACAATTTTCATATTTTTATTAGGATAATTTAATTAACTTAAAATTATTGGTCAAAGTTCATTAAAAGTAACAACAAAAAAGTGGGAACATCATTATGAGATGGAGGGAGAATTTAACAAATCGTGTTATATGTTAGTTGTGTTATATGTTATTTATAGTATTTGGAGTTATTCCAATTGTTTATACTTGTTGAATTCAATATAAAATATAAGACTTTATGGAGAGGCATGGATGGACTTAGAGGACCAGGACTGTCTGGTACCGGATTCTACATGAAGAGGGCGGCCCTGTTTGGATCTCCCAATCAAGATGGTATTCTACTTAGAATAAATTGTATAAATTGCATACTCCCTCCGTCTTTAATCTACAAAGTCAAAGCAAAAATTGTCAACTTAATTTTACTTTGACTAAAACTTGAAAAAAAAAAAATATCGATTCACCATTAATAATATACTCATTAATAATTTTTAATATTTTCAAAAAGATAATCAAAATTTTCTCAAAGTGCGATGAAATTGACATTTTTTTTTTTTGACTTTGTAAATTAAAGTGGGACAGGGAGTATCTTTGCCGGATCCCGGAAACACTACTATGGATGTCCACCACAAAGGTTACGGTTCCTCTTTTACTTCATCCGTAAACAAAAAAAAAGATCCTTAATGTATGGGTAAAATACAAAATATGGCCTAATATTCACGGAGCGACTGCAATTTGGGGTCTGACATCCAAATTTTATCAATTTAGGGTCTGAGATGCCATTTTTGGGGCAATTTAGGGCTTTTTGACGATTTTCATCCAATTTCATGTTAAGTGGTCATGTGCAGCGCATGTGACAAAGATTAAGAGGTTAAGTGAAATTTCTTGGAAATAAAGGGAAAGGTCTGAAAATATCCTTATGAATACCTAAAAACCCAATAACACAAGCTGTGTCTCTTTCTTTATTCTAGCATCAGGTCAACGCCCCCACCCGTTTCCTTCTCCGGCCGGTGACACCTTCCCTTTCCCATGGCAGCAACCTTCCTTTCCTCTGCGCAGCCACATCTCTTCCTCACCACCCCTTCTCTCTCTGTAATCCTTCGTTCACGCCCCTTCTCTCTTTATATCTCTTTCACGTCTCCCCCACCGACGGAATTTTGTTCCTCAATATTTTGTGTTTTTGTTCTAGATTGTATTCTACTTAGAATAAATTGTATAAATTGCATACTCCCTCCGTCTTTAATCTACAAAGTCAAAGCAAAAATTATCAACTTAATTGTACTTTGACTAAAACTTAATATATATATATATATATATATATATATATATATATATATATATATATATTATCAATTCACCATTAATAATATACTCATTAATAATTTTTAATATTTTCAAAAGGATAATCAAAATTTTCTCAAAGTGCGATGAAATTGACTTTTTTTTTGACTTTGTAAATTAAAGTGAGACAGGGAGTATCTTTGCCGGATCCCGGAAACACTACTGTGGATGTCCACCACAAAGGTTACGGTTCCTCTTTTACTTCATCCAAAAAAAAAAAAAAAAAGATCCTTAATACATTTGGTTTGTCACAAAATATAGCCCGGTTTCTAAAACGGCAATTTTTGTGCAAATTCTAGAAGATACAAGCAATTAAGGCATCATTTTTACAAAGTTAGAATTATCATATGGGATTGTTTTTCTCGCCTTTTTCTTGAATTGGATGGATATGTTAGATGTAAGATTACCTAATAATTCAAATATTATCTTCATTGAGCAGATAGTCTCTTCCTTCAACCCAAATTAAATTTTGGCTTCTCAGACAAGTTCATTGAGTCACTTGAACATAAAAATGAGCGGCAAGCATCGGTCAAGAGACAACCGGTTGAAGATGACTTACTAATTAAGGCACAGTTTCTTGCAACTTGCACCTTTGAGAAGGGCACTAAATGGGGATCTGAGGAAAGACCTAAGAACTTACAATTATTTCCTATTTTCATTTCTTTTTAGTATTGAGAACTTTTTGCCAGGGTAAATTTAGCTTTCAAAAATTTTGCGGAGTTGTACTTAAAATTACCTTGATTAGCAAAACCATTACTCCCTACGTACTATTTGACTTTTATGGTCAAACCCACGTGATATTTGACCAAACATTGATGTCAATCTAATGATTCCAATGTAACTCTAAAATTTGTTATTGATAAATCACTTAATATTTATCAATTACAAATATTAGAATTTCACCAAGATGATTAGACTGACATCAATGCTTGATCAAAGTTAATTGTGTTGACCATGAACATTCAAATGGGACTAACTTTCCTGAACGTAGGGAGGACAGCTTAACCTTCATTCTTGTGACTGATATTAACATTAATTTTTGATATTCGTCACAGATTGGTTTCTCGTATGCGAATAACTTGGAGAGTACATTCACGGGCTATTTCTTACACGGTAAGGGATGGACTTCCGTGTACTACTACCCGAAAACACCCTGTTTCATGGGTTGTGCAAGTGTTGATATGAAGGGCACAACGGTTCAACTAAGGAAATGGAGTGCCAATCTTTTTCAATTTGGCCTCTCAAAATTTAGCCCTCTTACTTACGGGGTATCAAGAATGACGATTCTTCAAAGTATGTGTTATGCCTACTTCAATTTTCAACCGCTCTTCTCCATAGCCTACCTGATCCATGGTGTAGTTCCACAAATTTGCTTCTATAAGGGCATCCCCCTCTATCCTAAAGTGAGTCCTTTTTGCTTATTAAATTTTTGTCCTATTAAATTTAGTACTCACTCTTTCACGGAAGATAGTCTCATTTGACTTTTGATGGTCAACACAAGTTAACTTTCACAAAGTATTAATGTCAATATAATCGTCCAAACAACAACTATTTTCACTTACTATTCCCTACCCACTTTTTCTCTCCTTCACACTCACAACACTTTCTTTATTAAACCATTTTTTTCTAATAAAATAATAATTTTCCATTTATTTTAGTACGCATACAAACTTTCTAGAATTGTAACTGATAAATCATTCGTAATTGGTTTATCAATAACATTTTTTAGAATTTTATTGGGATAATTAGATAAATATTCATTCTGGTCAAAGTTCACTTGTGTTGACCATAAAAAATCAAATCAAACTATATTTTTGGGACGGAGGGCGTAAAACGAAAGTTGTTATAATCTCATCCAACAACTTTGGCACCTAGCTAGATTTTAAAAAAATGTGGGCATCTTGGAAAATGTTTCAGGCTTCAAACCCTTGGTTCGGCGTGTTTGCAATATTATGGACATCTTCCCGACTGCAGTATTTATATGCAGTACTTATACGAACACTTGTCTTGTGGGAGGACAATACAAGCATGGTTAAACTTCGAGAGAATGTCAATCCTACAGTCCGTGACAGCTGGTTTATTCGCATGCCTCGACACTATAATGAAAATTGTTGGCGTACAAAATACATCCGCCTTTGGACCAACCGACAAAGTGATCGATGAGGAGAAAGTAAAGAGATTCAACAAAGGTAAGTTTGACTTCCAAGGTGCTGGGGTGTTCATGGCTCATGTGGTTGTTCTGGTCATATTAAACATAGTTTGCTTCATTGTTGGGACAAAGAATATGGTCACTTTTGGAGATTTTGATGAAATGTTTGGGCAGTTGTTACTATTGTTGTTAGTCATGGTCTTAAGTTTTTCTCTAATTGTTAGATAAGTGAAGCTAAGGGGAAATGACCGAGGTTTGTGGTCTGTGTCGGTGACATCCTCCAGTTTTCTTTTACCTGTAGAGTATTCAAAATGTTCGCGTCATTTGTGTATTTAAGTTTTATTGTGCTAGTAGCATTGCGCATTAAGTTTTATTGTGGTAATAGTGTAACGACCCGAAAACCCGCCTCTACTTCTTAGTAATAAATATTTAATTATTTATTTATTTATTATTTATTTATTTAAATTACTTATTTATTTAAATAATTATGTGTGCATTTTGTGTTTCATAATATTTTATGTCTAGCATTTTAATTGATCATTTGTGCTAGTGTGGAATTTATTGGGTCTTAGTTGATAGTAGGGAAATGGATTTAATTGTTCCTAGTTGGGTCTAGAGGGGGCCTAGGTGTAACATTCTAAATAATTATCCCACCTCCCTCCCTACTCCCCCTTCTCCCTCACTCTTCTCTTTCTCCTGCACACACACACACTCAATCTCTCTCTCTCCTCCATTGTTAGAAAGGTAAGAACTCCTCCTTCTCTCTTCATTTTGACCATCTTCCTCCCACTATTTCTTAATGCTCATTTTATGAAAAATGTTTAGATCGTCGCTAGGATCGTGTAGAGCTAAGAAAATACGAATTCCATCATCTTTGATAAATTCCAAGTAAGTTACTTTTCCCCCATTTTTATGCTAAAATGTTCATCTTTAGTTTATGTAATGCTTTAGTTCATATATATGTTATTTTGGTTGAGTTTGGAATTTATTTGTATTTTTGTTCACCTTTTGTGATTTTTGAGAATGTTGGGATCAAATCTTGGTTTGGGTTGTTAAATGATGTTATGTGAGTTAATTTTAGGCTTAGAAGTCATTTTGGCATTTGGGTAAACTAGTTGGAAGTGTTGGTGTTGATTTGGGTTACTATAGTGAATTTTGGTGTTCATTTTCGGGTTGAAGAACCCAGCTGATTTTCTACCCAGCTTGCCGAACGAGCGCCCGCCCGGGTTGAGCCAGGCGCCCGCCCACCTGGCCAATTTCCTTCGACCAACCCTCTGCCTAAATGAGCGCCCGCCTGACCCATAACGAGCGCCCGCCCGCCCCATGTTTCTGGAAATCTTCTTTTTGGTTGTTTAAAACTAGGTTGCTTCCTTAGTTTAAGTTTTATTACTCTAATTAACTTAAGTTAACATCGTGGAACACTTTATTAATTGGAATTGGTTCATTTGTGAATAAATATGTTATGGAATTTGATTAAGAATCGTTTTGGGAATGTTGGCCATCTTTGATGTGTTGTTTGAATTGGTTTACCTTTATAATGATTTATTTGAAATGGTTCCGTTGTGAACAATTGTGTTATGGGATTGGTCTAAGTATTGTTGGAGAATGCTTGGGCATCTTGTGACGTGTTCATGGTTATTCCAATCGAATTGATTTTAGGTTAAAGCTTGGTTTAGGTTTTAGGGGATACCTTATAGTATCTAGAGGGTTATTAGGGAATACCAAAGTGTTGGGTTTGGTCCGTTTGTGATCATGTATGAATAAGTGTAACCTATTGGGTTCGTTTGGAGTGTTAAGAATTGATTCGTTTATGAACGGATGTAAAGAGTGATACGGTGATTGGGTACCTGCGGTTTTGATTAACCTTAAGGTGTTGTCATTCGGACTTCCTATTTGGAATTCCAGGTGTAAAAATATAGGGAGTTAACAATGTTAGTACATATTCATGAGTAAACGTTTGGGGTCGCTTTGGTAATAATTATTGTACTAATTGTGAACGACCGTTTGAGTTGTGCTCCTTATGAGTAACTCGTGGGTTTCATCTTTAGGATGTGTTTGGTATGGTCCCTTATCTTGGAATCATCATGTTTTAATGGACAATGTTGTTGGGCTTTCTATGAGCAATCTTGTTTATCGTTGTTGGACTCTTTTATGAGAAACTTCTTGTGTTTATTGTTGTTGAACTCTTCTTGAGTAATCGTTTGCATCTTTATGGTGATTAATTGGTATGGTTCCCTACTTTGGAACCTTTGGTTGTTTATCGAGCTAGTATTTATTACTTAGCATTTATTTGAAAGTCCAGCTGGTTATTTGTGTTCGAGTCAGGCAATGGATAATGTTATAATGGCACGAGCCAAATCCAGTATAGCATCGCCCATTGGTCCTTATTTTCCTCTTCCAGATTGGCCTTGGTTGGGATGAGCTAGCTTCCTTCGGAAGTAGTCTAGCTAACTTTTTGGGTTTTGACTTTGTGTCATCTCCCCTGTCCTTTGTGACATGTTACACTGTTATGGTTCCGGTACCGAGGGTTTTCTCTTCAGCTATTATGCTACTACGAAGATGGTTCGATTGGTTGATTGATTGATGGGTCGGTTCTGACCGGGGTTCTCTTCAGCTGTTATGCTGCTATTGTTGATTGGTTTATCAGTTGAAGCTGCGCAGCGATTGTTTTATCAGTTTGGTGAAACCTTGGCTCGGTATCCTTTGTAACGTGTTTACTTCCGCTTTATGTGCTGCATGATGAGCTGGTCGTTATTTCCAACCGGTATGGGACGGTTGGCGATAGGGAGCCTCTCATTTGTTGTTATGTGATTGTACATTATGAATGCTTATTGTTATATTACTGTTCATGACAACATGGCACTTAGATGCATTTAGTAGCTTACTGAGATTTTATCTCACCCCGTTTCTTTTTATCTTTGTTGTTTTCCTTAACCCCCCCCCAGGAAAGCAAGTGGTAGCGTTGTGAGTTCCGTTGTAGCGGGAATCTTCTGAGCAAGTTGATCGCCTTTGGGATCGTTGCTCTTTGGAGCCTTTATGTATTTTATTGTGGGTTCGTAGTCGTTCAGTGTTTGTATATACGGTTGTACTTTGGGTATTTTTGTTAATAGTTGTTCTTGCTTCCTCGTTTGTTTCTAGGCTCCGAGTTATAATCTCGTTGAGGTATCGTGCGATGGTTTTGGTTTTATAGTTGGATTCACGCGTCCGGTTTGGTAGTTTGCATTTTGGAGATGTACATTATGTAAATTTTATGTTTATGGATTTTAGAATTTTCCGGGGCGTGACAAATAGGATCACGTAACCCAAATCGCAATGTATTACAACTTCATTAATTTACGTGAAATTTTAGTTGGGGGTTTAGGGCTCTTTTTCTTGGAATTTAGAACTCAAATCTGCCCTTTATGTTGCAATCTGGTGTCAAATGTTCTATTGTAAATAATAAGCATACATACTTGTATTTTTGTGGCCAACTAAGGAAACATTTACTCCATCCTTTCTATAATAAGGGTTCTATACTAAATGTTAAGCACTTTTTTTCAGTTTGTTACAAAATAATTGTCTCATTTGTGAATTTAAATATTGTCCTTTTGCTGTTTTATCATAATAGTACAAGTTATGCATACATAACAAAAACACAAAAGCATACTCCCAGTCCCACAACAATGGGCACTTTTGGTCAAACCAACTTGAACTTTGACTAACATTTTATGCTAAATAATTTATCTCTATAAAATTTAAAAATAGTTATTGATAATGTTTCTATTACTACTATAGTAACTTTTTAAAAAAATTTATGAAAATTAATAACTTAGAAAAAAAATGTTAGTTAAAGGTCAAATTAGTTTTACCAAAAGTGTCAATTGGTATGGGACAAAGGGAGTATTCACGTTGACAATTTGAGAAGCTAAATGTGATATTTTGTATGAGAAAAGTATTCTCTCTGAAATTTACTTTTGGTCGGGGTCAAGAGTAAATTTAAAAAAAAAATCGGACATTCATTTAGGGATAATGGTAGTAACATTTTTCATGTATATGTATCCCTTTCGTGCAACATCTTGTTTAATTTATTTAGAACACAATATGACTATGAATTAAATGAATGAATTTTATTATTTATTCTTTTATTATTTATTCTTGTTTGAAACCCATGTTCTATTTGTTATAATAAAAAAATAATTTAACAATAATTTATAGGGCAAATTGTAAATTGGTAACTTGTGTTTGTCTCACGTTTACAATCCTCAACTTGAGAGTTGAATTGTGCCAATCAGGCACCTAAGTTTGTCAATTTGTTGCAATGTGGTGAATAAGCTAACTTTTCGTTAATTTTTTAACGTACCTAAACACATGTGCCTCGCACATGACTTTTGAGAAGGGCAATCTTGTCAATTCCTGGAACCTGAGCAAGGCACGTATTTATTGAGGGGGTCAACTTGCAAATTTTTGAAAATAAAGAGAATAATAAAAAAATATACCCATCTTATACACTTATTTGTACATAAGTTAAATGTGTATAACATTGCTATGCATACACATCAATATTAACTTTAAACATACAGTTGAGAAAATATTTTTAAAGTTGAGAAAATAAAATATTTTTTAATCTTTTTTGAACAAAATATATTTCTTAATATGAGATATTCAAGCTTCAAGATGATATTAAATTTTCAAATTTAAAAAAAAAAAATTAAAAAAATAGAAAATAATAATAAATGAAATTTAAAAATACAAAATTCTTACACCACCACCACTATCCCTAGCACCACCACCATCGCCACCCTTAACAACACCACCACCATCTCTCTCCATTCCCAACACTAGCCCGACATTCACTCCTCTTCACTTTCCATCTCTCTCCATTCCCAACCCTAGCACGACATTCACCTTCCATATCTCTCCATTCTCAAACCCAAAAGCACCATTTAAAACCAGATCTGAAAAAGAGAGATAGAGAGAGAGAGGAGTCAGATTGAAGATTTCAAAACTAAACCCTGCAAATTTGAAGCACACGACCGAAATGGCAAAGACGGCGGCGCTGACGGAGAAGCAAAAGCAAGGGGCTGTACTGAGAAACAGAGGCTCAGGCGAAGCTATGCATTGAGGGTGGGAAGAGGTGGCGTGTCTGTGGGACAGCGTGGCTTAGAGGGGAGGGGATAGGATGATGCGAATTTGCTTAAAGACAAATCTGGTTGGGTCGATTATAAGGAAAGGGTGGTGGATGAAGGTGGCCGCTGGTCGGCCGGGAAAGATGGTGCGGCAGGTGGAAATGGGGAAGAGAGGGTTTCTGGGTTCTTTTCTTGAGTTTGTTGGTTCTTTTTTTTTGGGGGGGGGGGATGACAATTTAGGGTCCAAAGTTTAGGGGGTGTGTGCTAATAGGGGTATGATGTTTCAATTTTGTTAATTTAGGGTCCAAAGTTGCCAAAATTGTGCAGATAAGGGTTTTTTGATGATTCCGTTAACAGAATCCAGTTAAATGGCATGTGCAATGCACATGTCACTTAACTGGAGTTTATTTTAAAATTGAGCTTGGGTTTTTTTGTCATTTTCCCATTATATAAACCCCTTTCTTCCACAATCAAAAAACCCAGATAAATTGGAGAGACTAGCGAGGTTGGGAGAACGGGTGACAAGAACCGCGATTCTCGTCCTTGCTAACTATCTCGCCAAGAACCAGTGCAAATGAATCTAAGTCCCTCAGCCCTCACAGGCTTCTTCGTCCTCGAAGACATTGACGTAGTTGTCTCTTCTCCGATTGTCCCTGCAATCCTCCTTCAGTATCGTCGACCAATCCGGACATTCCGGGAAACTCACCGGAAGCAAAGAAGGAGCCCTCTCACCATCTTCTATCTACTGATTTCTCTATCAAAATTTGGGTTAGACAAAAAAAAAAAGGATTATTGATTTATGTGTTCGTGTGTGTGGGTGTACGTGTGCCTGTGAAAGAGCACATTGCAAAATTTGAAATAGATGATTTGGGTTTGGTGTAATTATTTAAATTTTGGTTTAAATGTATTCATTGACTGGTGGTAATAATTCTTTCTTGATGTACAAGACATTGAACAAGATTGTGAAGGTTACCAGGTGTGAAAAAAGTGGTTGTACAGTACAACAGCGGTGGTGGTGCACCGGCGGCCGGAGGAGGTGAAGGTGGTGTTCATGGGAGGAAGAAGTTGTATTAATTATATTTTTAGATAAAATAAATATTAAATTAGTTGTTTTTGAGAAAAAATATTAAATGATTTTTGTCAATTCAAGGTATGTGAATCAAGGTTAAAATTGGGAATTTAACCTTAAATAACTCCAGTTAAGTCACACATGCAATATAGTGATGAGTTAACGATTTTTTCTAACATTTTCGTTAAAAAAAAAAAAAAAAAAAAAAAAAACCCTAATTGACCAACGTTGGCAACTTTGAACCCTAAATTGACAAAATTGAAACATCATACCCCTATTGGCACACACCCCCAAACTTTGAACCCTAAATTATCATTTCCCTTTTTTTTGGGTCAAAGGTAATAGGCAGAGAAGTGTATATGTTATAAATGTAGGGATATATTGATCATTCTATTTCTCAAACCTTTCATGTGCAGATCACTTGGTCTTTTTTCTTTTTATTTTTTTCTTTATTTTGGGATTAACAAGATTCCCCTTCCCAAAAGTCATGTGCGAGGCACATGTGTTTAGCTTCGTTAAAAATTAAGGAAACGTTAGTTTATTCACCACATTGCAACAAATTGACAAACTTAGGTGCCTGATTGGCACAATTAAACTCTCAGGTTGAGGATTGCAAACGTAAGACAAACACTAGTTACCAATTTGCAATTTGCCCTAATTTATATAATGAATCTTATAAAGTAACAAAATTAATTTTAAAATTTAATTTTATTTTTTAATTGATAAAAATATTTTTGTGAGCTAAAAAATCCGCTCACCACTATAGAAAGTCAGTTTCTGTGAGCAAAAATTTGCTCAAGCACTAAATTCACTCGCTCGATAATTACACATGCTCTTAAATACTTCTTATAGAGCAATGTTAGAGGCATAAAATAAAGTCACAAAATCTTGTTTACAACATGTGTTGGCGATATTCAGTGGCGGTCCTAGGAATTGTACGCAATGGGTGCCAAAAAAATATCACTTCAGTTAATCACAAATTTTAATCAATAATTCACAAATTCCCAAATCCAACATAAACACAAGGAGTTTTTTTTAAGGGAAAATAAGGGCCTGAATTTTGGGGGTTGTTAGTAGGTAGGGATCTGAAGTTTCAAAACTAGCAGATCAGGGGTTGAAGATAGGAAAAACTAGCAAATAGGGGATTTTTGACGGAAAAGTTAGATTTTTCAGTTAAATCAGCATGTATCGTGCACACGTGGACTTAATTGAAATTAATATTACTATTAAAAGGGTAAAACGAATATTTTAAAACTTAAAAGGACTAAAATTAATTTTTTCACTAATATAAAATTTACTAAATTAATATTACTTTTTTGAAAATGAAAACCACTATATTAGTTTTTTATAATAAATATTTTTTTCTTTAAAAAATGAGAACCTACGTTGTTAATTAATTATTTCACTAAATTAATTATTTTGAAAAATTATTTGAAGTATTATTTTAAAATATTTTTTATAATAAATATTTTTTTAAACAAATGAGAACCTATATTGTTAATTAATTATTTCACTAAATTAATTATTTTGAAAATTTATTTGAAGTATTATTTTTAAAATTATTAGGCTAGATTGTTTTAGTAAAATATTTTTTCAAATAATTTAGTGAAATATTTTTTTAAATAAATAGTTTAGTGAAATTATTTTTTCAAAAAAAAAATAATAATTTGTGAAAATATATATATATATATATATATTAGTGAATTATATATTGGTGAAATTTTTACTTTTAGTCCTTTAAAATTTAAAATATTCATTTTACTCCTTAAATAGTAACATTTATTTCAATTAAGTCCACACGTGCACGACACATGCGGATTTAACTGAAATATCTAACTTTTTCGTCAAAAATCCCATATTTGCTAGTTTTTCCTATCTTCAGGCCCTGATCTGCTAGTTTTGAAACATCAGACCCCTACCTACGAAGAATCCAAGTAGTACAAGATATTTAAAAAAAAAAAAACAATTTATCACGATAAGGGAAAAAATAATTTGAATAATGAAAAAACTATTTATGATAGTCATAGTGGTGATTAAGGTTTAAAAAATAAAGTGTGATGATCAGAAGAATTTAAGTATGACCTTGTATAAAAAGTTGCTGTTCAAAAGAGTTTAAGAGAGACTTTGAAGAAAAAAACGTTAGAAATATTGTGATAAGAAAGACTTTGGAAAAAGAGAGTTGATGTTCAAAACAATTCAAGAGAGACTTTCCTTCAAAAAAAAAAAAAAAAAACAATTCAGAGAGACTTTAAAAAAGAGTTGTAGTATATTGTGGTTGGCACTGCCATGGAACTTAGAAAGCCATACCAGTTCAGCTACCAATTAGATAACTTTATTATTATTCGCAAGAATAAATTTATTATCAAATCACAGATAAAAAAATTTGATCAAAATTATTTTTAAAATTCAGTGAGTGTCGCCGATAGTGGACCCAACACTAATAAAATTAGTACACATACAATTTTGTTAGTAATATTTTGTGACTTTTTTTGTGCCCCAAACATTACTCCTAATATAAATACATAATAATGTTAAAAGTACCATATAAATATATATATATATGGAGGGTAACACATCAATCACTCAGCCAACAATTTGGTGCACAATTTCTGAATCGCCATTGCAGCATGCTTATCAGCTTTCCTCTTCAACGCTGCAACTTGTTCAAAATCATTCTCCAATTCCATCAACTCCTCTTCGGTAATGGCCCTGGCCTGCAACTTTTTTATAAACATTATCTTCCCACCTTCATTCTCCAGAGCTTCATTCAAATAAGGATACTTGTGTTGCATCATCAACTCCGTAACTCGTTTGAATGACCTCGCCTCGTGTTTAATATCATCATAATTTTTACTATCCTTGTTCATTCTGCAACAGTTTCAATATCGCAATTTTAATTATAACACCCTTTGAGAAAATTGAAATAAAATACTAACAAATCTCTCTTTTCTTTATATACTCCTTCCGGCCCACTTGAAATAGGATTCTTGGTCAACTTAATTATTGTCCCACTTGAAATAGGATTCTTGGTCAATTTAATTACTGTCCCACTTGAAATAGGATTCTTTGTCAACTTAATTACTTTGACCAATAAAAAAGTAATAATTCTAGTGAAAATCTAAAAATAGTTTGAGCATCCACAATTGGAGCTTTTTGAAAGCTTTTTATTATTATGAAATAGCTTTTTAGAGCTTTTTATCATTGTGTAAGTTTTGAAAGAGTTCTTTGCTAAAAAGTTGTTCTTTGTAGAAAAAGCTTTTTTTTTTTGTTGTTTTTACATAAATATCACTAACTCCCTAGGTAAAGAAAGAACTCTACAATTGTGAAATTTTTAAATAGCTTTTTATTTGTAGTTTAAAACTGATTTGGCACGTTAAAATTATTAAAAAAAAAAACTTTTTAAAGAGCTCTTACCATTGTGGATGCTCTTATATATTGAGTTTATTATTAACCGTAGTACAATAATAATTTTTAAAATTTTATTAATATTATTTAAATTATTGGTCAAATTATGCATCTCAAAATGCGTCCATAAAATTTTCAAATTTTCTCTTGATCAAAAATAAATTTAGAAAAAAAATCAAGCATTTATTTTAGTATTTACTGTATTTTAGTATGGAGGTAGTAAGATCCAAGTATCCACCAACCTATTTTGTGAAGAAAAGAATAAACAAGGAATGAACTACATGCTACATAGAAACAACCCATCTCAGAAGAAATCAGAAAAATAATAAAAATAAATAAATAAATGAATAGAAGTATTTTGTAGAAAAGAAAGAGAAAATACCTGAATCCAGTAAACCCTAGCTATAACTATAAGATTGAAGAGTTGCTGCAGTGGAAAAGAATCGGGGTCTAATAGGTAAAAGAGACGTCGTATTTATGGGCACCTCAATAACTACTTGATGAAGTTCCGTGATACAGCTCAATTACTCTTAAGATCTGATTGCTTATTATTAATCTCGATTGTTTTGAATCATCCACTATTCAATCATCCACTATTCAATCTTAGAGATTGTATTCATCCAAGTTTAGTTACTCTCTCCGTCTCAAAAGGGCATTTACCATATAATCCCTCAATATTATTTTATTTACCTCCTAGGACAAGGAATATTTTAGCTAACCATATAGTCCCTATCTTACATCTTCCTTAACATTTTACTAACTACACCCTCTCAACATTTTACTTTCACCCCAACCACTATCCCCTTAGGCTGTCCCTCACCACCTTCTCCAGTCAACAACTCCGGCAACCACTCCGGTGCAATTTTTTTTATTTTTTTTAGCTTCAGTGACCTTCCAGCAACCAAACAGTTGAGAACTTACTGAGTAAGTTCTCAGTTGTCAACTAAACTACTAATAACACGAACAACTCCGGCGACCACAAACTCCGGCGACCAACTCCGGCGACCAAACAACTGAGAACTTTTCAGTAAGTTCTCAGTTATCAACTAAACTACCAAGAACATGAACAACTCAGGTGACCACCAACTCCGGCGACCAAACAGTTGAGAACTTTTCAGTAAGTTCTCAGTTGTCAACTAAACTACTAAGAATATGAATAACTCCGGCGACCACCAACTCCTGCGACCAAACAGTTGAGAACTTATCAGTAAGTTCTCAGTTGTCAACTAAACTACTAAAAACATGAACAACTCTGGTGACCATCAACTCCGGCGACCAAACAACTGAGCTACTAAGAACATGAACAACTCCGGCGACCAAAACAACTTAGAACTTATCAGTAAGTTCTCAGTTATCAATTACAAAGAATACGACCAACTCTGCCGAACACCTCCGACAACCAACGACTAAGAACTTCTCAACTATTTGAAAAAATTTCACCACTTTTCTGTTGTTCTTAGTTGTCTACTAAAAAGACAACCAACTCTGGCAAACGATCAACAACTGAGAACTTATCAATAAGTTCTCGGTTGTCGATTAAACTACAAACACAATGAAGAACTTCTCGGTTATTCAAGTTGTCAACTGGGAAGGCGGCTAACTCCGACCGACAACCACATAATTTATTATCTTACAACAACTTAAAATTTCTTAAATGTTCTCAATTATTTACTAAAATTGTTCTCGATTGTGTACACAGAGCATCAATTGCTAATTCTTGACTAATGAATCACAGTACCACAATAAACCAATCTGAAACATATGGCATTAATAACCAAATAAAAACAATACATACTCATCAGCTTGAGTTTAATGTCATAAAAAATATATAACCATGGCTCAAATATGCTTACCTAGAGGGAGTAACAACCTCGACATAATTTATTCGAAAATGAAGCCGGAGAAGGCTGCGGATGTTGGCCGGTGACGAAGTTGAAGACGACGTCGGCAAAGACAGTAGGATATCGGCTCTTCACCGACCTGCACAACCTCGACACATGGTTGTGTCATCAACGGCAGCTAATCGCCGCCGTTCAGCGCCATATTGTCCGTTTGTATCGCCGGAGAGGAAAAGAGAGGGGAGGGGAGCGATTGGCCAGTGAAGTTTGTGATTCTTGTTGCAGATCTACACAAATCTAGGTAGATCAATTGAAAATAGCGGACGGCAGTAAGTGGCCGGAGGTCGACGGAGGTGGGGGAGGAATTCTCCGGAGGTAATGGATTTGGAGGGAGAGCGGCGGGCTCGCCGGAGTTGGGAGGGGTAACCGGGTTAGGAGGGGACGAGTCGACGGTGAGTTAGAGAGAGAAGAGAGAGAGAGAGAGAGAGAGAGAGAGAGGGAGGGAGAGAGAGAAAAAAATCCCTGGGTGTGTGAATAAGAGAGAGTAGGGGAGGGAGGGGTGTAGTTAATAGGCCAAAGGACTATATGGTTAACTAAAATATTTTGTAGGACTAGGAGGTAAAATAGAAAAGTCTCTGTCCTAGGACGTAAATTCAATAATATTGAGGGACTAGGAGGTAATTTTCTCCTCAAAATAAATGTTATTTTGAGTATTTTCACAATTTTTAACAAATATGCATAATTAATTCATGTGAAAAAGTCTCATACACCCTTAAATAATCCAATTATTAACTACTTAATTTTTATTTAAAAAATAAAAAAAACATACTTAATTTTTAGTTTTATTAAAAAAATAAATTTCATTTATTTAGAAAAAATAATTTCATATTTTAAAAAAAAAAAAAAATTAGCATAAAATTAGTATTAGTTTCAAGACTAATTAATTATTTAAGATTTAAGATAATGTTAAATATTTGGAAAAATAAATAAATTTTTAGTACTTAATATTTGAAACTTTGCATTTTGACCCTTAAAAACTAATAAGCATTACAAAATAGTCCAATCGTTACCTATTCTGTTAAATTTTCTAACATTCGTTAGTGCTGGGGTGCAAAGTCTGGAGCTGGGGGGGAAAGTGGGACAAATTGAAGCTTTGGGGGGCAAAGTGGGACAAATTTGGCGCTGGGGGGCAAAGTGGGATTCGGTGGATACTTTGGGGGGGTAAATGTATTTTGGCCTTTCTTCTTCTTTTCCTTTCTCAGCCGCCACACCAACTTCTCGTTTCCCGCCGCCGCCACCACCACACCACCGCTTCTCTCTTCTTCCACCACCCCTTCCTGAAACCGTCTCTCTCCCTCTCTCACACACATCCAACGCCGCCCGTCCTTAAATCTATGCTCGGCGTCATTCCTAACATCTTTCTACACCGGTCACTCCCTAACTCTTCCATTCGCCTTCGCCCCCAATCTCGTCTTCTCTCCTCTCAATCTCTCTCAATCTCTCACTCTATCTCAAGAATTAAATCTAGATCTGGATCAAGATTTGAAATCTTTTCTCAAAAGTGTGCATTTTGTGTGTCGGTTTGATTTTTGTTGTGTGTGCGCGTACGTGTTTGTTCCCATCAACCAGAGCACACTCGAAATTTCCAAAAAATCTTGGGGCTTGATTTTTCCAGGTTTGATTTTCGTGTATGCCTATGTAAATGTGTTTGAAATGTTTGAGTTCTTGTTTTTATTTTTTATGTTTTTGGGCTTTGAAATGAAGTTAGTAATGGATGTTGATGACGCCCTGAATTTCTGGGGTCACGGAGATAGAACTCCAACTTTGCTGTCTCTTGATCCTGATCACAACACAAACAAGAACACCGTTAAGACCAAGGCCGGGTTGGAATCCGGCTTAGGCCCTCGGGTGTGAGAGTAAGATCTCTGAGGAAGACCTAAGTAGAAAGCTTGTGAAAGCCTTGTGTGTGTGAATAGGATAGAGCACGTACCTGGCCCTTTGGGGCGGATAGGAGTATTTATATGAGCAGAAGGAGGAGGTAGGTTTAAGGTACTAACCGCCCTTGTACCGGATGGACACGCGGCAGGTCCTCATTGGTTCGGCCAGGGGAGTGGCTGGGAACGTGGCGTGTTGTCAGGGAAACCTGGTTCCACTACCAACCGTTATGGTGTGTCAGGTACGAACAGGTAACGTCTGTTGTACGTTTGTGATAGCTGGCTGCTGCGGGCTCCGGGCATGTGGTTGAGCGATCAACACGGGACGCTAAGAATAGCGGGAGGCAGAGCTACCTCGGTTATGAGTATCAGTAAGCCCGGATCTCTCGGGCTTACTAGCTTGCGGCCTTATCCGGTTTGATGTGGTCGAGCTCGCTTGTACTGGCTTTTAACCGGGTCCGGTCCGGTCCGTGATGCTCGGTCTTATCAGTGGCCCCTAATTCCGAGGGTCAGCTTATTTATGAGCGGCGCGAGGAGTTACACTTCCATGTCTCGACCCGGGCAAACTGTAGTAAATATACGGGCACGGAATATCATGGGACGGGAGTCTTACAATGGTGGTTGATGACAGGACAGTGGGCCCCACGAGTCAGGCTAGCGTCGTAGGTGTCAGGTCCTTGATATGACAAGGAGCACGCTCATTAAATGCGAACCGTCATCGGAGTTCGAAAAAGCTGGTTCCCGCCTCTTCATTTTCGGGTCGTATGCCGGCTCAAAACCGGATCTGGGACTAGACCCGACCCGCATTGGGGGTATAAATAACCCTAACTGGCTTCGTTCAAATACTTTCGCCATTTTCAGAATATTTGCCCCTGCTTTCCTTTGCCACCTTTGCTTGCAATCTCTCGCGATTCCGCTTTCGGCGCTTCTTCTTCCAGACGATCATTCAGGTAGTGCTTTTATTTTCTTTCGCTCGTTTTGTTAATTTCTTGGTTCGTCCGTCCTGGGTATTTAGAGGCCTTCCTTATTGTCTTTTTTGGGGTAAGCCCCTTAGCACCAGTTCTTCGGATTCGGGGAAAGAGTCCTTAGGTTTTTGATTAAATTCCTAGCCCCTTTCTCTGGAACCTCGGGTCCTTGCCTTTCTCAGAATTTTCGGGTCCATTCATTTCTTTCTAACAGGAAATATGAACGAACTGGACCTGGGGCGCAATCTCCGTCCTGACCTCTTTGGTTGTTGTCGACGAACGGGAGGGATTTATCGATATCTGATAAATGCCTGGAAGAGGCTTTCTTTGGATGCCTTCAAGACCATAGGAGTAGTCTATAACTGGGATTCCTGGATTCTACCCCTACTGTGGGAAACAGGTCCTCGGGTTCATTATGACTCAGGGAGGATGAGAGTTCTGGGGGTGAGGAGCAACTGGGCACTTTTGTTAGGGCCGTTTTAACTCGATTCCCTGATAATGTAGATATGGCCGGGAACGCTAGGCGATTAGTGAGGCAGGGCGGAGACCGTGTGTCCTCGACTGGTCCGAATCCCTTGACTTGGATGGATACTCCGTTGAATGATGACTTGCTCAGTACCGAGCAACCGCAGGATATTCCAGCGGCCCCGGGCGTTGTGGAACTGTCTAGCGGGGACGAGGAATTGGAACCGACCGCTGAAGGTGACAGTTTCTTATTGGAATATCACGCTTCGGATGCCGGGGAGGAGATCAACATTGCTCGTGGGCTTATCGACGAGCCCGTATCTCCCGAGACTCCCACGGACTCTCGCGGGCCAGATGAGAGGCTGGCCCCTGATGCTGCCCGAAAGTTGAGCTTGAGGCGCTCGCCGGTCCAGATAGTGAGTTCTTTCCCCGAAGGGCCGGACAACCGTGCGGTCAGTCAGACGGGGGCGTCTACCTCGGGTGCGGCCTTAGCGGATGAGGGCGAGGGTGATTCTGACGACGAGTTCCGGTCTCAGTATCATGTCGACCCAAAGGTTTATCTTGTGAGTGGTCTGGGTGAGTACGCATCGCCTACCGGAGGCTCCAAAATGACTTCTACCTTGGTCCGCGCAGAGAACTTGGCTTGTGTCTTTTACCCAGTGCAGTTTGAAAATGGGCTTCGCCTCCCTCTTGACCCGTTTATTTGCGAATTTCTGAACTTCGCCCAGTGTCTGCCTATGGACCTGACTCCCAATGCTATTCGTTATTTGGTGTCTTTCATCGTGGTCAGTCGCGTCCTCGGGTTTGAGCCCTCGTTGTCTGCCCTCCATATTTACTTTACTCATCAGATAACTGCGAGCTGCCTGAGCCTGAAGACAAAACCGCGCTCCAAGAAGATTTTTTCTGCCGCCTCTAACAAATTCGACCAGTGGCAAAGGCATCCTCTTGTGATCCAGAACCGCCTGGGTTGGCCTTTTCCCCATCCTGAGAATATATCTCCTATCTCGGTTTCTCGAAGAAACTTTCCGGATCCGGAAGAGGGCCGTGAGTTGAGCGAGGCCATGGAGTCTTATCTTGCTCGCCACGCAAGGAGGGTCTTGGGGGAAGATGGGACAGTGGAAGCCGTGGTCCCTCAGGTCTTTGATGTACAGGCCATCATAGATGATGAGGACCTTTTGATTTATGCTGGGGTGGCCCCGAGTCGTACTCCTGATCGTGGGTCTAGGGTTGATATGGTCCCCTTGCTGAGAGATCCCGATTTGAGGGTTCATCAGTCTTTTGTTTTTGCTTCTGAATGCTCGTTCTGTAACCACGGGGACGCGTGCTCTGACCCTGGTCTAACCGGTCTCTCTTTGCTGTTATTTCTTTTGTCTGTGCTTATTTCGTTTCTGCTATCTGGGGGGGGGCGCTAAATTCCCTTTGATTTTCAGGTCCCGAAGATACAATGCCTCCCAAGAGCGTGGCCGCTCAGAAGCAAGCTGCAAGGGCACAATTGGAACGGGAGAAGAAAAGGAGAGGGGACGAGCTTAATAAAACCGAGGCTCCGGGCATTAGGCTCCCGGTTACGGACAGAACAGATAAGTCCGGTGTAGCGGTGGCCGCACAGCCTGCCCTGACTCGCAACCTGCCCCCTAATCCTCGTCACGCAGTTGGGAGGGGTAAGGGATTGATTGGCACCGGTCATTCACAGTCTTCTTCTGACGCGGGCCCAATCACCCCGGAGCCACAAAGAAAAAGATCTGCAACGGGAGACCCTCCTTTGCCTCCCAAGGATAAACAACAGAGGACCGAAGCCCCTTCGGCAGAATTTGCCGTGGTGTCCCCTGCCCGAGGTGGGATGTGTGCTACTCTTGACGCCCTGAATTTCTGGGGTCACGGAGATAGAACTCCAACTTTGCTGTCTCTTGATCCTGATCACAACACAAACAAGAACACCGTTAAGACCAAGGCCGGGTTGGAATCCGGCTTAGGCCCTCGGGTGTGAGAGTAAGATCTCTGAGGAAGACCTAAGTAGAAAGCTTGTGAAAGCCTTGTGTGTGTGAATAGGATAGAGCACGTACCTGGCCCTTTGGGGCGGATAGGAGTATTTATATGAGTAGAAGGAGGAGGTAGGTTTAAGGTACTAACCGCCCTTGTACCGGATGGACACGCGGCAGGTCCTCATTGGTTCGGCCAGGGGAGTGGCTGGGAACGTGGCGTGTTGTCAGGGAAACCTGGTTCCACTACTAACCGTTATGGTGTGTCAGGTACGAACAGGTAACGTCTGTTGTACGTTTGTGACAGCTGGCTGCTGCGGGCTCCGGGCATGTGGTTGAGCGATCAACACGGGACGCTAAGAATAGCGGGAGGCAGAGCTACCTCGGTTATGAGTATCAGTAAGCCCGGATCTCTCGGGCTTACTAGCTTGCGGCCTTATCCGGTTTGATGTGGTCGAGCTCGCTTGTACTGGCTTTTAACCGGGTCCGGTCCGGTCCGTGATGCTCGGTCTTATCAGATGTGTGTTTAGGTAGGTAGTGTTGTGTTGCTGTGAGATGGTAGCAGTGGTGGTAAGATGGTGGCAATGGTAGTAATGGGGAAATGGTGGTGATAGCTGGATGGTGGTGGCGGCACGGTGGTGGTAGCTTTGGGGTGGAGATAGTGGTGGTAGGTGGTAGTGCAAGAGGTTGGGGATGAAGGAATATTTACATTTTGACCCTCCAATCTATATCAATCACTTGAAAATGAAATACTTTCACTTAACCCCTTATAAGTTAAATCAATGTCAAACTAACTATTTCGTTGATCACGTGCTCAGCACATGTGCAGTTAACCAGATTTCTAATGATTTCCATCAAAAAGTCCTTAAATGGCGAAAAAATTAGATATTGAGCCCTGATTTGGCCCAAAAAAAATACGAGGCCCCTTTTAGAAGACCCCCCCTGTATTTCAAGCCCGAAATTTCAATTAACCCAAGAATAATTTGAATAAAAAATCATTTTGGATCATTTATCAAAAGCAAAATATATTTATTTGTGAAAATTTTAGGTAAAACCCGTTCTTCCTAACAATTACGAAAAATGGAATTTTAAAAAATGTGGTGGCAATTTTGTAAATAAGTGAAACTTGTTTTAAAACGCGTGGTGGCGTTATCCTAGTTCATTAACACTTTTTTAATGCGCGGTGGCATTTTTGTAAATAATTGACACTTCTTTTAAAACGTGCGCTGACACTTTTCAGCACACGAGGTGACACCACACCACTGACACTCTTCAGCACACGAGGTGACACTTTTTAACAGATGAACTTACGTTATTTAACACAAGGACTAGCACTATCTAAACACATGAACTGACACTCAATAATACATGAATGGGCACTCAATAACGCCTGAACTGACACATTTAAACACTATAACTGGCACTCCCAAACATTAAGTACATCTGGCACTTTCAAACACTATCACTTGTACTCATTAAACACATGAACTGGCACTCTTAAACACTCAAACTGACACTCTCAAACACTACCACTCACCCTCTTATAACATCCAACTGGCACTCTTATAACACCCCTGTTGGGTTTTGAGGCAACATGCGCAGCGGAAGACGACAATATAAAATCAACAAAACCCTAAACCCCAAGATCCATTCATGATGATTAAATTAATAGCAAGACAAATTTAGAATACTAATGTAGAGCGTTTAAAATTTTCAGATCTTCAAATTTTCAAGTCTTCAAGCTTTAAGATTTGATCTCCTTGTTATTCGCGTTCTTTGAATCATGATCACAGGAACACGAACTTGAGATGCTAAAGCAAACATCCTCTATGTGTATCCACACGCGAATGAATATCTAGAACCATTCTAGATCTGGATTGCTAGACCCATTAGAAAACACGCTTTTCTAATCTTCAAAGGCTATATGAATTTATTGGTGTTCTTGAACTTTTGATTCATAATCTAAACTCAAGAATGTGTTTCTCAAACACATGGAGGCTACCAATCTATAATACAATAGCAATCAGTAATAACTGTTTTATAAAGAGGGGCTAGGATTGTTTCTCAACCACCATAAAGAGTGGCTGAGATTCACCGGCTCATAAACAATTGCTGCACCGTTTCTTCTTCCAATTCTCATGAAAAACTGTTATGAAAATCACTTCAACAAATTAATCGGGCTGAACCGAAGACGAATCTCTTTCCCTCCGGCCTCATCCCAAATGACATAGAAACCATGGCGATGGCTCTCCAAACCGGCTTACTCTGCTCCCCGCGGCGGCAATCCGCCCAAAGGTCGAACCCCTACCCAAAACCCTAACCTTCCCCATCTCCCTCTCAGAACAGCTGACTGGGTACTTTTAATTTTCGTTTCCGGCGACGATCAATGAAAAGCTTCATTCTTGGTTTTTTGTTACTCAGGTTGTAACTAATCCCCCCTTTGTCTTTTAATTTAAACTGTAGAGTGAAAAATATGAAATTGATGTGTAATTTTGTTGATTTTCATCTGTTGTTAATTTCGCTTTTAATGCTTCAATTTGTTTCTTTCAATTTGTTTGTTATTTATATCTTTCAAGAGGCCCTGCCTATTGTCTTAATCTAACTCATACAGCCTAATGACTTGAATCAGTTAAATTACACTCGAAATTTCTGTTGGTTCAATTTGTTTGTTATATATATCTTTCAAGAGGCCCTGCCTATTGTCTTAATCTAACTCCTACAGCCTAATGACTTGAATCAGTTAAATTACACTCGAAATTTCTGTTGGTAGGTGATCGCTAATTTACATTATCTTTATTCTCAGGTTCATTTTTAATGACTTCAATGGCAGTGATGGAGCGCCAGGAGGATTTTCATTCAGATTATGTAGTTTTTTACTCTCTCTTTCAGTTTATATGTAGTTATCATTTGCTCCTTTTTGGACCTAATAATGTTGAATGAGTAATAGAAGTAAGGTACATTGTCTTGGTTGAACACACTGAAGTAGTGCGGGAACAATGAGAAGGAAATTGTTGTATTTTGTAGGTAAAGAGTCCACTTTTTAGTATACTGGGTGTTTGAAGGGTTCATATACTATTTGCTGATCTTTTTGTGTGGTGCATTCGCTTTTGATTTTGACAGGTGATCACAGGCATTACACCAAAATGATGGTTTTATATTGGCTCCCTTCAGTTTGTCTACACTGCTCTTTCTGGTGGTAAATTATTAATCTGGTATTTACTACACCTCCCACACTCATTGGTTTGCTGGCTTATTTTTAAGTAGTTAACAGGTTATAGTAATTTCACTATCTCATTGAGGCCAACTCAGGTGTTGAAAAAATCTGCTTATGACCTCTGATCAAATATATTGATCCAAATTGATAGGTTGAAGTGAAGTTTTGTGCTTGATTTTGGTGTATTGAATCTATCTGTACAGCGGCGGCGAGTACGAGAAACCGAAGCATGGAAGGGTTCGTGTGGCTGATTATTTCTTAAAGGAGAGCGGAATAGGGGATCACAAGGGGGGTGGTTGGGAGGAAGCCATGCAATTTTTGGTATGTCAACAAACTTACTCATGCAAATATGAAGTTGATCTCTAATTTGATATTTCGGTGACGACGTAACCGGCCACCACACCTAGCTCAAGCCACCTTAGCTTGATGGCAAGACTCGCAAGGTTTTTGTTATGGTGCAATTTGTATTTGTTTTTGTTGGTGTTAGATATGCAGAAGAGGAAATAATTGCTTAACTGCATTTTAAGCCTATTTTGACCAAAAACTGGTAGCAATTACCTTTTTTTATGTACTGGAGCTGAAATAAGAAGTCTCAAGTTAAGTGTTGATTCTTTTTATTTTTTATTTTTGAATAAAGATTTGAAGCTTAAAGTATGTCAATTTGATAATGAGACTATTTTTAATGGGCGGAGGGAGTATTATCATTTGATGAATTTTGAGAATTGAGGAAGTTTTTATTGTTCATCTTTCAATTTTCTCACTTTACCACAATGCATGCCGTCACCGTGCCATCGGCACGGGCACGAGTACTAGTAATGATACAATATCAATCCTTACTGATTAGGATTAAGAGATGGGTATTTATACTCATTAATCCCAAACCCTTTAGGAGAAATAGGTCAAAACCCGTCAAAACACGAAGTCAGAAAACTGGGCCTGAACAGGGCCTGCTCGGCCGAGTCCTTTAAGGTGCTCGACCGAGCACCCCTGTGCCAGAACCTTCTGTTTCTCTTGCTCGGCCGAGTCATATGATGTGCTCGGCCGAGCACCACCAGAAACATGATTTTAGCCTTTCAAACAATTCGTTTTTTTGTGTGTGACCCCATATGATTATATTAAGTTGGCAATGAGTCTAACAAATGTCAAACTCATATGTTATGAGCGGGCTCTAGCAAGCCATCATGAATACCCAATTAATATAAGAGTTTTTAGCCATTTTGGGTCGCGTACTATTTGGGGTAGTCAATGTGGCATGCGCACTTTATAAACGTCAAATGTGTCCTGCGTACTAAAGTTTCGTTTTCAATTTGACCTATTTTTCTAACGCCAGTTAAAATTTAACGATACAGTCAATGAAAGTTAACGTACTAGTTAGTTTGAAGTTGATTTTCATTTTAAGGGCTTCATTGAGAATTCTATAAGTAAAAGGGTTGTGAACAAAAAATTAAAACATTAATATTAAAGCTTAAAATAAATATATATTTTAATTATTTTAGCATTAACTATTATTTATTTTGTTAAATCAATGTTCACTATTTTTTTAATATCCATTTTCCCTTTTATTACCTTTTTTTTTCTTTTTTCAAATACTATCAGTTAACAACACCCCCCAAACATCACCACCTCCGTCGAACATCCACCACCGCAGCCATTACCACCACTACTGCGACCACCGTCCATTATCAACACACCATCAAAATACCACCACTCCACATAACTCGCCACAACAACACCACCATTACAAACATTCCATGCTACTGCTACTATACCACCACCAAAGAAAAGTTCCAGCCTCCTTCCACACAACCACGAGTATTTCACCCTCCAGCAACAACCATCAGTGATTGCACAATTCCATCACAAATTCCACCAAAATAATTTAAGAAATTAGATCTGGGTATAAGTCAAAATGAAAAATAAAATAAAATCAGAATCATTTGTAATTCCAGATCTGGGCAAAAAAAAGAAAAAAAACGACCGAAAGAAAATCTTCAAATTGCATTAAATGAGGAGGAGGTTGGGGCTCGGATTAAGAAACGTCAGTTGAAAATGGCCTAGCTGCGACGGCGGCGGCAGAAAGAAGGTGGGCTGAGTAAAGATGATGTGGTGTGACGGAGTGTGGTGGTTGAGTTATGGATCGGTAGACTCGAGGGGTAGGAGATCGTAGATCGGAATATTAGGGGGGAAGGATTGTCCAGATCTGCGTAAGGTGGGGTAGGGAAGGGTGGCGGGATGGAGGACAGAGGGAGGAGGCGGGGAAGATGATGACTGAGAATGGGGGAAGTGGGTGAGTGCTATTATTAGGTTAAGGTAAATAGTTTGTAATTACATTTCAATCCTCTCATATTTATAAATAACATTTTAAGGGTGATTCAATTTGACCTATTAATGTTTCAATTTGACCTATTAATGTTTCAATTTTTTTGTTCACAACCCTTTTACTTATAGAATTCTCAATGAAGCCCTTAAAATGAAAATCAACTTCAAACTAACTAGTACGTTAACTTTCATTTACTGTGTCGTTAAATTTTAACTGGCGTTAGAAAAATAGGTCAAATTGAAAACGAAACTTTAGTACGCATGACACATTTGACGTTTATAAAGTGCGCATGCCACATTGACTACCCCCAAATAGTACGCGACCCAAAATGGCTAAAAACTCATTAATATAACTTAACGAAGTTCGTTATCCTCATAGACATATCACAATCCTTTTGTCACGCGATATCATATTGAACATAAGTCATAGTCCACGTAAACTTATCTCGTTCAATGCTTTCTCGATCTCGAGTAGATTGATATGAGCAAATGATATTGATCACATCAATTCATTTGAGCGTGGCCACTGGAGATGGGCATAAGGGCAAACCCACCCGGCCCCGCCCGACCCTTCCTTTTCACTAACCCGCGTGTTAACGGGCTTGGGCCTGCCCGTGGCGTGTGAGCCCGTGGGCTGGACCCGGCCCGCTTCTTCAAAGATTATTAGGCATGCCCGTCGGCCCTTGGGTTTAACCCAAAGGGCTTGAACGGGTTTTCTTTTCTTTTTTCTTTTTTTAAAATCTGGAAAAATACAGAATTTTATAAAAAAAAATGTTTAAAAATATTAAAGACTTTAAAATTTAATTTATAATTTAGTAAAAATATAAGTAGCCTTTAATAATATTAGTATGTTATTAAAGAAAATTAAAATAGTGAAAAAAGTTTATAATTGTAATGAATAATTTTTTTTAAAATATAAACATACTCCATTTTGAAAAATACAATGAAAGTACAATGCAAATACAACTAAATTAGAAATGAACGAAAAACAACATAATCTTGAAAGTTGAAATTACAAATGAAAGAAAAATAAACATGGTCTTCACTCTTCAATTTGTTGGGTATGCTTATCACTTAACCCTCCTACTTATGTTAGAATTGATTGATACCATCACATGTGTTTATTTTAGGACTTTAGGACCCTATGTAAGAAGTTTTGTAACTTCAATTTTTAGCTAAGTCCTCTTTATAGACTAGGCTTAGTATCTAGGGCTGAAGCTATAATTTCATGGTAAATAGAGCAAAGGCAAAGCATGGTGCGCACACCTTCCATGCGCAGCGCATCCCTTCATGCGCAGCGCATCACCTTCTGCGCACTCCATGCGCATGAATCTCATGCGCACTCAAACTTGCCTTAATTCTTACTTTCTGACCTTACCTTATGAAGCTTGGAAAGCGTCATAACAAGCTACGCTTTTGAATGAGCCAAATTTGCTGATGTGGACAAACGACAAAACAAGAACACTCAGCACACACGAAGATGGAGACGCTCCCCTTGTTTGAAATTCAAATCTGAAGACAGCTGTCACTCTTGAAGATTCTTGAAAGCTGCCAACTTGATGTCTCCAACGGCTATAAAGGACAACTGCGCGCCAATCACAAAGCGACAGCACATAGTCCTTGCTCTGCTCCCCAACGGCTAGTTTTTGGAGCTCAGCTATAAATAGCATGCTCATCCTCATTTTCCAAGCTGCTGGTGTGTTGCTTGAGAATTGCTTAAGATTTGCTTCCAAAGAGAAACTTTGAAGATTTGAAGATTGCCTACAAGATTTCCAGATTTCTAAGATCAACCTTCATACCTTCATACTTCACCAAACCCAGATCCTATAAAGCCTTTGTAACACCAGAATCTTGTGCTCTCCATCTCATAGATTCAAAGAGCCCAGATTTCTGATACACACACACACACCTCTTGAAGTTTCGATCTCATCCATCTTACTTCTAGAGATACACTGGTTATTGTCTAGGATTTTGTTCTTTCATAGATTATAGATCTTTGAGTTAGTTTTGTTCTACCTCGCTGTAACTTGTAAACTCTCTCATATAATAAGATCTCCATTAGAAATCCAAGACTAACCATCTTGGTAGAGGACGTAGATCTTTTCCCGATCGAACCTCTCCAAATAGCTTATCTATTGTTTGTGCTTTTCATTCTACATTTAAGCTTTACTCATATATTGTTTTGTTTGATCCTTGTAGATTGTCTTGCATCGTTCGAATTGTGTTTGTGTGCTTTTTGCCTTAGTTCCATCTTACGCCTTTCTTTAAGCTAAAACTTAGTGCGTGCGTATTTACACTTCTGCGCATACTCCCTGCGCATAAGTGATTGCTTTAAGACTTCCGCTGTGCATTTCACACTCTTGTTGCGCGCTATACTTAGCCAAATTAAGAGTCGTGCGCATTTGCCATTGCTTTGCAAAAGGGTTTGAAAAGAATTTTAAAAACGCTATTCACCCCCCCCTCTAGCATTTTTCATACCCTTGTTGCCCTTCTGGGACCAACAAGTGGTATCAGAGCAAACACCTTTATAAAACATTTCTGTTTTTCAAGCTTAACAGCTTGGGTGCCGATTCGATATGGCAAACTCAAAACCTATGGCAACTGCAAACTACACTCACGTTCCGGTCTTTGATGAAGATCATTTTGACGTGTGGAAATTCAGCATCTTAACTCATCTCAACTCAATCGATGAAAGACTTCATGACACCGTGGTTTATGGACCTTACATTCCTATGAAAGCGAATCCAAATCCGCGCACAAATGCTGTTCAACCAACCGTCAAGAAACCAAAGGAAGAATGGACTGAGGAAGAAACAAGAAGAGTTGCAAATGATGGCAAAGCAAGAAACATTCTCCTAAGCACTCTAAGCACGGCTATGAAACAACAAGTCATGCATTGTGCTACCGCCAATGAGCTATGGGATGCTATTGAAGAACATATAGAAGGAGACACCGTGTGCAAGGAAAACAAGAAATATGAAGTACAAAAGAGATTCAACAATTTCTCTCAACTCCCAGGTGAAACCTTACGACAAACTTATGAACGCTTCTGTGAAATTATCAATCTATGTATTTCACTTGGCATGAAGTTTTCGAACAAAGATTTAAATGTCAATTTTCTTCAAGCTTTTGGATCAAGATACCTACATAAATCTAGCGCCCTAGAAGACGCTGGAACTTTGGATGTGTGGACACTTAGAAATCTTTACGCAAATCTCAAAGTCTATGAACTCAAGCTTCAGCGTATAAGTGAAACTGAAGGAAAATTCAAGTCCATTGCAATGGTGGCGCAAAGAGAAGAAGCACATGCGCAAGCTCAAGTTCAAGTTGAGAAAAGCGCAGATCCCAAAATTTCTACTTCTGAGCTATTGGACATGGATGATGAAGACTTCGCTTTATTTGTGAAGAAATTTCAAAAGTTCAGAAAATTCTCAAGACCCAGCTCAAACAACAAATTTCAAGGATCTACCAGCAGAGCTCCTCCAAAGTTCACGGGGAGTAGTGATTCTAAAAGAAAAGAAGATCTTGTTTGTTTTAATTGCAGGAAACCAGGACACTTTGCTTCAAGCTGCCCAATTCCAAAATTTGAATATATGCAGAAGAAGAGCAGCCATACTCCCAAGTTCACTCCCAAATTCACTCGTCACAAGGGAATGGTTGCTGAAGAAGAATCACCAGCAAATGAGCAGAACACTTGGATCGAAACAGACTCAGATGAGAGCGATGAAGATTCTGATGATGGACTCATTTGTTTGATGGCAAATGATGATGAAGTTGATACTTATGATTCTGATGATGACTACTCCAAAGATGTTCCTGATATGAATGTCTTGAATAAACCTATCAAGAAATCTGCAGGTTTTCAAGAAGTGAAAAGGAAGAAAGGACCAACCATCAGCGAGCTAGTTGAACAAGGATTTCTCACTCCGGCTCAAAGCGATGGTGGATTGTTATTTTCATGATGTGATCTAAGTGCAAGGAACAAGTTGAGAAAAGGAGCTTACATCAGACCTCAAGTTGAACCAATTGCTCCAATCTCCAAAATCAATGATGATGAAGTGATTGCTGAACAAGAAAAATTGTTCAAAAAGGCTGAAAAAGTAATCACTAGATTTGATAGTATGAAGGAAGCTCTAGCACTATCATGTGATTCCCAGCTTAAGACCGAGAAATCTCTACTTAAATCTGAACTCACCCTCCTTAAGGAGCAGAT
Source organism: Campanula takesimana (assembly GCA_026119855.1). Lineage (NCBI taxonomy): Eukaryota > Viridiplantae > Streptophyta > Magnoliopsida > Asterales > Campanulaceae > Campanula > Campanula takesimana. The sequence goes on along the minus strand of JAOWBW010000157.1, from coordinate 185,859 downwards.
AAAGAGCATGACTCCTCTTACTGTTAAAAACACTTTTCTAACGGAACAGAACTCACTTCTTAAAGTTCAAAACGATGAATTGGTTGCTCAAATTACTGATCTTAAAAAGATTACAAATGAGTGGTCCACTTCTCGTGTCACTATGGAGAATATATTTGAGTCCCAAAAAGTCAGTGGTGATAAAAGTGGCTTGGGATTCTCATCAACTAGTGGCAACTTTAAATGTGATGTCTGTGCTGAAAGAGATAGTGAATTTACAAACCAGCAAACTTTTGAAATTCCCAAGGAAAAACATTCTAATTCAATGGGTAAAGGACAGGAAAAATTCAAGAGACAAACATTCCATTATGTCTACCCAACGAAGCAATTTGGGAAAGCTAATGGGAAAGATATAGCTACAGATGAATCATCCTCTAGCAAAATCCCTCTTGAAACCAAGAGCGCTCCTTCTACAAGTGATCATTATGCGCCTAGGAGCCATGCGCCTCACCGACATGCGCATCCTAGCCCTATGCGCACTCCTATAAAAAGCGCTCCAAAATTTCAAAAGAAAGATTTTGTTAAGGCCGGCTCATCTGACCCAAGGAAGAATGCTATCCCTAAGAAAAGTAAAGAGTTTGTGAAAACTCATGTGATTAGTGGCTTTCAACACTGTTCCATTTGTGATTGTTTTGGACATAAAGCTGTGGAATGCCTTTTGCGATTCACTCCCAATGCCAAAGGACGTAAAAATCCTAAGGTCAAGCAAGAGTGGGTTGTCAAAATTTGCTAACTCTTGGACCCAAAAGGAATAAAGGGGACCAGTTCTTAAATGTTTATATTTCAGGCTCCTTGCTTCATGGCTGGATCTTCAAAAGCTAAAACGTATGAATGGATTCTCGATAGTGGATGTTCAAGACACATGACTGGAGATGAATCCTTACTTGAAGATGTTCATGAAGAAAGAGGTCCCTCAGTTACATTTGGTGATAATAACAAAGGTCAAGTTGTAGCATATGGAAAGCTCAAGAAAGACAAAGTGTGCATTGAAAGAGTCTCTCTCGTCGAATGACTCAAGCACAACTTATTATCCATATCTCAATTCTGCGACAAAGGATTAGAATGCCATTTCTCTTCAACGCAATGTCTTATCAAGAATGGCAAAACTGGAGCTATCTTACTCACGGGTTATCGTAAGACAAATATTTACATTATTGATTTCCATAGTATGAACTCTAGTACTAATCTTTGTTTTGTAGCTAAAAGTGTAACCGAGAACTGTTGGCTATGGCACAAGCGCATGAGTCACTTGAACTTCAAATGTCTATCAAAACTCAGCAGGGAGAATCTTGTCAAAGGACTCCCCAAAGTTGTTGATCATCATGACAACAAATGCGCAGCTTGTCAACTAGGCAAACAAACAAAGCAGTCTTTCTCCAGCAAGACAAATCCCTCAACTTCAAAATGTTTGCAACTGCTGCACATTGATCTATTTGGACCAGTTACCACTGCAATCATCAAAAGAAATAAGTATACTTTAGTTGTGGTGGACGATTTCTCAAGATATACATGGGTGGAAATGATGATCTCAAAAGATGATTGTTATGACATTCTCACCACTCTATTCAGACTGCTCCAAACCCAAAAATAAGATGACATTGTTAGTGTTCGATCCGACAATGGAACAGAATTCAAAAACAACGGTGTTGGTCGATATTGCGACGATCATGGGATAGATCACAACTTCTCAACCGCTGGAGTTCCACAACAAAATGGTGTAGTGGAAAGAAAGAATAGGACGTTGATTGAAGCAGGAAAGACGATGATAGCCGAAGCGAAATTGCCTAAGTACTTTTGGGAAGAAGCTATCAACACTGCATGTTTTACTCAAAATTGCTCCCTCATCAACAAACGTCACAACAAGACTCCATATGAACTATGGCGTGGAAGAACTCCCAACATTGCTTTCTTCAAAATCTTTGGTTGCAAATGTTATATCCTATACAACGGAAATGAACATAGAGGTAAATTCGACGCCAAAGCCGACGAAGGTATTTTTGTTGGGTATGCTAAACATTCTAAAACTTTTCGTGTTTTCAATAGATCTACATTAGTGATAGTTGAATCTGTACATGTTACTTTTGATGAACATTCTCTCCTTGAGCCACATTTGGCTCAAAATGTTTCTGATGATTCTGTTGAGTCCATTGAGATAGGTGAGCACATACCAGCTGCGCATACACAAGACCAGAATGTATCAACACAAGGAAATCCATCTACATCAGTTGCACAAAGCATTATCAATAGCGCACCAAGTAGAGCTTCAGCTGCACCTGACCATGCGCCCGGAGATTCTTCTAATGCGCATCAGTCTACTGCTGCATCTGGTGTTAATCCCACTTTCAATTTTGAACAAGTTCTTCCTCCAAATTTTGATTATTTTAATACTGGTGAAGATGTGCCAATTGAAGACCTTCAAGTTACTACAACTCAACCTAACTTACCTCCTGAAGTTCGTGAAGTTAGAGATCACCCAATCACTAATATCATTGGTGATCTTCATGTTGGGGTTCGTACAAAGAGAGCTACAAACTTTGATGCTTACACTGCATTTATCTCTCAAATTGAACCAAAGAAGGCTGATGAAGCGCTCCAAGATCCTAATTGGGTTGTTGCTATGCAAGAAGAACTCAATCAATTTGAACGATGTAAGGTTTGGACTCTTGTCCCAAGACCAAATAATCAAAGAGTAATTGGTACAAAATGGGTGTTTAGAAACAAGATGGATGAGAATGGAACCATCACGAGAAACAAAGCAAGATTGGTTGCACAAGGCTATAGGCAAGAAGAAGGAATTGATTACGATGAAACATTCGCGCCCGTAGCAAGACTTGAAGCTATCAGATTATTTCTAGCTTACGCCGCTCACAAGGACTTCAAGTTATATCAAATGGATATGAAGAGTGCGTTTCTGAATGGTGAACTCCAAGAACAAGTCTACGTTGCTCAACCACCTGGGTTTGAAGATTCACAATTTCCAAATCATCTCTACAAACTCCAGAAAGCTTTGTATGGACTCAAGCAAGCACCAAGAGCATGGTATGATACACTATCAAAGTTTCTCATCGAAAAAGCCTTCACTCGCGGTAAAATAGATACCACTCTTTTCATTACCAAACATAATGGTCATAAATTACTTGTTCAAATTTATGTTGATGATATTATATTTGGTTCTACTAATGAATTGTTGTGCAAGCGCTTTGAGAAACTAATGAAGAGCAAGTTTGAAATGAGCATGATGGGAGAACTCACATTCTTCCTCGGGCTTCAAATCAAGCAAATGAATGAAGGCATATTTATCAACCAAGCCAAATATACAAAGGATCTAATCAAGAAATTTGGACTTGAGAACGCCAAAGCATATGATACTCCAATGGCCACCGGCAACAAACTCGACAAATATTTAAAAGGTAAACGTGTTGATCAAACGCTCTATCGAGGTATGATTGGCTCGCTCCTTTATCTTACTGCTAGTAGGCCTGATATTATGTTTAGTGTTTGTGTCTGCGCACGTTATCAATCTGACCCTAGAGAAGCGCACTTAATTGCTGTGAAACGTATAATACGATATCTCTCTTGCACTGTTAACCTTGGACTTTGGTACACCAAAGATTCGAACTTTAAACTTGTAGGTTATTCAGATGCGGACTATGCAGTATGCACAATTGATAGGAAAAGCACAAGCGGCACTTGTCATTTCCTTGGATACCAACTTGTGTCTTGGGCCAGTAAAAAGCAAGCTGCAGTTTCTGTCTCTACAACTAAAGCAGAATATATCGCTGCTGGAAGCTGTTGCTGTAAAATTCTGTGGATGAAGCAGCAATTAGTGGACTATGACATCAAAGAAGAAAATTGTCCCATTTATTGCGACAACACTTCAACAATTGTTGTTTCTGAAAATCCTGTCATGCATTGGAAGACCAAACACATCGACATTAAATATCACTTCCTCAAAGACCACGTGGAAAAAGGGAATATACATCTAGAACATGTGGGAACCGACTATCAAATCGCCGACATTCTTACAAAAGCACTTGATGCTAAGAGGTTCATCTTTTTGAGAGGTGAAATGGTGTAAGGATCCCACCCCGCGCGTAGAAACGCGATGGTGTATGGGGCGAAACGCCAAACACGGGAACCGGTCAAATTTAACGGAGTCGCCACATTTTGTTAATTTTAAACCCAACAAAATGACAAAGGTTTGAGTTCAAAGGTTTGGAGGTCAGGTTAAAACTTGGGAGGAGTTTTTACGTCCTCTCAAGTTGCCTCAGACAAAGCCGAGTCTCCCTAAGTTAGTTAAAAAGTGCATATGTGTGTGTGTGTGTTTAACGGAAAAAATTCTGTTGTTGATTTATTTGAGAAAACTCGGCTGAAAAAGGGGCCTTGAGTGATAAGATAAAGGTCAGAGGGCAAAACAGGCAATTTTACCCTCCTACCTAAAGTAGCCGTACGGCTGGAGGAGGCAATTCTGGGGTTTTTTACAGTTTGCTCAAGAACAGTCCAGTTCAGAACAGAAACAGGGCATTCTGTCTGAAGCTGGACAAACTGTTTTTTATCCCAGTTTGAAAGAAATCATTTTACAAGTTTTATAACATCATTCTTATGCTAAATGATCATCACTTGGTCCCCCAAAACAAGTATTTGGGTGTGATCATGAGCAATCATAGGAGAAAATCAAGAAAGTTGATGAATGTCCCATTTGGACCAAAGTTGGTCATTTGGTGAATAAAGATTGGAACTTTATCACCAAGATGACATTTTATGACTTAAAATCCTTCCAAGAGTCAAAATAACACATAAAGATTGAATCTTTATTACCCAAAAGTGGGATTTTGAGGCTAAACCAAAGAGGAAAATGATGAACACTAAGGTTCCATCACCCTCATGATTATCATGACCAAACAAGCATAACATTTAAATGAATAAGGAATGTAAATGACAATCAATAAGTCTATGAGTGTCTAGGTTTAGAACCTCTTCCATACAAGGTATGGAGGGCACCTTTGAACTTCTCATAGATTGGACAAGATAGTAATGTAATATATAGGTATATAGTGCTTGATAATGGACAAGTCTTGCAAGAAATAAAAGGTGCTTGAAATGGACAAGTATTTGCATGAATGAAGAGTAAATACATGTATAACCAAAATATAAGAAAGAAAATAGGAGTAAGATGAAGAGAAAGGAGGGGGGAGGTGGCTTTACCTATGATGGTTATGGCCAATCTTCCTTTCTCCTCTCCTTTTTTGGTTTGTGATCACTCTCACTCTTACTCTGTGGTAATTCCAGCAGAGTGACCTCCTTAATGTGTATTTCTCCCCCCCTTGAAATGATCAGCAAGGGGTTCTATTTATAGGGACTGAGGGTGCCCAAACCAGCCGTACGGCTAGGCCCCTCTAGTCCCCAAAGTATCCGTACGGCTCAGCCTGGCGAGCTTCTGGATTTTTCCAATTTTATACCAGAGTAGTCCTGGAATTTATAGCTTATCCTAGGGAGGTCCTGGCCTATTAGCTTATCCCTGAAACGGTGCTAAGGCTACCTCTAAGATAGGTCGGTTTCAGATTGGGGTACTTACAGATCCCCTCGGTAACGTCGCTTCGAAAGAGCGGGGTTGTCGATAGAAATAAGCATCCCAATCTGACGGGACGACGAATTTAACCGATTTGGTTGCATGGATGGACCTAGTGTTATAGGATTCCTACGTATCCCGTTCGCGGGGAATCAAGCCTAACGTAGTTCGGGGGTACGCGGGGTTACTAAGGTCCGCAAGGAGGCATGACTCTAGGGGTCAGAGGCGAGACATGGTCAACTTGGCTCTATGGGAGAGGGTTGACTTGCTGGGGATATGGTCAACTTGACTCTATTGGAGAGGGTTGACTTACACGGGACAGATTTTTATTGGGCTTACGTCGGGGACGGCCTATGGTGACTATTCTAAGTCCAAGCTTGACCGGGGTCAACTCCATCTTCGGGGAGATTGACGGGAAAACTGGTCTTACGTCCCTCTAAGGACTGCCGGGATAAAGTCTCTAGCCTATAGCGACTATTCTAAGTCTAAGCTAATGGGCTTACGTCGAGGACGGCCATGACAAAGGATCTAGCCTATAATGACTATTCTAAGTCATAACTAATGGGCTTACGTCGGGGACGGCCATATTTTGACAACAAGTTTTTAACTGGGCTTACGTCAGGGACGGCCATATTTTGACAACAAGTTTTTAACTGGGCTTACGTCAGGGACGGCCATATTTTGACAACAAGTTTTAACTGGGCTTACGTCAGGGACGGCCATATTTTGACAACAAGTTTTTAACTGGGTTTACGTCAGGGACGGCCATAATTAATTTCACAAAGCTGGGCTTACGTCGCTAGGACTGCCTGATTTTTGTCTTAGAGGGTCGCTCGGGGGACCTAAATTTTATCTCAAAAGGGTCGCTCGAGACTTTTCTCAAAATGGTCACTCGGGGGGCCTAAACTTTTCTCAAAATGGGTCACTCGGGGGACCTAAATGTTCTCAGAATGGTCACTCGGGGGACCTAGACTTTTCTCAAAATGGTCACTCGGGGGACCTAAACTTTTCTCAAAATGGGTCACTCGGGGGACCTAAATGTTCTCAGAATGGTCACTCGGGGGACCTAGACTTTTCTCAAAATGGTCACTCGGGGGGCCTAAACTTTTCTCAAAATGGGTCACTCGAGGGACCTAAATGTTCTCAGAATGGTCACTCGGGGGACCTAGACTTTTCTCAAAATGGTCACTCGGGGGACCTAAACTTTTCTCAAAATGGGTCACTTGGGGGACCTAAATGTTTTCAGAAGGGACTTGACTCTCAATTGGTCAACCGGGTCAGCATGGGCTTACGTCTAGGACGACCATAATTAATTTCACAAAGCTGGGCTTACGTCGCTAGGACTACCTGATTTTCGGGAACCTAAAATTTCTAGGTTCGATTCAAGTTGCATGAGCCAAGGAGGGCGTTTCCGAATTTTGGGAAAAATCTTGTTCAAGGTGCGAGGGGAACAAGGGTAATTTCAGGCTGAGACTTTTCTTTGCCCAAACCATCCGTACGGCTTAAGAGGGCGTCTTCTTCCTTTTTCAAAAGGCAGCCATACGGATAGTTGCCCCAAACTCAGACAAAAAACAGAGAGAAGAGAGGCAATTTTGAGAGGGAAAACTCTATCAATTTCCAAATTTTCTTGCTCGGATTCCTCAAGGATTGATCATGGCGGGACGGGCACGCACGGGTTATCCTAGAGGGGCGGAGAAGAGGCTAGACATGGCTCGAAACTTTCGAGGCTACGCTATCAATCTCCGGGATGAGGGAGCGGGTTTCTACAAGTCTCCCACAATTCACTTGTGCCATGGTGACGGGGTAAGCATTCTTCCTACTCGCTTTTGAGCCTTGCACGTCTTTCCTAGGCCTAGGGTTTTTGTCCATGCCATTTGAGATCTACGCATTTCTTGACGCGATTTTATGAAATTGACCTCATTTTTGTGTCATTGGGTCCATTAGGGACGTGAGTATGTGCTCCTTGCCTCATTTGGACATGCCTAGCTAAACTTTCCAAAATCAAAGTATGTTGCCCGTTGTCCATGCATAAACTACTTGTACCTCAGGTTTGACTAGTCATTTTAGCGCAGTTAAGTGCATGCTATCATTTCCTAAGATAAGTTGCCGTATGTTTGCGGGGGAAATTATGGGACGGGCATATTGTTGTTGAGACCAAAATGACAATTTCTCCAAAAGTGACTATGTCTTTCGGGGCGGAAAGAATATGACCCTTGAAAAATGACTTATGCATTTTTTAAAGGGGGCGGGAACTTTTCTCCAAAGATGGCCCTTAAAATGACTTATGCAATTTTAAAGGGGACGAAAACTTTTGTCCAAAAATTGACCCTTAAAATGACTATGCAATTTTAAAGGGGACGGAGACTTTTCTCCAAAAATTGACCCTTAAAATGACTTATGCAATTTTAAAGGGGACGGAAACTTTTCTCCAAAAATTGACCCTTAAAATGACTTATGCAATTTTAAAGGGGATGGAAACTTTTCTCCAAAAATTGACCCTTAAAATGACTTATGCAATTTTAAAGGGGACGGAGACTTTTCTTTCATTTTTTTTTTTTTTTTTTTGCAATCATTATGAGCATTGGTATCTGTAAACTGTGTTATTCATACATTTGTTATGTTTACCTGTAGGGTGGTGATCCCAAGTCTCGAGGGTCGCCGGATGCTTGCTTCTCTTTGTGGGGAGCCATGCTTGAGTCTGTTGATGATGCTCCCAGTCCGAGGGAATGGGTGGCACGCACGGGACTGGTGCCTTTTATAGAGGCTGTGGGCCAGCTGGTAAACACCAATAGGAGTATGGGGCTTCTTAATGCCCTGGGTGAATATTGGTGGGACACAACCCACACGTTCCATCTGAGCTGGGGAGAGGTGACTGTGACCCTACCGACTTTGCGATGATTACCGGGCTTTCCTTTGGAGGGCATCCGGTTGTTTGGAGGGATAGGATCCCTGAGGCCGAGATCAGGGCGTTCATTGGATTTTCAGGTCCTACCAAGGGTTTGGGCATCCTAGTGAAAACAGTGGAGAGGGTCATTCGGGCCAACTTTCTGGAGTATGCGGCGGGCCGGATTACCGCTGAGCAGCTTGGGCGCTCCTATGTGTGGCTCCTCCTTAGTAGCACCATTTTTGCCAATGCTGATACTACCTGCATGTTCCCTCTTCTTGGGTCTCTGACTACACCTAAGGCCATCAGAGACATTGCTTGGGGTGAGGCTGGTCTGGCCGAGCTATTCATGGAGCTCGACAAGTATAGCCGGAAAGCGAGCAAGTCTTTGGCTTGCTTTCAGTTTGCCCTAGAGGTACTTCCATTTCGGTCTTTGCTTTACTTTTTACATTCGGCCTATTCTTCATTTCAGTGTGCTGACGGCTTTCTTTGCCGTTTCTTTTGTGGGTTTGGTACTACGAGATCTTTGGCAACTATCCCTGGAGGCCGGCTCTTGACCGGGACCTCAACTTTCCGGCCATGACCTGCTGGGCTAGGGAAGCTCGGGAGAAGAGAGGGTCTAAGGGACGAGTGTCTGTCCGCTATGCTGATGTGAAAGCGGTTTTGAGGGGTGCCATGCCGGTGGGGCTCAACCTTTTCCCTTGGTCTCGGTATGGGGGCGGGAGGTGGTCTTTGATCCGAGCGAAGCCCTGAGGGTGACCAGACAGAGGAGATTGCTGGTGGGGTTTAGAGGCGAGGCCTTTTATTTAGGTGAGAGAGTTTTGTGGCAGCATGGACTAGGCCTTATGCAGAGGGCGCACGTTGATCCGCCCGAGACCATGTTCGTTGCCGACTGTGGGGATGACCCTTTTCTCATGGAGCGGATGCCGCTGAATTGATTACTGATGAGCCATACGGGCGGTTTGTGGCCACGAGGCTGAGATCGCCACAGGTGGTGGTCTCTGGGGTAGCTCCTCCAGTGTGGCAAGACTATTCTTTTGTTTATGCTGACGGCCGGGTTCACATGGTGGCCGTGTCTGTTGCAGAAGGGGAAGCCCCGGTTGGAGAAATTCCCGTTGACGTGGTATGCATTCTTTTCCATTTGTGCACGTTCATCCCATATTTCTGTCTCCTCCCTTGCTGAGCAGTTTCCTTATCCATATGTAGGTTGTTGCGCGGGCTTTGCTGGGGAGGCCTTCTCTCCTAAAACGGGCCAAAAGGTGGTTAAAGAGGTTCGTTGGGCGCTCTTCTAAGGGGCCTCGGACAGAATCCAGGTTTGCACCGGGCAGAAACTCGGTGAGTAGTGGGGAGAGGCCTTTCCGTCGGTCGTCGAGCGTGGAGCTACCTCCGTCCATTGTGATGTCTAATCCTCGGGTTTTTCGACCACGGTTTGCCAGACCCAGTGTTTCACCTTTCTGGGAATCACTTCTCGGGTTTCTTTCCCTTAATTTTCCAACCGTATCACTTTTCTCCTTTCCATATTTCCTTTATCTTCCCTCTTTAGGAGTGGCCTAGTTGACTTTTGACACATACGAAAGCAAAAGTTGACTTTGACATGGACAAGAGCAGATTACGCCTGCTCACGCGAATAGACACACATAGGCTTTTACGGGAGTGAGTCCCTTTTCTGAGAGAGGAAGCCTATGGACAGAAATTCACGTGTTTGGCTCTTTCCTAAGATGTGGAAGAGAAGACTTGTCGAGGCATTCGAAATCAACTTTGTTGGTCCCAGAGGGGCAACAAGGGTATGAAAAATGCTAGAGGGGGGGGGGGTGAATAGCGTTTTAAAATTCTTTTCAAACCCTTTTTGCAAATCAATGGCTTATGCGCACAGTTCTCAAATAAGCTAAGTATAGCGCGCAGAGAGAGTGTGAAATGCACAGCGGAAATTTAAAGCAACACTGCGCAGGGTATACTGAGCAGGGTAAAACGCACGCGCTAAGGTTTGGCTAAACTGTTGGATAAAATCGGATTCTAAGGCAATAGTTAATAACAAACACATCAGCAATAGCAGCAATCTGGTAAGATCAAACAAAGCAGTAATTCAGAAATAACTAAGCAGGAAGTAAATAGCAGAAATAATGAACAAGCTATTTGGAGAGGTTCGATCGATGAAGATCTACGTCCTCTACCAAGATGGTTAGTCTTGGATTTTCTAATGAGATATATATTGATATGAGGAGCTTTTACAAGATTACAACGAATCAAAACTCAAATCAAAATCTAATCAATGAAGAGCAAATCCTAGACTAAACCGGTGTTTCTCAAGAAGTAAGATCTATATAATCGAAGCTTCAAGAGGTGTGTGTGTGGCAGAAATTCTGGGCTCTATGAATCTAAGAGATGAAGAGCACGAAGAATTCTGGTGATATAAGGCTTAGGATCTGGGCAGGAGTTTGAAGGTTTGAAGGTTGTTCTTGAATCTGGGAATAGTAAGCAGCAAACTTCAGAACTTCAGGAATACTTGTAAGCACAAACTCTAGTAACTTGGAAATGAAGATGAGTAGGCTATTTATAGCAGAGAGCTTAAAACTAGCCGTTGGTGCTCTGAGCAAGGACGATGAGCTGGCACAATAGGATTGGTGCGCAGGTGTCCTTTATAGCCGTTGGAGCTCTGATCAAGGTTGATGACCTGGCACAATGTGATTGGTGCGCAGGTATCTTTGAGCCGTTGGAGACTGAGCATGGAGACCAAATTCAAACGCTTCATCTGGAAGGTTGACAGCTGTCTCCATTTGAAATATTATGTTTGAGCGCATCTCCACCGTTGGCTATGCTGAGTGTGCAGGATTTGTCGTTTATGCACAACTAAGCGTACATCTTCTGAGCGCTTTCCAAGTTAGGTGATCTGAATGCATTGAAAACTGTACAAGGTTGAATGCTGCGCAGAGGAGACCTGCGCAGTGATGTCCTGCGCAGAGAGTCCTGCGCAGTAACCACAGTCTTGCTTAGATCTTCATTCCTTCTTCGCTCCAAGTCATATATTCTAAGCCTATACTATAAAATGGACTATGCTAAAAAATGAAGTTATAAAACTTCCTACATAGGGTTCTAAAGTCCATAAAATACTCTTAGGTGATGGTATCAATCATTTCTAACATAAATAGGAGGGTTAAGAGGTAAGCATACCCAACAATCTCCCCCTAAAGGATTGATGCCATTACCTACTATAACAAAGGCAATTCATTGTACTTGATAATAGCATGTCCATAAGAATGAAAATGGTCAATCATGCCTCAAGTCAATGCACACACTAGCCAATGCTATAGATTTTTAGTCTATCCAAAAGATATAACTTACAATATGGGAAAGACAGAAATAACATGCAGCGCATACAAATAATGTGAATTTTAGTTTGAGTATGCGTTTAAACTGAATGTTTAAACATCATGCGTAGAAAATATGAGCAGATAATAATATGCGCATGACGTGAAATAAAGCATTCATTGTTCCACAAACGAAAAGTTTGAATTGAACAAGGTTTTGAAACTAATGATGCGATTTTCTCATTAAAACTTGAAATGATAAAAGTTGGAGATTACAAGTTTGAAAGAGAAAAACAAAAAATTGCGCACAAAAAGAAATACCTTGCGCAAAAACAAAAAAATACAAGAAACTAATTGATATTAATGCGATGCAGGGCTTCACGCAGCTCGTTCTGCAGGCTGTTGAACTTGTTCATAAGTTCAATCTTCAGCGCTTGAAACCTTTCCCTGAACGCAACACTTTCTTCAACATATGTAACAATTCCTCTGCGCATATCTCTGTTGTCGTCCCGCAGCTCTTGGAAGTTATTTTTATACTGCAATTGATGAGCAGTCATTTGGTTGAAGTAGGATTGCTCCGCAGCCTCTATGGTATTCAAGATGGTGGTCTGCGTAGCTTCCAGTTGTTGGTCAGTGTGGAGGCGCTGAGTATTCATGCTGGCTTGAATGTCGAACATTGCTTGATCCATCCTAGCGTTGAACCCATCAGCGAAATCAGTCATCGCTTGAGTAATGCACTCCCTGACACTTTCCATGTTGAGCGCACTATCTTGCGCAGAACCACCTTGCATAGTCTTCTCCAAGATCTGTGCTTCAATTTCCGCAAAGCCTTCATGCAGGCCATCGGCTAAACTCTTGCGCAGACGTTTCAGCAATCCTACAAACCCGTCATTAATCGCGGTGTAGGTGCAAACGTCTTCGAGCATCCCAGCAATTGACTTCAGTGAGTCAAAAATCATCTGATCTAGAGCATCGGGGATTTTCTGTGCAGAGGGGCCGGCGGAGGTACTTGCACCTGCCTTTGTTGTACTCCTCTCCCCCTTAATGGCAGCAATCTCTATGCGCTGTGCATCAAGCTGCTCTTGAAGCATTGTCTGTAAAGTAAGCAGTTGCGCCATCTGAGACTGCGCTGCCAGTTGGTTCACTTGAATAGTATTCAAGGCTTGAAGAATTTGGCGCAGTTCAGTTGACGTGGAGAGAGAAGATGTGGAGATCGCTGGAATTAATGAAGCAGGAGGAATTTACGCGAAGGCCTTTGGTGGAGAGTTGGTTGATAAGGGATCGAACGGAGGAGTGCGCGAAGGAGATGGCTGTTGAGGAGATAGATTAATAGGATCAGCAGGAGGTGACTTCTGCGTAGGAGAGTGCGCACTGCTGCTGTCCGTATCCGTTGAGCGCACCACACCCTCATCCCCTTCGGTGAGGTCAATAACTGGGGTACCCTGCGCAGCATCATCGGCCTGCGCAGCTTTGGTAACCTTATCCTCATTTTCATCCTCATCCTCCAAGTCCAGTCCATCATGGAGGACAGAAGTGCCAGGTTGCGTAGTGCCAACCGGAATATTGAGACGGCGGAAGGCACTTGCACTTGGCTCAGGTGAGGAGGGAGGATCTGCTGCCTTTGGCTTACCCTTAGCAGTGCTGCGCACAGTCTGTTTCTTGCGCGGAGTTCGAACAGGAACATCCTCAGCAGGCGCAGCAGCAGGGGCCTTTGTCGGTGTAGGGTCAGGGAACACGGCATCCATCCAATCATCACTGTCTGCGCGTCCCTGAGCAGCAGTAGGATTTGCAGCAACCTTGGGATCCTGCTCCCCCTGCGCGGTATCATCCGCAGCCTCATCCTCAGCAGCAGTCTCATCCATACGAGACTCGCTGTCTTCTTCTGCAATAAGAGCAGCAGTACTAGGAGGAAGTCTGGTGAATGCAGACTTTTTCTTTGATGGCGCAGGAGTGGGCGCAGGAGGATCCTTGCGCTTCTTCGAAGGTTTGGGAGCAGGAGGAACTGGCGCATCAGTCCTGATTTTGATGCCAGCAGTAGATCTGACATCAGGAATCACTTTAACTTTTTCGGGCGCAGGTTCAGCAATACCTTTGCCCTTGCGCTTTGCTTGCGCAGCTGCCGTTTCAGGCACGTCAGGCGCAGTGGCCTTAGAGGGCTGCGCAGCAGCTTTCTTCGACTTGGGTTGAGGGGCTTCTTCAAGATCATCATCACCATCACTATCAACCCATGCCTCCTTGTTGGGGATCTCATCCTTGCTCCAGATCTTGCGATACTTACTGCGGCCAATTTCATTGCGCAGTGAATATAGATGAGAAAGAGAATATGTTTTGGAGCAAGGGACCTTCAGGTCTGGGCGCTTCTGTACGAAGGTGCGCAGCTCAGAGATATTCATCAGATACTTGGAAAGGAGCCTACAGTGAGTTCTGTATTTGGCTACCTTTTTGTCCATGTGCTTGTCGTAGCTTTCAGAAGCGTCCCAAAGTTCATCAAATAGAACTGAAGACCAATCTAAGGCATCGCCGTTGTAGACGGCAGCGCAGTAATCCCACTGCTTGGAAATGAACTTGCCCTTATTGCCATTCTTGCAGTTCACAGAATCGCCAATGATGGTGCACAGGTGATACATCACCTCACCAAACTCCTTGCGATCATGGACACCACTTCTTCACAAGAGTGGGTTCCCCAACCAGTTTCTGCGCTAGTTTGTTCTGTTTAGCTTCAGAATAAACTTCCGGCGCATTATCTACGTTGAAACCGCACAGCTTCTTCAGTGACGCAGGAATAACGCGCACTGAGTAGTTCTGAACAATGGAGCGGATCACATCGATCTTTTCCCTGGTGTGCTTATGCGTCATGGTTACACGCTCTGTGCTCTCGAAAAATTCATCCACCAATGAAGGGACATAGAAGTCCTGATCCAATGTGAAGAGAGGAAGAATTCCAGAAACGTCCATTAGATTGATGATTTTGCGTCCCACTGCGTCTTTTTGTAGCGCAGCGATATCTAATTCCCATCCTTGTAGAAAGTAGAAAGAATTCTGCGCAAGACAAGAAATAGTTTAGACAAATATTATTGCGCATGGAGCTTTGCGCATGCGCAGATAGCGCAAAGAAATTGATGCGCAGAAACTCCATACAAGATATAAAGAATGCGCAAAATACAAGGATGCATGCGAAAATCATAACACTTAAAGAAAATTAAGCGATCCAAAGCATATTTAAAGAATAAGAACTTGAAGAACACGAAATAACTGTTCATGGACATGAAGAACACCATGAACACTAAAAATCAAAGATTGACCAAAATGAACAAAAAGCATGTCAAAATGACCGCATAACTGAGACGAAAACAACCAAGCAAGTATGAAAGTCAACAACAACAAAGTAAGCCCAGAAATCAAGAATAACTGTTCGTCTGCTCAGGAAATTTTCGGACCAAAAAATCTGCAGAAAGCGATTAAAAAGAGCATTGATCATAAAATAAAGTACATAAAGGAGTAGATCAGAGAGAGACGAACCCAAAACACCAAACGATTTCAAAAATGATTAACAGAAAAGAGAGAAATCAAAAAGGGAGTTTCAAGAACTCGAAATAACAACAATGGCGTTTAATGAATAAACTGAGTTTTGAGGATCAGAATTTCTTACCATATCGTCGACGGTTTTGGTTTCTTCGAATGGAACCTCAACGACCGGTTCATGGACCTCAACTACCTTTGCTTTCGATTTTTGGGGAGCCATTTATAGAAGAAAAGTGTTGACAGAGAAGAGAGAGAGAGATGCGGTTGAAGATAGTCAACGAAGAAGAAAAGGAAAGCTTTGGAGAAGCAAGAGAGATTGCAGAGAAGGAGAAAATGATTGAAAAGGGGAAACTTTTGGAAGTTGGTAAGAAATGAGAGAGAAAAGAGAGAGATTTGGTGAAAGAGATTGAAAGCAGAAGAGAGAGAAAGAGAGGGGTCGGTTGTTTTTATCCAAAAAAGGAAAATGCGTGACGTCAGCGCAGGGGTAGCGATGTAATTCGCAGAAGTGGGACACGTGCTGCGATGACGTGGACCAACCGAATGCGCGCGTGCGCAGGCCTAGCTCGCGCGTGAGTGAGAAGTTCTAGGTCGGTCAAGTCGAGTCAACTTCCTCATTAATGCGGAGTCAGTGAAAGGACGGGCGCACGTTAGCGGGGTGACGTGGCCGAATGGGGAACGCGCGTGCGCAGTCTTTGCGCGCGCGTGTGTCAGCGAAATAGTGACTGACGGTTGTCGCATCACCTTCCTCATTAATGGTGAGCAGACATTCAAAAGCAGGCGCTGTCACAATCGCAGTTTGCATTGATGACACTGGGATATGCGCAGGGGTAAAATAGTAATTTCCCAAAAAGATTCAAAAATTAAAGGCGCGGGAAAATTTTAAATACACAAGTACCCTTGTGAATTAGCGTTGACTTTTCAGTCAGGGACCTATGTGTAATTTCTAATGAATAGAGTACTTACCTGCGATCCACGAAAATTGCGCATGTTAAAGTCATGCGCAGAGCTTTAGGTAGCGTAATAGATTCTTTAAATCTCATTAATTTCATGCGCAAATGAATTACTGCGCAGTACAATGTTGCGCAGGTGTTGCTTATATGCACGAAACTTTACCTATATGAATACTTATCAACCAAACACAAGATTGTTAGTAATAACAAATCATATGGACAAATTAGCTGAGTTCAAGCATACCCATTTCTCCTCTCAAGAAGATGAATCTCTTTGCATCAAGAGCCTTTGTGAGGATATCAGCAATTTGATTATCTGTGCCCACGTGCTCTAAATGTATGTTTCCTTTTTCCACGTGGTCCTTGAGAAAATGATATTTGATGTCGATGTGCTTTGTCTTTGAATGCATGACGGGATTGTTGGATACTGCTATGGTGGACATATTATCGCAGAAAATTGGACAATTTCCTTCATTAATTCCGTAGTCCACTAGTTGTTGCTTCATCCAAAGGATTTGGCAGCAGCAGCTTCCAGCAGCAATGTATTCAGCTTCAGTAGTGGAAATGGACACAGCAGCTTGTTTCTTGCTTGCCCACGCAACAAGTCGATTTCCAAGGAAATGACAAGTCCCACTTGTGCTTTTCCTGTCTATTGTGCATGCTGCGTAGTCTGCGTCTGAATAACCTAGCAAATCGAAATTCGAATCTTTGGTGTACCAAAGTCCAAGGTTAACAGTTCCAGAAAGATAACGAATAATGCGTTTAACAGCAGCTAAGTGCGCTTCTCTAGGGTCCGCTTGATAGCGCGCACAGACACAAACACTAAACATAATATCTGGCCTACTTGCAGTAAGATAAAGAAGAGAGCCAATCATACCTCGATATAAAGTTTGATCAACTTTCTTACCTTTTAAGTCTTTGTCAAGCTTATTGCCAGTGGCCATTGGAGTGTCGTATGCTTTAGCATTTTCAAGTCCAAATTTCTTGATTAAGTCCCTTGTGTACTTGGCTTGATTTATGAAGATGCCATCATTCAATTGTTTGATTTGAAGCCCGAGGAAGAAAGTGAGTTCTCCCATCATGCTCATTTCAAACTTGCTTTTCATGAGCTTCTCGAAGCGCTTACAAAGTAACTCATTAGTAGAACCAAATATAATATCATCGACATAAATTTGAACAAGTAAAGAATGATCATTATACTTAGCAATAAAAAGAGTTGTGTCGATTTTACCGCGCTTAAAGCCTTTCCTAGCAGGAATTTTGATAGGGTATCGTACCATGCTCTTGGAGCTTGCTTAAGTCCATACAAAGCTTTTTGAAGTTTGAAGACGTGATTTGGAAATTTGCTATCTTCGAAACCGGGAGGTTGTGCTACGTAGACCGTCTCTTGGAGTTCGCCATTGAAAATGCGCTTTTCACATCCATTTGATAAAGCTTGAATTTCTTGTGAGACGCATAAGCTAAGAAAATTCTTATAGCTTCAAGTCTTGCTACAGGCGCAAATGTTTCGTCGTAGTCGATTCCTTCCTCTTGCCTATAGCCTTGCGCAACCAGCCTTGATTTGTTTCTGGTGATGCTTCCATTCTCATCCATCTTGTTTCTGAATACCCATTTTGTACCGATAACTCCTTGGTCATGAGGTCTGGGTACCAAAGTCCAAACCTTGCAGCGCTCAAATTGGTTAAGCTCTTCTTGCATAGCAGTAACCCAGCTTGAATCTTGAAGCTCTTCATCAATCTTCTTTGGTTCGATTTGAGAGATAAATGAGTGATATTCATCATCGAAATTTGATGCTCTTCTAGTACGAACCCCTACATGGAGATCACCAATGATATTTGTAGTTGGATGATCTCTAACTTCACGAATCTCAGGTGGTAAGTTAGGTTGAGTGGTAGGAATACGAAGATCTTCAATGGGTACTTCATTTGCTCCAGCATCAAGGTCATCGAAAGTGATTTGCTGAAGCGGAGAAACATCATGCGCAGGAGGAGGAATTTGCGCATCAGGAGTAGTAACTTCTGGCGCAGCATATGGTGTATGCGCATGAGATGGACTTGCTTGATTCTGATTTTGATTAACTTGATTATCATTCTGCGCAGGTGCAGTTTGAGGCTGCGTACCTGTCTCAACATGCTCAGCAGAATCATCAGAATCATTTAGAGCCAAATGTGGCTCAAAGAGAGAATGCTCATCAAAAGTAACATGTACAGATTCTACAATTACTAGAGTAGTTCTATTAAAAACACGAAAAGCTTTAGAATGTTTGGCATACCCAACGAAAATACCTTCATCTGCTTTGGCGTCGAATTTACCTCTATGATCTTTGCCATTGTAGAGGATATAGCATTTGCAGCAAAAAATCTTGAAGAAAGCAATGTTGGGCGCTCTTCCTCTCCATAGCTCATATGGAGTTTTGTTGTAGGTTTTGTTGATGAGGGATCTATTCTGAGTGAAGCAAGCAGTGTTGACGGCTTCTCCCCAGAAATACTTTGGAAGCTTAGCTTCTGCGATCATTGTTTTCCCAGCCTCAATCAACGTGCGATTTTTCCTTTCCACAACCCCATTTTGTTGAGGAACTCCAGCAGCGGAGAAATTGTGATCAATTCCATGGTCATCGCAGTATTGCGCAACACCGTTATTTTTTAATTCAGTTCCATTATCTGATCTAACACTAACGATGTCGTCTTCCTTTTGAGTTTGGAGCCTTCGAAAGAGAGCAGTCAATATATCATAGCAGTCATCTTTGGATATCATCATTTCGACCCATGTGTATCTTGAGTAGTCATCCACCACGACTAAGTATATTTGTTTCCTCCAATGCTTGCGGTGGTGACCGGTCCAAACAAATCCATGTGAAGCAGTTGTAAACATTTGGAAGTTGAGGAAGCAATCTTGCTGGAGAAAGACTGCTTAGGTTGTTTACCGAGCTGGCATGCTGCGCATTTTCTATCATGATGGTCTGCTACTTTGGGAAGTCCTTTGACAGGATTTTCCCTTCCAAGCTTAGCCAAATATTTGAAGTTCAAATGACTTAAGCGCTTATGCCATAGCCAGCTGCTTTCACTAACATTCTTTGCTACAAAACAGAGATTAGTGATAGAATTTACAGCAGTAAGATCAATAATGTAAACATTAGTTTACGAGTCCCTGTGAGCAAAGTTAGTCCGGATATGCCATCTTTGATGTAGCAGTGCATAGCAGTGAAATGACATTCCAAACCTTTATCGCAGAATTGAGATATGGATAGCAGGTTGTGCTTGAGTCCTTCTACGAGTGCAACTTTCTCAATGCACACTTTATCTTTTCTGATTCTTCCATATCCAACTATGTGCCCTTTGTTGTTATCACCAAAAGTTACTGAGGGACCTCTTCCTTCATGCACATCTTCAAGAGTTGTGACTTCTCCAGTCATGTGTCTAGAACATCCACTGTCGAGATACCATATATGCGCTTTAGGTTGTGAAGAGTGCGCAGTAAAGCAGGAGACCTGAAAGATAGACATTAAAAACGCAGGTCCCCTTTATTCTTGGGTCCTAGAGTTAGAAACTTTTGACAACCCACTCCTGTCTGACCTTAGAATTTTTACGTCCCTTGGCATTAGGAGCAAATCGCAAAAGGCATTCTGCAGCCTGGTGACCTAAACCATCACACACAACACAATGATGAAAGCCACTTATAGATTGAGTTTTTACAAACTCTTTACTTTTCTTTGGCGCAGCATTCTTAACAGGGTGGTAGAACCTGCTTTGACAAACATCACCTTTTGAAGTTTGGGTGCGCTTTTCTTAAGGATGCGCATCTGGCGTTTAGGCGCATCTTTTATGCGTATGGCTCTTGTGCGCAGATTTGACATTCGAGTTTGAAGCACAACCATATTCAAAACATGCGTCGTCAAGCGCAGGGTCAACTTTAGCCTTACCTTTGGCTTCCCCTGTTTGCTTCTTTGGGTAGACATAATGGAAATTTTGTCTCTGGACTTTCTCCTGTCCTTTACCCATTGAAGTGGAACGCTTTGCTTTGGGAATTTCAATAGTTTGCTGTGGTGTAAATTCCTTTTCTCTTTCAGCACAAACTGCGCATTTAAAGTCGTCACTAGTTGAGAACCCCAAGCCTTCTTTATCACCACTGGCTTTTTGGGTTTCTAGAATTTGATCCATAGTGACACGAGATTTGGTCCACACATCTGTGATCTTTGTGAGATCAGCAAGCTGCGCAGCCAATTCTTCGTTTCTTACTTTAAATAACGCATTTTGATCTGTCAGAAAACGGTTTTTGTCAGTAAGAGGAGTCATGCTCTTAATCTGCTCCTTAAGGAGGGTGATTTCAGATTTCAGAACAGTTTTCTCCGTCTTAAGCTGTGAAATTTCTCCAATTGATAAGTCCACTGCTTCTTTCATAGAATTAAATTTCTTGATTACCTTTTCAGCTTGTTGAAAAATAGTTTCACGCTCAACAGCAGAGACATCCTTTTCAATTTCAATTTCAGCAGGAATTTCAAGAGATTCCTTGCGCGAAGGCGCAGCTACAAATTTCTTCGTTAGATCTGCTCTGGCAAATAAGTACTTGCCATTCTGTCTGCTTGGAGTCAGATGCCCCATTTCTACCAATTCAGTGATAGTGGGACCTTTCTTCTTAATTGGCTTTGGCGCAGCTCCTGTGTTAACATCAGGATCGTTGTCTGAATCACTATCAGCATTTGCCACCAAGTAGAGCAGTCCGTCTTCGGAGTCATCTTCATCAGTTTCCTCTGTGTCGGTCTCTATCCATGTCTTGAGCTCATTGTCTGCGCAGTCTTCTTCAGCAACCATTCTGCGCTGCTTATACGATCTTTGCGCATTGTTCCTCTTCATGTACTCAAATTTTGGTGTTGGGCATTTTGAAGCGAAATGACCAGGCTTTCTACAGTTGTAGCAAACCAAATCATCATCTTTCTTTGAGTCTTTGCCACGAGAGAATTTTACTGGAGCTTTACTTGAGGATCCTGGCTTTGAGGATTTCCTGAACTTTTGAAATCGCTTTACGAACATAGCGAAGTCATCATCATCCATTTCAAGCAGAGAGGAAGTGGATACTTTGTCTGAGTTTTGAGCAGGCGCAGGTTCCTTTTGCGCAACATAGGAAACAAGTGTTCCTTTGCCTTCGGTTTCATCAATTCGATCAAGTTTTAGCTCATACACTTTTAAGTTAGCGTATAAGCTGCGCAGAGGCCAAGTATCTAAAAATCCAGAATCTTCTAGATGACTTGCCTTGTGCACATATCTGGAACCTAGCGCATCTAAGAATTGAGAATTGACTTCTTTATTAGTGAAAGTAGTTCCAAGAGATTTACAAGCGTTTACAACAACACAGAAGCGATCATAAGTTTGTCTCAATGTTTCACCATCCTTTCTCATGAAGCAGTTGAATTTTCTTTGCACCACAATTTTTTTGTTTTCCTTGCTTACTTTGTCTCCATTCACATAGCCTTCAATAGCATCCCATAGTTCCTTTGCAGTTCCACCGCTCACAAGTTGATTGTGCGTGGAGAGGTCTAGGGTAGTGAGAATGATGTTCCTTGCTTTTCCATCATAGCCAACCCATTTCTTCTCTTCATTAGTCCATTCGTCCTTGTTCTTCTTGACAGTGGGATTATCCTTATTTGTAGCAGCATCAGGATTAGCCTTCATTGGAATATAATGACCTTCGATAACGACGTCATGGAGAATCTCATCGATTGAGGAAAAATGAGTTAGCATGCAGTGCTTCCAGATTTCAAAGTGATCTTCATTCAGCACAGGAACCTGTGAATAGTTAGCCATTGCCCAAGATTTTGAAGCCATCTTGAATCGGTACCCAAGCTGTTAAGCTTGATAAACAACGCAAGTTTTATGAAGGTGTTTGCTCTGATACCACTTGTTGGTCCCAGAGGGGCAACAAGGGTATGAAAAATGCTAGAGGGGGGGGGGGTGAATAGCGTTTAAAATTCTTTTCAAACCCTTTTTGCAAATCAATGGCTTATGCGCACAGTTCTCAAATAAGCTAAGTATAGCGCGCAGAGAGAGTGTGAAATGCACAGCGGAAGTTTAAAGCAACACTGCGCAGGGTATACTGTGCAGGGTAAAAACGCACGCGCTAAGGTTTGGCTAAACTGTTGGATAAAATCGGATTCTAAGGCAATAGGTGTAGACACCCCGCCTTGGACCTCTCACACCGATTGCATACAAAGTATTTTTATTCAACTTTTTTGTTGATTTCTGTTACTTCGGTTAAGTTCCTAACTGATTCCGTTAGTTTTGGACTAAACTGCATAACAGAGTTAACTTTTAGGGTCATTCTGTCATTCTGTAATTTTTCACCCGCGGGCGCTTCCGGCACTGCCAGTGAGCCGCGCGCGCGTCCCGCCCCAAAGCCGGACCCGCGCGCTTCCACTTTGGCAGTAACGGATTGCACCTTATTTCCCTCCATTTTCTTATTTACAAACATCTTTTCTTGATAAAAAAAAACCATCTTTTACATCCACATTCATCCCCCCTTTTCTCATTAACTCCCAATCCCAAATTCTAAGCCTTTTCCCAAAAACTAATATTTTTTTCATTTATTATTTGATTTCTTTTATTTCTTTTATTTTTCCTCTATCATTTCCCTCTCTTTTTTACCTATAAAAACCATCATCTTCTACCTTAGAAAGGGACTCCAACCTTGATTCACAACTACACTATACACAAATTCTCCCAACAAGAGTTCTTAGTAACAAGACTCTACACAAATTGTTCTACAACAATTTCATCACAACAATAACACTTTCAAGTCAAGGTTCCAAGTCCTCTTTCTCAAGGTACAACTCCATTTTCTTCCTTTGTTTTTCTTCTTCTTGATGTATGCAATCCCCATTAATGGGACATGACCAACATGACTACTTCACATATTGAAGTTAGTTAAGGTTATCTCCCTACATTTTAATCTTAACTTTAATTCACCATGTTAATTTCTCTTCATCTCTTAATGTAATTCTTTAACATTACTTGTTACATGTAATCTTTTATCATTAAATAAATAAAACAATTCTATTTTATTTCCCCTTTATTTCCTCTTTTCTTCTCATCACAATTGTTCGCACATTTATTTAATTATTGAAGGACATGTAAATATTAGAACACCAATAGTAGCAAGACCCGCGTAAGCGGGGCGGAGTGGGTGTTTTAAGTACTTCCCACTCCGTCACCTAACCCCCGAACCCTTCTCTCCCGAATCTCTGGTTTTGTACATAAATTAGCTATTTCTAGGTTTTTCTTATGTTCCTTTAAAAACATAGGTGGCGACTCTAAACAATCTAAAACAAGTTAGACATCCTAGGATAATTCACCGCTCTAGCCAAGCCGTGGTTCCCCGGGGTATCTACAGTGGCGACTCCGCTGGGGGCGATAGAGGGTTAAACTTGCGTTTTCATTTTTGGTGTTCTTTTATTCTGTTTTCTGGGCATTCTGGTAAAAGGGTAGAAAGCGCGCGCCTCCGGCCTCTTGGCCTAAAGCGCGCGCGTCCGACCCTTATTACCAGAATCGCCCGCCTCCTTTCTTGTCCTTCAAATCCATGTTTCTGTGCTAACAAATTCTGCAGGGGAAAGTTTTCTTTATTAAGGGTCAAGGCATCCCTTGAACCCACTGATTTGTAGGTTCTCACCCAGAAGCGGGCCTCTCCCTGGTTCTCTCACGCAGCGCGCCTTCCGCATAGGCAACACAATGCGCGCGCTTCTGGGCGGCATTCCCGGAACAGAACAGTGACAGAAACAGAACAGAATGACAGTGTGTGGGCACCGGCCTGCATACAATTTCTTTTAACTTTCTGTTTATTTTATCGGTCCACGGTGATTCGAAAATTGTAATTATGTGCTTATTTGTTTTTTTATTTATTTCTTTGAAAAAAAAAAAAATTTTTGTCACATGTTAGACCTCACACTACATGCACATATTCTTATCAACTGCTCACTATCGAGTCGCACAAGTCCACCCAACCCGTCGAGGACCCGTCCTAGAAGTTTCAAGCTCCACTCGACCTTGCTCTTTCGAAGCGGTAAACCTCAGCCCGTGGCGTAGTTCATGACTACATGCCGGGGTGACCTTTGAGCCTCATATTCAAGCCGAGCACAAACCACACAATTCTAGTCTAGGGTCTAACACTCCGTGACCAAGTCGTTTTTCATGTGCCGAATTTCTTAAACTAATGTCTTCAAATCATACATGCCAACTTGTTGCAATGGACGATAAAACTCCGTCCCCAAAAGTGGTTATTTTGGACGAAAATAAAAATTCGTCCCCGCATGTATGATTTTACTACATAATTTAGTTTAATCCCGACACATGTAGGATTCACAAGCATGGTGGAATCCGATGAGTATAGGGACCGCGAGATGGTCTATATACTAGTGTGACGATTCCACTATTTTCCTAGAAACCCCAAAAGGACCACGTCCTTCCGACTTTTGTAAATTAAATAAATAAAAAAAGAGTCGTTTTCCTTATGTGGTTGATTCTTTTCTTGTTTGTGGGTTAATTCTTTTATCCAAAAGGTGTTTGTGGGGCCAATCTAAGATCACCGTGATCTTCCAATAGGTCCAATGGCTTCCAACGGCAACAACAACAACGGTGGAAATGATTTCGTGTCCAACGAAGGGTTACTCACATAATGAAATCAATGGGGGAACAAATGGATAGATTGTCGAGGATGCCCGCCGTAAAGACAATTTGTGGCAAGCCGTTTCGATATCGACAAGAGGATTCACAAAGAAGAGGTTCCGAACTCAAGGCCGTCTTGATTATGAAAGAAGAATTCACAAGGAAGAGTTCCGAACTCAAAGCCCGTTTGCAAGAGCTCACCACAGCAAAGCAAAGTTCAAATGATAAAGCATGCTCAAGTGGCCCGACCCTCAAAGCTACAAAGGTACCACCAACAACCGAGTTTTCACTCCTCTCCTAGGAGTAACCCAAGCCAAAGCATTTGAAATTTGGTGGCAATGGAAAGGTCAAGCCTTTGAGGGTGAAGCCGAAGACGATATCGAAGAATCATGCACATGGTGAATGGTGCAGCTACCACAAGCATAGTGGTCATACTACCGAAGGGTTCTTCTTCTCCGAAACATCATCCAAGATTTGTTCGACAACGGCGAATTTACTGTGGGTGAAGAGCAACTTTAGAGAGTGCCAACATGCAAGAACTCATCAAAAAAGAATGATTTGGTTTCGAAATGGGGTTCTACAGAAATCATGCCACAAGGAGACTACAACGACAAGGGGGACTACAACAACAATCTCCGTTTCTCTTTCTCTACCTAGTAATAGGAATTAAAAAAAAAAAAAAAAAAAAAAGAGTCAAAGTCCTCTTAAGTGTGCATTAAGTTTTCTTTGTCCAATTAATGTGAAATTTTGAGTCAAGTCTCATCATCAAATAAAAGTCGTTCTTGTCCTCATACACTCTTCCAAGTTGTTCAATCTAATTTTTGCAAAATGATGAAAAGATGTCTAAACGAGTTTTGGAATGAATGCCATCACTTGAACGCCTAGGGGCTAAACATTGTGACGAAGGCAACATCATCAACGACGAAGACAAGCCAAGACATCAAGGTGAAGCAACAACCATGGAGAAAAATCAAGCAATGTTTCAAAGGGGGGATTAAAAAAAAAAAAAAAAAAATGCTCGCTAGGTTGAACTCTTCAAATCAACCTAGGCAAAGTTAGAGCACAAAAAAAAAAAAAAAAAAAAATTCCCCTCAATCAAAGAAGATCAACATCATCATCCACCACAAAGGACGAAACGACGAAGCAACAATTCCATCACGAAAATGGAGAATCCACAAGAACTACGTGACCTGAGCCTCTACACTGGAGGAACGTAGGCAACCTGCGGGTCCGGTCTCATGCAAGAAAGAAGATATGTTTAGCCCTAGCGCGTTATGGTGATTGGCCTTCATCTCGAACTTGTCAAGACATCTTTGTACGATTCATTTGCCAATGAATTAATCACCAAAAAGATTGAACAACTTTCTTATATTTGGAATCATTTCGCGATCCTTGTCGAGTCTAGGGACTTCTATTCTTCTGCATACTCCCAATTTCTTGCAATCAAATTGGGGCTTTCCTTCTCTTCTCTCTTAATGACTTACTTGCCTTCGCGAGTCATTCAATTCAATAAAAAAAAATACATGTCAATACTAGGGACACTTCCCTAGTCGAGTCAATGTCACTCATCTTTAGTGACAAAAGGTTTTCACCGCAAAATCACATGTCTCTCATCCTCAACTAGAGTCAATGCACACTTCCTCATTAATCGAGTCAAAAATGAAGACGCAAAAGAGATGCCCGCTAGATTGAAAACCCGAAAGGGAGGTCTAGGCAAAAAACAGGGTGCGTCATAAAAAAAATGAGAGAGTGAGAGAGAGAAGGGAAAGAGAAATGGAGATCCCCGCCTCTAAAGAAGACAACTACACGAGCTCTACATTGGATCTCCTCAGCAAGTCAATTCCCCACCGAGTCAACTTGGGATTGCAAAAGGCTCGACAAGATATGGCACCATCAAGGTTGTTTTGGGTTATCGGCATCATTCTCCAGCAGTGTGCATTTTTGGGTTCATGAAAAGAAGGCCCGTGGTAGCCAAGATCCATCCGAGAACGAGCCCGTCATAAAAGGGCACGAGGTTGCACAAATAATCCCTAGCTAGTCAATTGGCTTGGGCAACAAATAGCAAGAACATGTGTCTCAGTTTTCAAAGCTTCTTCAAGTATGTGCTTCTAAAGTACGCCGAAAGGCTCCCGAGAAATGGAGTAGCTCTTGCCATATCCTCTCATGTTTGTTCCCTCGCACGAGGATGAGTCACTCTTGCTTTGCTCAACAAATGGTGACGCCCTAGGGGCTATGTGACTCAAGGACGAGGATCTTCTGCTTCATTTGGCAATCAATACGCCCTAAGGGATATGCTCAAGAAAGATGTGTGAGACTATCCTCAAAGTCCCTCAAAGGGATGTCAAAAAGCCCTCTTGTCATGTGTGCCCGTGCTCGTTTCCCAATCAAGGGTGGACCTTTCTCGCAATCAATGATGGCACTCTAGGGCTACGGTCATGTCTTAAAGGCTCCCTCGGCAAAGAGCAATTAACTCCCACAGTAATCCCCAGCCAAGTCATGTGCAACATTGGAAGCTTCCTCAATTCGGCACCGAAGGTCTCAACGGGCTTCGCAATCTACAATCTTTTGGGCTACGGCATTACATTAATTCAAGCAAAGGGCAGTATTAGGGCTTCGCGACCGACAGTCTTTTGGGCAACAATACTCGAGAAACGCAATGTGGAGTAGTCTTATGGCTCCATGAGAACAATCAAGATTCAAGGGTCTCTCAACACTTCAAGTCAAAGGCCTCTTGGTTTTAAATGAAGACTCCGATGTTATGAATGAAGTTGATGATTTTTGTTAGAACTTTCAAGCGAGATTTTGAAGAAGTCTTAGAGAAAAGGAAAAAGATTCAATATGCTAAACTCTAATCAAAACAGGTTATAGCGGGAATGCCACGGCCAATCCCAATGTTTCTGCAATTCAGCACCCCCTTCTCCAAGATCAAAAGCACAAGGTGCAGCTCAGATAAAGTTGGGCCACAGCACTAGTTGCATCCGAAGATCCGTCATTAGTTCAACTCAAGAAGTCAAGCAAGCATACTCATTTGGGACTTTATCACGCCAAGACCTTATCCTCCGCGACCTCGACGGCACCGCAAGACATTACTGCATCCTTTGACATATGCCCTCAGCCATTTGGGTATCGACCACAATGAGCCATTCATCTCCCCAGTAAGAGCAAGAAGGAGATCTCTATCAAGAATTCTACCAAACGTACACCGTGCTCTCAATGCCGAGCCAATCGCGAGGTAATTTGGGGCTTTACAATGAAAGGTCTTCACATCTCGCCATCTACAAGCCCACGACACTTGGGGCTTTGCAATCTCTCGAAGCTTGGCTCAACGATCTCCTCTTGGGGCTTGCTCACTACAACAACAAAGGGCGATTTACTCGAATGGGCCAAGAGCTGATTTATCTTGGAGCTATGCAAGTCCCTCAAAATTTGGCATCATCAAAGCTTCTAGGGCTTTACAATCAGCAACCCCTCATCTCGGCATCAAAAGCCTTTTGAAGCCCCATAATCGACAAATCTCTTGGGGCTAGACATCAATCTTCGTTGGGCACACAGCGACAACAGAATTCAAGCGAGGCAATCCGGACTTCGACTGAACTGACTTGATCTTGGGTTGGCTTCACAAACACACAATGGCTAAAATGGTTCAACCCACGAACTAAAAA
>JAOWBW010000157.1:0-157180 GCA_026119855.1 Campanula takesimana | reverse complement strand
TATCTTATGGGATCATGTTTGAGCCCATTTCCAACTTAGTATAATCCTAGAGGGTCACACACAATAGAACGAATCTTAAAAAAGGACTGTATTGGAATTAGGGTCGAAGGACCTCAAGGGAATTTCTAGAATTATTCTGGGCCTCCTGGTCAACCAAGCGGGCGCTTGGGCTGAATCAGGCGGGCGCCTGAATAAGCGGAAAAGAGGCCTTGACCTTCTGCCAAATGGGCGGGGCGCCTGGTCTTGCCGACTGGAAATTTCCTAATTCGATTAGGAATGGTTTTTGACACAAGTTACCTATTTGGAATATGTCTTTATTGTGTATAAAAACACCAATTCGGCCAGACCATATTTACTAGTGCTTTTGTGAGTCTCAAAGAGTTTGAGAGAGGATTTATTTTGTTCTAAGATATCATTGATTGAGGAACAAAATAATTCAAAAAATAAATTCCCATATAGTTCTTTATTGTATTGTGAAAGTGTGTTTCATAATATTGGTCTAGCAACCAAGATCAAGAAGTTCCTTTGATATTCGTTCGAAGTGTGGATACCGCTAGAGGGTGAAAATCATCATCTTCAAAGTTCGTGTTCAAGCTTTGTGATCGTGATCAAGTCTTCAAGTTTCTCCACCAAGACCAAACAGAAAAAGTTCATAGCTATCAAGGGTTAGTCATTCCTCTATTCATCTTGTTGTATTTGATTTAATCATATGAACGGATCCATGGCTTTGGGTTTTTCTTAAAATTTTATATGCTAAATTCCGCTGCGCATATTACATTGAAACCCAACAGTGGTATCAGAGCCCCGTTCATGTTGATTATATCAATACCTAGATCATGTTATGTGTATATAAATTGTTTATGTGCCTTGCATGATATGAATATTGGATTATATGATGTTTATGTGTTTTGTGATTTTATGTGGTTTATTGTTTTTCCAACTTTAATCGCACGATTCAATCGCAATAAAAAAATTATGGTGGATTCTGAATTATTTCGATTATTGATTTTGATTGGATCAAAGTTTTAATAATCGGGGAAAAATAATTTTGAGACAAAATTTTTGAACTTTAAAATTCTATACTATTCTGGCCATTCAAGCGGGCGCCTGGTCCTTTGCAGGCGGGCGCTCGGTGGTCAAGGATTTGTTCTGATTTTGGTTAAAATCTGAATATGGAATTTTTGATAAATTCGACAAAACCAGTAACAGAACCAGTCCAGACTTGTTGATCTGGAATGAGTTTTGGGTAGTTGGTTTGTGTGTGGATTTTGGGGTTTGATTTTCCTATTTGTTTTAGTCTTGTGATTCCTAGATTGGTTCAAGTTTTTGATGGCTAATCTGCGTTCATCGAGATTGTGTTTCCCAAAATTGATCGCATCAAAGTTTCAAAGATAAAACGAAGTTAGAATTATGAAGAGTTCATAATTGCTAAAATTGAGAAACAAAGTTCTTGATTCAATGATTGGAGATCCATGTGGAATTGTGAATGCAATTGGCCTACGTTCATCGAGACAATCTATGCTTAGTTTCGGCCACATGGACTACTTTCTTGGTCTCTTGAATTAGTGCGGGATTGTGGTTGCCTAATGGCTTAGTTCGACCGCACTTCTTGTTGTCTTGATTTGAAGATAATGACCAAAGTTGAAATTGTCTCATCCTCATAATTATAGAGAAACTAATGACACATAAATATCACGCTTAAATTAATGGAGATTAATTTAGTGGCTAAACTTGATGTGTAACATGTTTATATTATGTGCTCATAAATGTGTTATATGCTAAATGTGTTATGAGCAAGATAGATAGTGTGGGCACGCCCTAGCGGGACACATTAACTGTGCGTTTAAAATGGTTAGACTTAATTGGGCGTCAAAACAGTTTTGGGCCTAGGCAAAGATGAGGTTTAACATGCTTTTTGAAATTGGATTTCTTAAAGAATCTCATAAAAGGAACTAAGAGTCATATGAGATATGATTGACAAGAGTTGTCTACCTAATTAATTTGATTTTGTGTAATCCGCCTTAGCGGACTTGAAATTAAATTAAAGTTGGATCTTAACCCATTTGAATTATATTATACATTGGATGTATATGAAGGTTATATAATTTAGTGGGAGTATTTTGTTTGAAAAATACATTGTTTATCTCTTTAATGAAAAAACGGTACTTATTAAATTTTGAAATTTTGCATATTTGTAGATAATGACTAATAACACTCAATCAATGTCGTTGCGATCGATCCTTGAGAAGGATAAGCTCGAAGAGAATGGTACAAACTTTATGGATTGGATCCGTAGCATAAGAATCGTTCTTAGGCAAGAGGATAAGTTGTACATTCTCGATGGGCCTCTCCCCGCTGAACCACCGCCTACTGCCCCTAGGGTAGAAAGAGACAATTACAAGAAACATCGTAATGATTCTAGAGATGTAAGTTGTCTCATGCTTGCTGCTATGTGTTCAAAACTCCAACAAAGTTTGGAACATTTGGAAGCCTATGAGATAGGCGTGGAGTTGAGAACTATGTTTCAAGAGCAAGCTAGGCAAGAGAGGTACAAGACCATTGTTGCATTCACTACTAGTAAAATGAATGAAGGGCAACAAGTGAGTCCTCACTTTCTTAAAATGAAAGGTTATGTAGAGCACCTTGAGAAACTTGGCTATCCAATCCCATTGGAGCTTGCCACGGATCTCATTCTTAATTCATTGCCTAAAAGTTATAATCAGTTTGTGATGAATTATAACATGCATGGAATGGATAAGAATCTCTCTGAGTTGCATGGGATGCTCAAAACTGCAGAGATGAAAATTGTGGAGAAAGGTTCTCCCGTGCTCTTGGTTCATGATGGGAAGAAGCCTGGTGCCAAAGGCAAGGGTAAGGCAAAAAGTTGTCAAACCCAAGATAAGCAAGGCAAAGGTTGCCAAGGCTTCTGAGGCAAAAACCCGATACACAAAAGGATGCAATTTTGTTTCATTGTCAAGAAATTGGTCATTGAAACGTAATTGCAAGGCTTTCTTGGAAGAGCAAAAGAAGAAGAAGAGCAGCAAGGGCTGCGTCGACTTCAGGTATCTATATGATAGATATTCTCCTTTTACCACTGATTCTTGGGTATTGGATACCGGATGTGGTTCTCACATTTATCTAAATGTGCAGGGACTAAAGAATAGGAGACTGCTTAAAGAAGGTGAAGTAGATCTACGTGTGGGAAATGGAGCAAGAGTTGCTGCATTAGCCGTAGGGACTTATGAAGTCACTTTACCTTCCGGATTAATTCTTGTTTTGAAACAATTGTTATTATGTTCCGGATTTAAGGCAGAAATATTATTTCAATTTCTTGTTTGGATAATGAAGGTTTTAAGTTTTCTTATTGAGAATAAGAATTTTCTATTTATCTAAATGATGTGCTTTATGGTATTGCTAATTCATTTAATGGCCTTTATATCTTGGATGTCAAGAATGAAAATAATGTCTATCATGTAAATAAGAAATCTAAACCTAATGATGTAAATCATACTTATTTGTGGCATTGCCGTCTTGGTCATATTAATGAGAAGCGTATCTCAAAACTCCATGGGGACGGACTTTTGGGTTCATGTGACTTAGAGTCATATGATACTTGTGAGTCGTGTCTTCTTGGAAAAATGACTAAGACACCTTTTACCAAGTTGGGTGAAAGGGCAAGCGACTTATTGGGGTTGATACATTCCGATGAATGCGGACCATTAAGTAGCAATGCTAGGGGAGGATTTCAATACTTCATAACCTTCACTGATGATTATAGTAGATTTGGGTACGTTTACCTAATGAAACATAAAAGTGAAGCATTTGAGATATTTAGAATATTTCAAAATGAAGTAGAAAAACAACTTGGCAAAAGTAATAAAGGCACTTCGATCAGATCGAGGTGGTGAATACTTAAGTCAAGAATTTGATGATCATCTAAAGAATTGTGGAATAGTTTCACAATTGACTCCGCCCGGAACACCACAATGGAATGGTGTGTCTGTGAGGAGAAATCGGACTTTGTTAGACATGGTTCGATCAATGATGAGTCAAGTTGATCTTCCAATACCCTTTTGGGGTTACGCCCTAGAAACCGCTGCTTTCACACTAAATCAAGTTCCAACTAAATCGGTTCCAAAGACTCCATATGAGATGTGGAGTGGAAAGAAACCTAGTTTATCTTTCATGAGGATTTGGGGTTGCGAAGTTTATGTCAAGAGACTTATCTCTGACAAACTAGCACACAAATCTGATAAATGTATTTTCGTGGGATATCCTAAGGAAACTAAAGGATATTACTTTTACAACCGAGAGGACAACAAAGTGTTTGTTGCCCGAACTGGTGTCTTTCTAGAGAAAGAGTTTCTCTCCAAAGAAATCAGTGGGAGTAAAATAAATCTTGAAGAAATTCGAGACCCAGAAAATAACATTGAACCAATAGTGGAACAAGAACAAGAACCACAAAGAGTTGTGGAACCTGTTCAAAATACACAAGCATCTCGCAGATCTAGTAGGTTACGATCCGAGCCCGAGAGATATGGATTTCACGTAACGGATAGTAATGAGGTAGAAATCGTTGAGAATGATGAACCGTCAACCTACCAAGAGGCGATGTCTTCTCCTGATTCGGACAAGTGACTTGGAGCCATGGAATCCGAATTGCAATCCATGCAAGACAATCAAGTTTGGAATTTGATTGATGCACCCGAAATGTAAAACCCATAGGATGCAAATGGGTGTTCAAGAAGAAGACTGACGTGGATGGGAAGGTGCATACTTACAAAGCTAGGCTTGTAGCGAAGGGTTATAGGCAAGTTCATGGTATTGACTATGATGAGACCTTTTCACCCGTAGTAATGATCAAGTCTATAAGAATTTTGCTTGCCATTGCCGCATATCATGACTATGAAATATGGCAGATGGACGTCAAACCGCTTTCCTAAATGGAAAAACTCCAAGAGGATGTGTATATGACACAACCAGAAGGTTTGAACAAGATTCTAAGGTATGCAAATTGCAAAGATCCATCTATGGATTGAAGCAAGCTTCAAGGAGTTGGAATCTCCATTTTGATGAATCGGTCAAAGAGTTTGGTTTCATCAAGAACGAAGATAAGCCTTGTGTATACAAGAAGATTAGTGGGAGCATAGTGCTATTCCTTATTTTATATGTGGATGACATATTGCTCATTGGAAACGACATTCCTACACTTCAGTCTGTGAAGACTTGGTTAGGAAAGTGCTTCGCAATGAAAGATATGGTGAAGCCGCATATATTCTTGGCATTAAGATCTATAGAGATAGATCAAGGAGGATACTTGGTTTAAGCCAAAGTCCTTACATTGACAAGGTCATTAGAAGGTTCCGTATGGAAAATTCTAAGAGAGGCACCTTGCCCGTGTTACATGGAGTTTCTCTAAGCAAGACTCAATGTCCTAAGACAAAAGATGAGCGTGAGAAAATGAATGATGTTCCATATGCTTCGGCAATTGGGTCCATCATGTATGCCATGATTTGTACTAGGCCGGATGTGTCTTATGCTTTGAGCATGACAAGTAGATACCAATCCGACCCTGGCAAAAATCACTGGATAGCTGTAAAAGCGATTCTTAAGTACTTAAGAAGAACTAAAGACTCGTTTTTGGTCTATGGAGGAATGGAAGATGATCTCGTTGTAAATGCTTACACGGATGCAAGCTTCCAAACCGACAAAGATGATAGCCGATCGCAATCGGGTTTTGTGTTTATGTTAAATGGTGGAGCTGTAAGCTGGAAGAGTTCCAAGCAAAGTACAACCGCTGATTCTACAACGGAAGCTGAGTATATTGCTGCATCGGATGCTGCAAAGGAAGCTGTTTGGATTAAGAAGTTCATAACTGAACTTGAAGTGGTTCCTAGTATTGCTAATCCAATAGACCTTTATTGTGATAATAATGGTGCTATTGCTCAAGCAAAGGAACCAAGAGCACATCAGAAATCCAAAACACATACTTAGGCGTTTTCATATCATTCGAGAGATCGTTGATAGGGGAGACGTAAATATATGCAGAGTACCTACTGATGACAATGTTGCGGACCCGCTAACAAAGGGACTTCCACAAGCTAAACATGATGGTCATGTTAGGTCCATGGGTATTAGATACATGGGAGATTGGGCCTAGGGCAAGTGGGAGATTGTTGGTAGTGGTGCCCTAGGCACGTTTAATAAACGTTGTAATTGTTATCATTTATTTCATATCAATAAAGAGATGTTTTGATTATTATTGTTGTTCATGTTTACTTATAATAATCCCCGTCCCTAGTACTTGTTAAGCACTAGTATAAAGGCTAAATGATCATGGGATGATCATGTTAGATTTATGGGTACTTGTTTGGAACAAGGTACTGGACATGACCCGCTGTATGAGATTTATGTCATGGTCCATGTCGTACATATATCTCATATTAGTTATGTCATTTGAATCCTTAGACATGAAGTTATTATAGTCTTCCACTTGATGAACGTTGTGTTTGACATATTCAAACGCTACCTTAACGCGGTAGTTATAAAGGGTATGATTGGCATAATCGGATTCCCGTTGGGAAAAATAATAAGCTAAATGGATTTGTCCCTCCACGGAGAGATGTCAAGCTTGGGTCCCTCGAAGGAATGATGTTGATGAAATGTTCGGCCGGACTCAAATGGATTGATTGGATCAATAGCATTTGAATTATCAATATATTCGGAATCGAGAAAGTATTGAACAAAACAAGTTGACTGTTTGACAATGACTTGTGTTCAATGACATCGTGGACAAAGGGATTGTGACATATTCTGAAGGAATGCGAACTTGTATCTAGTTATACTATTTGGGTAGGTATGACGGTTTGCTAGAACCTAATCGTATCTTATGGGATCATGTTTGAGCCCATTTCCAACTTAGTATAATCCTAGAGGGTCACACACAATAGAACGAATCTTAAATAAAAGGACTGTATTGGAATTTAGGGTCGAAGGACCTCAAGGGAATTTCTAGAATTATTCTGGGCCTCCTGGTCAACCAAGCGGGCGCTTGGGCTGAACCAGGCGGGCGCCTGAATAAGCCGGAAAAGGCCTTGACCTTCTGCCCAAATGAGCGGGCGCTCGGGTGGTACCGGGCGGGCGCCTGGTCTTGCCGACTGGAAATTTCCTAATTCGATTAGGAATGGTTTTTGACACAAGTTACCTATTTGGAATAGGTCTTGATTGTGTATAAAAACCCAATTCGGCCAGACCATATTTACTAGTGCTTTTGTGAGTCTCAAAGAGTTTGAGAGAGGATTTATTTTGTTCTAAGATATCATTGATTGAGGAATAAAATAATTCACAAAATAAATTCCATATAGTTCTTTATTGTATTGTGAAAGTGTGTTTCATAATATTGGTCTAGCAACCAAGATCAAAGAAGTTCCTTTGATATTCGTTCGAAGTGTGGATACCGCTAGAGGGTAAAAATCATCATCTTCAAAGTTCGTGTTCAAGCTTTGTGATCGTGATCAAGTCTTCAAGTTTCTCCACCAAGACCAAACAGAAAAAGTTCATAGCTATCAAGGGTTAGTCATTCCTCTATTCATCTTGTTGTATTTGATTTAATCATATGAACGGATCCATGGCTTTGGGTTTTTCTTAAAATTTTAAATGCTAAATTCCGCTGCGCATGTTACATTGAAACCCAACAAAAATTTACGATGTCTTTGGTTGCACTGGTGAGGATAAGGTCCGATTTGCGGACTATAAGCTTGTGGGTGCCGCCGAGCATTGGTGGAAAGGGATTAAAGCAAGTTGGGACGAGACTAATACACCGTATGCATGGGAATTGTTTGTGCGGAAATTCAAAGAGCATTTTATCCCGGTAGTTGATCTGAACCGGAAGGAGATCGAGCTTCTCAATTTGGATCAAGGCTTGTTGTCCGTGGCTCAGTACTCAGCTAAGTTCACAGAATTAGCTAGGTACTGTGACTATCTTGTGAGGACGGAAGAGCAGAAAGCAATGAGGTTCATCCGAGGTTTGAAGACATCTATTCGGACTCAGCTTATAGCTAAGAGGATTCTGACATTCCAGGATGCTGTTGATCGTGCGTACCTAATCGAGCAAGACATTGGGGAACATAAGAGGAAGACCGAGGTCGCGAACACGGGTAATCAAGGAAGTCATACCAAGTCACAACCACATCAACGTTCAGATAACCGAGGTAATTCCGGAGGACCATCTCAGTTTAAGGGATAAACCGTACCAAGGAATCCGGGTATTACTCTGGGGAATCAGAATAGGAAGCCTTGTACCTATTGTCAGAGGAAGGCCATACAGAGGATAGGTGTTGGAAGAAACAGGGTAAATGTACCAATTGTGGTCAAATGGGGCACTTTGCGAGAGATTGCCCGAGGAGTAAAGGACAACCATCCGGGTCAGGAGTTGGTACTACTCAGGGTCAGAAAAGAGATGCTGCGGGAAAGTCCAAGGTCCAAGGAAGGGTATTTTCCATGAATCAACAACAAGATACCGATGATCCATCCGTTATTGGAGGTATTGTTTCTGTGTCTAATGTGAGCGCACGTGCGTTAGTAGATCCAGGATCATCGCATTCTTACATATCTGTGCAATTTGCTTCTATGCTAAATGCTGCATTTGAGTCTTTACCTTATGTGCTAGAGGTGTCAACCCCCATACGAGAATGCTTGATATCTGATAGAGTATTGCGTGCTTGTGATGTGGTTATATGTGGTCGTGTCTTATGTACGGACTTGGTAGTCCTTCCAATTCAAGACTTTGATGTTATTTTGGGCATGGATTGGTTGAGCAAGTTTCATGCTTCTGTTGATTGTCGTAAGAAAATTGTTACTTTTTCTATTCCCGATGTGCCTAAGTTTATTTTTGAGGCTAGTCCTTTGAATATAAAAATTCGTTTAATTTCTTATATGAAAGCAAGAAAATTATTACACCGTGGTTGTGAGGGTTACTTGGCTAGTATGCGTGATACCAAGAAAGAATCACCTGGTTTGGAAAGTGTTCGGGTAGTTAGAGAATTTCCTGATGTTTCTCTTCTGAGTATGATATGCCGCCCGATCGAGAGATAGAGTTTTGTATAGATCTTCTACCAGGTACAGCTCCGATTTCGAAAGCACCTTATAGAATGGCTCCGGCGGAGTTGAAAGAACTTAAGGTTCAGTTGCAAGAGTTGCTTGACAAAGGGTTCATTCGACCTAGTGTTTCCCCGTGGGGAGCATCGGTTTTGTTTGTGAGAAAGAAAGACGGTTCGTTGAAGTTGTGTATTGATTACCGGAAGTTGAATCAGGTAACGGTGAAGAACAAATATCCTCTACCGGATATTGATGATTTATTCGATCAACTTCAAGGGTCGGTAGTATTTTCTAAACTTGATTTGAGGAGTGGGTACCATCAACTGAAGAATCGATCGGATGATATTCCGAAGACTGCTTTTCGCACTCGTTATGGTCATTATGAATTCTTGGTTATGCCGTTTGGGTTGACTAATGCACCGGCCGTGTTTATGGATTTGATGAACCGAATCTTCCATCCTTATCTTGACTCGTTTGTAGTGGTTTTCATCGATGATATCCTTGTCTATTCTAAATCTTGAGAGGAACACGAGCAACATCTGAGGACAGTTTTATCAGTTCTAGCAAAGGAAAAGTTGTTCGCGAAGTTTAGTAAGTGTGAATTTTGGCTCGAGAAAGTTTCATTTCTGGGGCATGTTATTTCTAAAGATGGGATTTCTGTGGATCCTTCGAAGATAGAATCCATTGTTGATTGGAAGAGACCCGAGACAGTGACTGAGATCAGAAGTTTTCTGGGGTTAGCCGGTTTATAGAAGGGTTTTCTCGGATTGCTACACCGTTGACTCAGTTGACCTGAAAGAATGTTCCGTTTGAGTGGACCGAGAAATGTAATAACAGTTTTGAGGAATTGAAGAAGAGGTTGACTACTGCACCGATTCTTGCGTTACCGAATGGGAACGACGACTTAGTAATTTACAGTGACGCTTCGAAAGAAGGTTTGGGTTGTGTGTTGATGCAAAATGGGAAGGTTATCGCGTATGCTTCGAGGAAGTTGAGCCCGAGTGAACATAATTATCCGACGCACGATATGGAATTGGCAGCTATCGTATTTGCTCTTCAGAAGTGGAAACACTACCTTTACGGGGCGAAGTTTGAAATTATCACGGATCATAAGAGTTTGCAGTACCTTTTCTCTCAGAAGGAGCTTAATAACCGACAGCGTCAATGGATGGAACTTGTGAAAGATTATGATTGTAAGATATCCTATCATCCAGGGAAAGCGAATGTGGTCGCCGATGCGATTAGTAGAAAATCTTATGTGGCTTCGATAATGGTTCGAGAATGGAAAATGCTTGAGGATGTTCGAGATTGGTGTCCTCGTGAATCGATACATGGGGCTATTTTTTCGAATATTAGGGTATCTCCGACCCTAATTCACAGAATAAAGGAAGCTCAGAAAGAAGATCCTGAGTTAGTGAAATAATGGGTAAATTGAAGGAGAAGAACTTCGAGGATTTTTCTTTCAGTCCGGTTGGAGTATTGACTTTTCGTGGACGGTTGTGTGTACCCGACGTTGATGGAATAAAGAGGCGAGTATTAGATGAGGGTCATAAATCGAGATATACTATTTATCCCGGTAGTACGAAGATGTACCAAGATCTGAAATAACAATTTTGGTAGAACAACATGAAGAGAGAAATAGCTGAGTATGTATCGAAGTGTTTAACTTGTCAGCAGGTCAAAGTGTTACGTTTAAACCGCAAGTGCACGGGTTATTAATAGTATAGTATGTGCAAATACGGGTCGATCCACGGAGACAACTTAATTCTAAAAATATTTTTTTGCTTTGGATAAAAGTAAAGAAAATAAAATGATTGGGGGTAGGAAAATTTGTTTGTCACTTAAAATAGAAATGATAGTAAAAGCTATTTATGTAGGAAAAACTCTAATTTTAAAGGAATTCCCGGGATTGGGACTCAAGTATTCATATATTCATCATTCATTTATGCTCTCTTTTAGATTAAGGGTTCATTTTTATACAAGGATGGTATGCTTAGCCTACACTACTTCTCACGATCAAGCAAGTAGTGTTTGTATTCTCATACTAATTATGTCCTAACTCTTTGAGAAATCCGTTTATGTTTTTCCCCCGCCCTGTCACAAACGGGCATTCCGGCTTATCTCTAGCTGACCATAATTAGTAAGAATCCATTAGGTTTTCTTATGAAAATCGGCACACTTTCCACTCAAGGAGCATCCCTAAGCCATTACACTACTCTCGTGAGTAATGAACTTAGTTTTGACTATATGGGTCCGCTAATCGAGATTCACCGCTAGGTCCTTCTCTCGATTAACTGGAGTTCATATAACCAAGGACGTCATCGTGGTTATAGGCGTTTTAGATTGATATAGTAAATTGTTAAAGATGAAGAGAAATGAATTTAGAGAACATAAAATTATGATGAACATATGAACACAATGAGTATCCAACCCAAGAAAGAGGGGGATTACTCACTAGCCATTAAATAAAACATCAAGAATAAGAATAAAGGATTAAGATAGAGAAGAGAATACTTATTCAGATTGGAGAACTTAATGATGGAAGAATACTTCTTTATTGCTTAGGAACCCTCTCTCAAATTCACTCAAAATTCTGGAAATGATAATGTATACTTAGAATTTCACTATAATAACTTTACAATCAATCTCTAAAAATATCTCGATCTTTTCTAAGGCTGTTGTAGCCTTCTTATATAGGCCCTAGGACTGATTTGAGTGTCTGTTCCCGGATACATCCACCAAGAGGAGTGTCTGTTGGGAAACACTCTTTCAGAACAGGCGTCAAGATCCGGGCGGGTCTTCATAATGGTCCGGCCGGATCCAGTTGGTCCGACCGGATTTTCTCCTTGCCCCGGTCGGATCTTTGTCTTCTGGAAATTTGTTCTTGTATTGGTGAGGTCCGGCCGGGTCTTATAGATGGGTCCGGTCGGATCTTTGACTTCTGCATCTGATTTCTCCTTTTTAAATGTTTTGCTCCCGTCTTTCCTTCCTTTACTCCCTTTAGCTCAAAATAGCTCCAAATAGTACCTGTTTTCTGTCCACAAAACCCATACTACACCACGCACATTATATCCGTAAAAGTAAAGTGAAATAATGCAATATGAGACTCATTAATACTAAATTGACTCTAAAAAGACATATATTTAGACCTTAAATGACTATAAAATAGCCATTTATCAACTCCCCCACACTAAAACCTTGCTTGTCCTCGAGCAAGCTTACAATTTTGAAGAAGAGAGAGTGACAAATGACATAAAATTTTTGAAAAATCAAAGAAGGTTTCAATGCTCCCTCAGAATATTTGTTATATTGTATTGCCTTTACAAAATCATTTCCTTTTAAATTTTCCGTCCCAAGAAACTTGTGAGAAAGAACATAAGAGGATATTGGAAAGTAAATAAAGAATTTTGGATGTTAATATAACATGAATAAATACTATTGAACAAGAGCATATAGGAATAACTAAATGAACTTGTGGATTTCAAGTATGAAATAGAATTTAAGTTCACTCTTTGAGTGCTTTGTGAATAGGGTTTTTTATGCTTGGGAATACATTTCTTAAACTCATGATTTTATTCTTTTTCAAAGATATTCAGATTTTGTTATGCTCCTTGAATCACAAAAAATAAGGCGGATGAAGGTAGTGGAAAATTTAATTTCATTAAGTTTTAGAAGTGGCAATTGAGTTCTTTGTAAATCATCACACTCTATAATGATAAATTCATTTGGATATTCGAGTGGATGATATACAAGAAGATTGATTTATGTTATTAAGTCTTAAAAGTGGAAATGGAAAGCTTCGTGATTCTTAAAGATCATAACAATGTAGTAAATCTTTGGAAAAGAGTAGAAGTAAAAGTTTTGAAATGTATATACAAGGATGTTTTATAACTTTTCACAAGTGTAATGTATTCAAACTTAATATCCACAATTTCATTAATAATGTAATGCTTCTATTCAAGAATATTTAAAAGTCTATATAAATTTTGAAAATTTTTCATTTACAATCCAATATGATCCTAAGTTCTTTGTGACAAATCTCTCAAAAGTAAAGTTTAAGAGGAAATAATTTTACTTAGGCAAATTGTAAGTATAGATAACATTCTCATCAATGGGAGCATTGGCAAATTTTTTTTTTTTTTTTTTTTTTTTTTTTTTTTTTAGAATACTTAACTAAATGCAAGCAACAAGCTAACTAAATGCAAAGAAAAAGAAAAACGGATATAATAATTTTATTATAATAATTTTATTAAAATCCTCCCCCCACACTTGAACTAAACATTGTCCCCAATGTTTTCATGAAAGTAAAAATTGGACAAGAAAGTAAAAATGGGGACGGGGGAACAAATAACTTATCACTGAAATGGTGGTGGAGGTGGTGGTGAGACAGGTTTGAGATGAAGAAGAAGGGAAGAATGAGAATACAATTGAACAGATCTGACCTTTTGGCGAATCGGTATGTCCTTCTATGCGACTGATCCGGGCGGGTCGCTCTGGGGATCCGGTCGGATTTATTATGGTCCGGTCGGATTATTTTTCAGACCCGGACGGATAATTTTCTCTGGAATCTCCAGAGTTGCTGGATCCGGTCGGGTGCTTCAACTTGGCCCGGTCGGATCTAGATGATCCGGTTGGATTATATTGTTGACCCGATCGGATCTTCGAAAATTCTTCCTCTCTTTTTTTTTTTTTTTTTTTTTTTTTTTTTTTTTTACCTACAAAATGTTAGAAAAACAGAACATAATAACAATAATAATAATAATAAAAAAAAAACAAAATAATCCATCGGTTACCACCCGATGATGCTTGTTTAACGTCTTTAGCTCGACGCCTTTTGTTAATTGGAATGGCCATTGTACGGTATCGAGATGGCCTATTGTCTTTGACAATACGCCACTTCTTCTCCGGTGGATTGTTTAGGGCCCTATGATCAGTACATATGCGCCATCCATTCTTTGACGGGATTAATTTATGAAAATCTTTGCAAGCTCGTAATCCCGTTATTTTCTGTGGTGCTACTTTCTTTGGTTTTTTCTATGATGTCATCTCCATCATTTTCATCATGTAGCACCCTCTTCCAGTCTAAATTCTTGGTACTTTCCCTTGCTTCCTTTATTTCTTTCAAATAATTTTCATAAGCTTTGAATTCATCTATATGATCCCTTTTGGAATCCATAGATTTTATGACATTAATTTCCTTATGATTTTCTTTTAAAATATCAATTTTTTGACAAGAGTCTTCAATGGTTGGGGTACTCCTCCAAAATTCCTCTTTTTGATCTCCAACATTTAAAGTAAGAGTACCCTTTTTCACATCAATTATGGCTCCCGCAGTTGCAAGGAAAGGCCTTCCCAAGATGACTGGGATATCTTGATCCTCCTCAATCTCGAGGATCACAAAGTCGACAGGGATGATTAGGCTCCCTATTCGACACGGCAAGTTTTCCATAATACCTATCGGGTATTGAATGGATCGGTCTGCCAACTGCAGAGATATGGTGGTGGGTTGGAGTTCCCCCACACCTAATCCCTGACTAACCGAAAAAGGCATTATACTAACGCTAGCCCCTAAATCAAGCATAGCATTATCCATATTGATCCTACCGATACTACAGGGGATAGAAAAAGTGCCGGGATCTTTGAGTTTAGGCGGAAGTTTCTTTTGTAAAATGGCACTAACATCTTCCGCCAAAGTGAAATTTTCAAATTCCTCTAAAGACTTCTTTTTAAAAATCATTTCCTTCAAAGGCTTTGCATAAGAAGGTATTTCTTTCTGGTCATCAGAATAAGGAACTCTAATATTCATTGATTTTAATGTTTCCAAAAATTCGGCATGTTGTTCATCAACCCCTTTCTTTATTAATCTTTTTGGGTACGGTATCGGTGGTTCAAAATATCTATTGTAACTAGTCTCATTTTCAGTCTCAACTTTTGGTGGGGTTGGACTT
Source organism: Campanula takesimana (assembly GCA_026119855.1). Classification (NCBI taxonomy): domain Eukaryota; kingdom Viridiplantae; phylum Streptophyta; class Magnoliopsida; order Asterales; family Campanulaceae; genus Campanula; species Campanula takesimana. The sequence goes on along the minus strand of JAOWBW010000157.1, from coordinate 142,136 downwards.
TCATTTTCCTCTTCTTTATTTATTGAAACTATTACATTTGCATGCTCGCTAGGCCTTTGAGGTTGACCGGGAAGACTCCCTTGTGGTCTTTGCGGCAGGTTGGCCTGTTGAGCTTGCTGGCTCTCTAACATTTTGTTATGAGCAGCTAAGTTATCAAACCTAGCATTCAAAATTTTAAAATTTTCCCTAAATTCATTATTGATTTTCTCTTGGTTCTTATTATTTTCAATCATATAATCCATAAGAAGATCTAATTTAGATTTAGGGGGAGGGAAAGCATTATTGTTGAAATTCTTGGGTACAAATCCCGGTGGTTGTGAGGAAGGTTGTGGGTTTAAAACATTGTTATTTCTATAGGACAAGTTGGGGTGATTTTTCCATTCGGGATTGTATGTGTTTGAATACATACCCCCTCGTTGTCCATTAGAAACAAAATTAACTTGCTCACTAGAAGTAGTGTCAAGTAAATCACAACTTTCGCTACTATGTGAGTTTGACCCACATAGTTCACATAAAACATTAATGTTAGCCACGGAATTTGTATTCAAGCTATCTATCTTTTTGAAAAGAGTATCAAATTTTGAAGATAGAAGAGTGACGACATCAACATTATACTTACCTGCTGATACTTGCGGTTGGTCCCTTTCATTGGACCATTGGTAGTGGTTCAGGGCAATGCTCTCGATCAAGTCATATGCCTCGTCCACTCCTTTATTCATGAGTGCTCCTCCCGCAGCAGCATCTATGGTCTCTCTTGTCTTGAATGTGAGACCGTTGTAGAAGGTGTGCACTATCAACCACTTTTCAAGCCCGTGGTGTGGGCACATCCTTAGGAGTTCTTTGAAACGCTCCCAAGCATCATAAAGCGACTCATCTCCATTTTGACTAAAATTAGTGATCTTGGTCCGGATTTGAGCGGTTTTTGAAGGAGGGAAGAAACGTCCAAGGAAAGCCTCTTGAACTTGGTCCCATGTTGTTAAAGAGTTGTGTGGGACCGAGTTCAACCATTGTTTCGCCTTATCCCTTAATGAGAATGGGAATAGGCGCATCCGTATTGCCTCGGGTGTGACTCCAACAATCCTTGTAGTATCACAATACTCCAAGAAAGTTTGGACATGGAGGTGCGGATCTTCAAGTGCCGAGCCACCAAATTGGTTGTTCATAACCATATGGAGAAGTTGTGGCTTTATCTCAAATGTGATTGCGTCGGCATTTGGTACTACTATGGGCGTCCTAGAACCCGGGTGCTTGGGTTAACAAACTCCCGTAAGGTCTTAGGTGGTGGGGCATCGCCCGAATTTTGCCCGTCTTCGTTGTTTTCTCTCACCATTTCTTTCTCTAAAGTTTCTCTCAAACTTCTAAGTCTTTCTCTAAGGTATCTCTCAGGTTCCGGATTGTATTCAACGTAATTGTCACCTCTCCGGACTCTTTTCATAAACTTTGGAAAAAATACTTTAAAGAAGAATTCAAAGAAAAATACTTTGAAAAAAAAGATGATGAAATAAATAAAAATAAAAAGAATAAAAACAGAAAATTGAAAAGCAAAAACTCTTTTTTTTTTTTTTAAATTTAACCGTTGTCCCCGGCAGCGGCGCCAAAAACTTGTTACGTTTAAACCGCAAGTGCACGGGTTATTAATAGTATAGTATGTGCAAATACGGGTCGATCCCACGGAGACAACTTAATTCTAAAAATATTTTTTTGCTTTGGATAAAAGTAAAGAAAATAAAATGATTGGGGGTAGGAAAATTTGTTTGTCACTTAAAATAGAAATGATAGTAAAAGCTATTTATGTAGGAAAAACTCTTATTTTAAAGGAATTCCCGGGATTGGGACTCAAGTATTCATATATTCATCATTCATTTATGCTCTCTTTTAGATTAAGGGTTCATTTTTATACAAGGATGGTATGCTTAGCCTACACTACTTCTCACGATCAAGCAAGTAGTGTTTGTATTCTCATACTAATTATGTCCTAACTCTTTGAGAAATCCGTTTATGTTTTTCCCCCGCCCTGTCACAAACGGGCATTCCGGCTTATCTCTAGCTGACCATAATTAGTAAGAATCCATTAGGTTTTCTTATGAAAATCGGCACACTTTCCACTCAAGGAGCATCCCTAAGCCATTACACTACTCTCGTGAGTAATGAACTTAGTTTTGACTATATGGGTCCGCTAATCGAGATTCACCGCTAGGTCCTTCTCTCGATTAACTGGAGTTCATATAACCAAGGACGTCATCGTGGTTATAGGCGTTTTAGATTGATATAGTAAAATTGTTAAAGATGAAGAGAAATGAATTTAGAGAACATAAAATTATGATGAACATATGAACACAATGAGTATCCAACCCAAGAAAGAGGGGGATTACTCACTAGCCATTAAATAAAACATCAAGAATAAGAATAAAGGATTAAGATAGAGAAGAGAATACTTATTCAGATTGGAGAACTTAATGATGGAAGAATACTTCTTTATTGCTTAGGAACCCTCTCTCAAATTCACTCAAAATTCTGGAAATGATAATGTATACTTAGAATTTCACTATAATAACTTTACAATCAATCTCTAAAAATATCTCGATCTTTTCTAAGGCTGTTGTAGCCTTCTTATATAGGCCCTAGGACTGATTTGAGTGTCTGTTCCCGGATACATCCACCAAGAGGAGTGTCTGTTGGGAAACACTCTTTCAGAACAGGCGTCAAGATCCGGGCGGGTCTTCATAATGGTCCGGCCGGATCCAGTTGGTCCGACCGGATTTTCTCCTTGCCCCGGTCGGATCTTTGTCTTCTGGAAATTTGTTCTTGTATTGGTGAGGTCCGGCCGGGTCTTATAGATGGGTCCGGTCGGATCTTTGACTTCTGCATCTGATTTCTCCTTTTTAAATGTTTTGCTCCCGTCTTTCCTTCCTTTACTCCCTTTAGCTCAAAATAGCTCCAAATAGTACCTGTTTTCTGTCCACAAAACCCATACTACACCACGCACATTATATCCGTAAAAGTAAAGTGAAATAATGCAATATGAGACTCATTAATACTAAATTGACTCTAAAAAGACATATATTTAGACCTTAAATGACTATAAAATAGCCATTTATCACAAAGCCGAGCATCAGAGACCCCCGGGACTACTTTATCCATTAGAGATTCCGGAGTGGAAATGGGAATATGTGACTATGGATTTTGTTACTGGGGTACCTCGTACCCGTAGGAAGTTTGACAGTGTTTGGGTGATCGTGGATAGACTGACCAATACTGCTCATTTCTTACCGATTGATATCAGATACTCAATGGAGAAACTTGCGAACCTTTATATAAATGAGATTGTGAGATTGCATGGGGTCCCGGTTAGCATTGTGTCGGATCGTGATCTGAGGTTTACTTCTAGATTCTGGAAAGCGTTACAAGAAGCTTTGGGTACCGATTTGAGATTCAGTACAGCTTTTCATCCTCAGACTGACGGTCAATCCGAGAGGACTATTCAGATTTTAGAGGATATGCTGCGAGCTTGTTCGATAGACTTTTCTGATTCTTGGGATGTTCATTTACCTCTAGTGGAGTTTTCTTATAATAACAGTTATCAGGATACTATCGAGATGGCTCCTTACGAGGCTTTATATGGGAGAAAGTGTAGATTGCCTATCTGTTGGGATGAAATCGGGGAAGCGAAGATATGGGGTATCGATTTGGTTCAGAATTCAGTTGAGAAGGTCAAACTTATTCGGGATCGATTGAAGACAGCCCAGAGCCGACATAAGAGCTATGCGGACCACCGAAGACGTGATCTAAATTTTCAGACCGGAGATTTTGTGTTCTTGAAGGTGTCTCCGAAGGTTGGTATTCGAAGGTTTGGGAAGAAAGGTAAATTGGCTCCGAGGTTTATTGGACCGTTTGAGATTTTGGAGAAAGTGGGACTTCTTGCTTATCGACTCGCATTGCCATCTTCTCTTGACCGGTTGCATAATGTTTTCCATGTTTCTATGCTTCGGAAGTATTTGCATGATCCATATCACGTGTTAACGAGGGTACCCGAGGACATCGAGCCTGACATGTCATTTGAGGAACGACCGGTTCGGATTCTTGATACTAAAGTCCAAGAGTTGAGGAACAAAAGAATTGCGTTGGTTAGAGTGCTATGGAGGAATCACAATGTCGAGGAATCAACGTGGGAGCTTCGAGAAGAAATGGAACGGAAATATCCGTGGCTTTTTGTTTCGGGTAAGTATCTTTAAAATTCGGGTCGAATTTTCTTTAAGGAGGATTGAATGTCACGACCCGAAAACCCGTCTCTATTTTTATTAATAAATAATTAATTATTTATTTATATATTTGATTATTTAATTATGTGCGCATTTTATATCTCATAATATTATTATGTTTCTAGCATTATTTGGTTGATTTTGTGTTAAGTGTATTAGTAGGGGTGAGGGGGCCTAACTGTAAGTTTTTAAAATCATTCTCCTACTCCCTCCCTACTTCCCCTTCTCCCTCACTCTTCCTCACCTCACACACTGCACATCTCTCTCTCTCTTTCCATGGAAAAGGTATGAAATTTCCCCTCCCTTCTTCCTTCATTTTAGTCATCTTCCTCTCATCTTTTCTTAGTACTCATTTTATGAAATGTGTTTTGATCGTCGATAGGATCGTCTAGAGCCAAAAATATTTGAATTCCGTCATTTTTGAGAAATTTCAAGTACGTTGCTTTTCCCCCATTATTATGCTAAAATGTTCATTTCATGCTTGAATGGTGCTTTAGTTGATATATATGATGTTGGGTTGAGTTTGGGAATTTATTTGGAATTTATTTTGATTTTGGTTAAAAATGGTGATTGTTAAATGTTGGTTTAAATCTTGGTTTAGGGTTGTTAAATGATGATATTTAGGTCCCATCTAAGCTCATATGTAGTCCTAGTTCATTTGTTAGGTTCACTTTGAGAGTTGATTATGAGGATTTTGGTTTTGGTATGAAAATGGTGAAATTTTGGTTTTCATGCCCGAATTGAAGAACCCAGAAGAAATCTGGGTTTGGCCGATATCCCTAGGGGGCGCGCGCACCCTTTAGGTGCGAGCGCGCGCAACCTTTAGGTGCGAGCGCGCGCACCCTCCCTTGTTCAGCTTGGAAAACCTTCTGATGCTTGTGGGCGTGCGCACCCTTTTCGTGCGAGCGCGCGCACCCTCCCTTGGCCTTTTTGCAAGAACCTTCTGATCCTATAGGGCGCGCGCACCCTTTCTGCGCGGGCATGCGCCCCCTCCGCTGTACAAGTCCTGAGCTTCACCCTCTTGTACTCTTCGTAGACAATCTTCGATAGTTCATAACTCTCTCATCCGGACTCCGGGGTTTTCTCTTCAGCTTTTATGCTACTATGAAGATGTTGATTGGTTGATTGTTGAAGCTGCGCAGCGATCCTTTATTTGGTTCTATCAGTTGGGAAACCTTGGCTAATATCCTTTGTTATTTGTCTATTTCCGCTGCTATCTGTTAACTGCTAATTGCTATATGCTATATGTGATTTATTATTGCTTATTGCATCATAACATGTCATTTAGTTGCATTAGTAACTTATTGAGATTTATCTCACCCCCTTTCTTTTCTCTTTGTATTTCCTTAACCCCCCCCAAGAGGAAAGGAATAGTACTCACTGATCACGAGGAGGACGTCGAGTGTGGAAGTAGCTTTTGGGCAGGTGGTTATTTGGTTTACATTATTTAAATGTAAAACCTTTTGGGAATAGTATTACCAAACTTTGATGTCACTAAGAATTGTGTATTTCGTATTTTGAGTATGAGCTTGGGGAGCTTATGCTAGTTGTATTTTGTTGTTGTCAAGTGGATTTATAAAACTTATTCTATCATCTTTTGGTATAAAATGGAATTTTTATCTTCGGTATTTTGGTGTATTGGTTCTAAGTCGACGTCCAGCTCGCGTACTCCGGGCCCGCGGGGTCGGGGCCGCGACACTTGTGCACAAACTCATCAAAAAATGTTAATATTCCCGAACTAGATCATTTAAGGAATACGTTGCTTGAGTTACTTACACACCCACCTGAGTGAGATAAGTTCTCTTGGACTTGCCGCTCAAAAACACTTGGTCAGATTTGTATTATGATCCATTAGTGATCTCTAGAATTTAGTCTTTGTTTCCGGCAAAGCCGTGCTTGTAATAGACTAGAGATATCTAATAGTACTCTTAACCCAAATCCAAGTTCTGACCAAACTTGGTAGAGGACGTTGCAGTATTTACACTGTGAACCTCTCCAAATCATTGTCTCCCCTGTTGCTTACTTTATCCTTGCCGGTTGGAACTCTATCATTGGCAGATCGCATATGGTTCTACTGATTCATTGTAATTTCCATTGACCAATCTCTTGAAACTGAATTGAACTCTCAAAAACTACTTCGTGTTTAAACCACGCTCTCAAAACCATTTCATACTGATTTTGTGTGAGTTAAACTAAGTCATATCTTCTCCGCTGCGCTTACTGATAATAGTTTGCAAACTGATAAGTGACTTTGTATTTATAAAAGTGTTTCTTTGTAAAAGTTTTTCAAAAGGCTATTCACCCCCCCTCTAAACCTCGAACCTACGCAATTCTCTCCTTAAACTCCATGGATCTTAAACCTCGCTCCCCCAATGAGTCCAAACCTCGAACCTGTTCAGAACACATAAGGATCTCCCGCGTACCGTGCCATGCCATAGGATCTCAAAATCCATCCAGCCAAAACTTATTTCCTTGACACCTTTGGTCCCCTACCAAACCCACTAAACAAGCTTGGTCACGCGTATGACCTCTAAGATAAACTTAGGTCCCCAAGCGTACCCAATCCTATTAGGTACCTATTGTACTCGAGCAAGTCTTTGAGACTCAATTCTTGTCCTAAGCGCCAACATGTCACATCGCCAAACCCATTTCTATAGTTCGCACCTAGCATAAACTTTCAAACACTCTAGGGTCCAAACCCATCATGCCCGCTCTAAACCCTTAAACCGTTAGGTACTAGGATCATCCAATCCCAATCCATCGCTCGTTGGCCCGACCTTAAACTTGCTTAGTCTAAACCAAGACCAACCTTCAGCCACTTCCGATCTCCAAACCCTAGCCTCAAGCCTATGAAGTCGCATTATCTCCAAACCCTAGCCTCAAGCCTAGGAAGTCACATTATCTCCAAACCCTAGTCTCAAGCCTAGGAAGTTGCATTCGTTCTAAACCCTAGTCTCAAGCCTAGGAAACCGCATTTGCCCCAAACCCTAGCCTTAAGCCTAAGAAACCGCATTCTCCCCAAAACCTAGCCTTAAGTCTAGGAAGTCGCATCCTCGTCAAACCCTAGTCTCAATCCTAGGAAACCGCATTTGCTCAAAACCCTAGCCTCAAGCCTAGGAAACCGCATTCTCTCCAAACCCTAGCCAAAAGCCTAGGAAGTTGCATTCGTTCTAAACCCTAGCCACAAGCCTAGGAAACCGCATTTGCTCCAAACCCTAGCCGTAACCCTAGGAAGTCGCATTCTCTCCAAACCCTAACCTCAAGCCTAGGAAACCGCATTTCTCTCCAAAACCTAGCCTCAAGCCTAGGTAGTCGCATTCCTCTCCAAACCCTAGCCTCAAGCCTAGGAAGTCGCGTTCATTCCAAACCCTAGCCTCAAGCCTAAGAAGTCGAATTCTCTCTAAACCCTAGCGCCAAGCCTAGGAAGTCGAATTGTCTCCAAACCCTAGCCTCAAGCCTAAGAAGTCGAATTCTCTCTAAACCCTAGCCTCAAGCCTAGGAAGTCGAATTCTCTCCAAACCCTAGCTATGAGCCTAGGAAGTTGAATTTGCTCCAATCCCTATCCTCAAGCCTAGGAATTCGCATCCTCTCCAATCCCTAGCCTCAAGCCTAGGAATTCTCATCCTCTCCAAACTCTAGCCTCAAGCCTAGAAAGTCGCATCCTATCCAATCCCTAGCCTCAAGCCTAGGAAGCCGCATTCCTCTCCAAACTCCAGCCTCAAGCCTAGGTAGTCGCATTCCTCTCCAAACCCTAGTTGTGAACCTAGGAAGTCGCATTCACTCCAATCCCTAGCCTCAAGCCTAGGAATTCGCATCCTCTCCAAATCCTAGCCTCAAGCCTAGGAAGTCGCATCCTCTCCAATCCCTAGCCTCAAGCCTAGGAAGTCACATCCTCTCCAATCCCTAGCCTCAAGCCTAGGAAGTCGCATTCGCCCCAAACCCTAGCCTCAAGCCTAGGAAACCACATCATCCTTTCTAAACCCTAGCATCGAGCCTAGGATTCAATACTCCCTTCAAACCCTAGTCCTAGACCTAGGAAATTTCTACACCTTAGTCTCAAAATATAGGAAGCTTACAATCCCTAGACTTAAACCCTAGCCTAACGCCTAGGTTACAACGTTCATTTCCAAGCCATAGTCACCAATCCCAGAAAATGGTGAACCATAAACGTCAATCTTAGTGAACCTTCCAACCTAGGAAGCTATACCCTTCCCAACAATCCCTAGTCCTAAGCCTAGGAAGTCATAACATTTCCAACTGCCAGACTTATGTCTGAAGCTAAAACATCTTTGCAACCTCTAAACCTACCACAACTCTAAACCCTAGCCTCAAAGCCTAGGATATTTCTAAACCCTAGTCTTAAAATCTAGGAAATTCCCAATCATTAACCCCAACCCCTCCAAGCCCTATCACTAAGCCTAGGATACAATATCCTCCTCATACTTAGTGAAATCCAATCCCTAGCCCGGAAGCCTAGGAAACCCACGTTATCTCCAAGACATAATCCCAAGCCTGAGAAACCATAACGTCATTGGCATCCCTATCTCAAGAATAGGAGATTACCATCTTTATTATCCACTCTTTCCTGAAACAGCCTTAGGTCCTACCCCTAGGCAACCAAGCAAATTGTCCCTTACCTAATGCCTTGGTCACAATGGCTCGTAGCCTCATATTATGCATGCCTTCCTAATTTAGGATAAGTGGAGACCTAGTCACTATCTTCTGATATTAGCGACTCCCCTAGAGTCCATCTCTTTTGTGACTCCCGAGAGTCCATCACTTTAGCGACTCCCCAAGAGTCTATCGCCTTTGTGACTCCCCGAGAGTCCATCGCTTTTGCGACTCCCCGAGAGTCCATCATTTTCGCGACTCCCCGAGAGTCCTTCACCTTTATGACTCCCCTAGAGTCTATCACCTTTGTGACTCCCAGAGAGTTCATCCCGTTTGCGACTTCATAACAATCCATCATCTTTGCCTCCACATGCAGATTTTCCCCTGGTTTATTTCTTGTTTGTTCAATTTAGGTATCCTTAACCTATTTTAACCAAAATTTGTTACCTTTGGGTCCGGAAAGCCCCTCAAAATTTCCATCTCTCCCAAAATTCTTGCCGCAAATTCACCAGAATGGCGTTTCTATATTGTGTGTGCCCCGAAAACTTGCTTAGGACTATCATGTGTGTTCTAGATCTGTCGTGGTTGAGAGAAGTTCATTTGTTTCTACATTGCGTAAGATCCAACATTGACCATCATGATTCACAGAGGCCCGTCTACCTCTATATCATGTGTGTTCTTGATCTATCACGATTGAGAGAGGCCCGTCTACCTTTATATTGCGTAAGATCCAGCACTTGTTATTGCGATTGATAGAGGCTCATCTATCTTTATATCGCGTGAGCTCTGGCTATTACCATTTTTATCTTGGGATTATTTAGACCCCTCCGTCTTTATATCTCGCACCATTATTGTTCGCATCTCTGAACTACGGCCAGTTTGATTCCTCTAAGGATACGTAGGAAGCCTGAAAAGGTTCAGCCACCTGACCGCCTTGGTCATTGCCTATCCCCTCCGAACTACGACCGGCTTGATTTATCCGAGGATATGTAGGAAGCCTGAAAAGGTTCAGCCACCCGACCGCCTTGGTCATTTCCTATCCCCTCCAAACTACGACCGGCTTGATTCCTTCGAGGATACATAGAAAGCCTGAAGAGGTTCAGCCACCCGACCGACGTGGTCATTTCTCATCCCCAGCAGATGTTTCCCTCGCAACTCGAAGTTATCCCCAGCGGAAGGCATTGCTCCCCGCTAGAGGACAATCGTTTATAATTTCCCCAATAGATTTGAACTACGTTTGGCTTGATTCCCCCGCGGATACGTAGGTCGCCTGCTAAGGTTCAGCCGTCCCATCACCCTTCATCTGTTTTGAAACTCATGTTTCAGAATGGATCCTTCTTTTATCATCGACCCCCCATTGCCTTGCAAGAACCGTCGCCGAGGGGCTACTGTTAGTACCCAATCCGAAAATGAGTTTATTAGGGCTTTCCCAAATATACAAGGACTTTATAGGAATTAAAAACCTTGCAAAGACTTGTCCTGGATTCCCAAAATATATCTCATCATTCTAGAACATCTTAAAAATGGACAAAATAGGGTTTCCATAAACCAAATAAACCCTAGCTTGAAAATCACCTCAAACAGGAATAATGGCCACGCGGCCACATTCGACTTGGCCACGAGGCCACATTCGACCATGGACAGGCGGCCATCTTCGCCTCAGGAGATCTCAACCGTCTGATCCCATCATCAGTTCACTATATAATGCCCTCTTCACCTCTTGGTTTAAGATCCGAATTTTAGAGCTCTTAAGTTACGATTTTACTCCCAAATCAAGTCATTCAAGCATCCAAGAACACTCTCAAGAATCCCAAGAAGATCTAGGTTTATTTCTTGCCAACATAGGTAAGTTTTCTACCTTTTTCTTCATGTTCTTGCCATGTTCTTAGTTTAGATCTATAATATTCATGTTCCTAACATGTTTGTTCATATGTTCATCATATTATTCATATGTTCATAATATGTTCTTCGCATGTTCTTCATGTTCTTAGATTAAAACCTTATTTATGTCATATTTAGGGTTGCGATCTTCATGTTAACGTGTTATTTCATAGCCGATGATGATCTAGGGTTCATCAACCCAAACATGATCTAGGAACTACTTCTAAACCCTAATCTTTAGGTAATTTCTCCCTCATTACGCATGATCCCGATCCTTCTGCCTATTCTAAATTCTTCTCAAACTACGCTGACCTGAGCTTCTCACATTGAGAGGAACGTAGGCAATCTTCGGATCCGGTCTCTAAACTCCGCACACAACATAAACCGCATCATGATAGAAAAACCGATCATTCGGGCGATAGGAGTGATAACGTTCAATATTCTTCTCTTATCGTAATTTGACCCCCGAACCCATTAACATGCTTTTTTTCAATGTTTTAGCTATAATTAAAACGGTGTGGCGACTCTCATATTTTTATGTTGCTATGAATATCTGAATTTCAAACACACGTATTCACAAGTGGTCTGAGAGCTTTTCGGATCCATCGTGGTGGGAATAATATCAAGAAGGCCTTCAACAACATGGATTACCATTCAGGTAATTTACTTTACAACTTGTTGATAGGGTAGAAATGAATTCATATTTTAGATTTTTTTAATACAAACATCAATTGTTATTAATAGTGCCCTAAGCAACATCAACATGATGGAATTCATTTTGGCCACTGTGTTGGATGCTACATTGAGAGTATATTGCTCGTTGGTGAAACAAGTATCCCTAACTATGTAAGTAAATTGCTCATATTCATCTCTCACTTCTTGTTCTAGCTTTCTTTTACTTTTTTTTTTAAATGGGACACTTAAATATGAGCGGGACGGAGGGAGTAAATGATTTGGGTTTTGTTTGTTATTTCGGGATATTGTAACATAGGACACTTAAATACGAGAGGGACGGAGGGAGTATGAGAAATAAAGATGTAATAACCGGCCTTGGGCCAATTATTTATTTTATTTTGTGAACTCTTTTATTATTTTGGGCTTAATCAATTAATGAGTAAGTATTTGATTTACTTTAGGATTTAGGAAATTAAAACCCAATAGGATATTAGAATCCTTTTTTGTTTAGGGAATTAAAACCCTTATAGTATAAATACTCTCTCAATTTACCCTAACCTAATTATTATACCACAAAAAAGAAAAGAATGGGATTGAGGAGAGGGAGAGGCGTGGCAGAAAGAATGCAGAGAGAGGGAGAGAGGCCGGAGAAGGAAAAGAAGAAGAAGAAGAAGAGAAAAAGGGAGGAAAGCAATTAAAGGTAAAGAACCCTACCCTCTAAGCTTGATTCTCCGTTTAGCCACGTAAAAAAGTATGAAATCGGAATTGAAACCCTAACCCTAAAGATGAACTAGGGTTTATAAGATTGATATTTGGGAAAGGAATTGATTAGGGCTTATATGTGTGGGTGTGTGTCTGTGCGTTAAGTGTGTGTGTGTCCAGTGTGTGTGCGCGTTATGTATGTGCTGTGTGTGTGAGTTTTATGTTTACAATGTATGTGTTGTGTGTGTGTGTGTGTTTTTGTGTTTCCAGTGTATGTTATGCATGTGTGTGTGTGTGTTTTAAAAGGTGAAAATAGTAACTGTGAATAGTAACAGGGAATAGTAACTGTGAATAGTGTTTGGGTGAGTATAATGGAACACTAAAACATATTAATTGGGGATAGAAACAATGGAACCCTAGGGGTATTTTGGTAAACTAAAAAGGGTATTATGGGAATATAAATAAAGGGTAGTACAAACCCTAGAATGAATATCAACCTTAAAGGGGGTTTAAGAAGACAAACTCATAAGGGTGAGGAAGTAAAAGAAAGTATTTGGGGACGGAAGTAAATAGTACTACTTGTCCTAAGACTATTTTATGCATGATTGTAGATTCGTGCACGAGGTTTGCTAAGTGGAATAACGCAAAGCCAAGGTAAAGGATTACGTTCCTTAAGTATTTGAGATTCATCCTTTAATGTAGGATTCTCTTAATTCATTCAAAGTGTAGCTACTAATGGCCGATAGCATTTGAACTCCGATGTTGATATAACGTCTTTTGAATTATCTTACCCGTGATATGTGTTGTTCATAGGGTATCTAAGTGAATTGAAATCGTTTATATATTCTTGTACCTTGAATACTTTGTGGAATATGGTTGTATCTAATTGAAACAGGTGCAGTTAGCTTAGTCTGATTAAAAAGGGCTTAGCTATAATTAGTCTGAGTAAAAAGGGCTAATTAAGATAGTCTAATTTGATTGAAAAGAATTAGGCGTAAACGCTGCTTGATGAAGTGGAAAAATGATCATGATTGAACTAAATGAGGGAGCACCGTGAGGAGGTGTAAGGTCTCTCGACACCCTGAAAAGGTGATGAATGAAACTATTGAATTGACGAATTTGTACTAGGGCCATAATCCTTTGAATGTGATAACTGTGTTTTGTATATGTACAGTTAAGATTATTGATGTTAGCCTTTCGTTGAATAATATCGTTTGGATCCGTTCTTTTGGTCATCTCTTCTTAGTACCCGGAGAGATCCTATATGAACTTACTGAGCATTGTTCGCTCACCCCTTTCTTAAATTATTTTTCCCAGGTAAAGACTAAGGATCTAGATGGATTGCAAGGAAGGGCAGTCCAAGGTTTTGAAGAGTTTAAGACCTTAATTGTTTTGTGTTGAGCTAGTGGATTGTACTAGCCGTTGGGATTTAATTATTAGTTATGTTTCCGCACTGTTTGAATTATGGTTAAGTAAACTAGCCGTTGAATGGTAATGTTAGTTTTGAATTTATGTTGACGTTTGGGATTTTCCCTAGCTTGAATGTTTGGGTCGTTACAGTTGGTATCAGAGCTATGAGATTAGAGCTTAAGGGATAAGAATTCTGATATTGAATAGGTTTGGTTGAGCGTTCTAGGAAGACTAGGGTTGCTTGAAGTCAAACCAGATATTTAAGGAAACTTTCTAATTTAGGAAACCTTCTAAGGTGGCGTTTGTTTTTTTTAAGTGTTAAGTCCTGAAATCTGAATTCTCATCTGAATCAATAAGAGGCAGCGTCTGAAGACTGAATTCTGAATTATTCAAGCTGTTTGTTTTTCATCTGAATTCACATCTGAATTGTTTTTTTTTTAAGTGTTAACCTTTTGAAATATTATGTATAAGCATGAGAATTAATGGATAATAATGGATTTTTATTTGCTAAAAGAAAAGTGAAAAAGCATTTTAATTATTGTTACTTCTGACACCATTCAGACTCTAATCAGACTTCATTTTAGGTCTGATTCATTCAGACTCCATTCAGGAAATCTTTCTGAATTTCTGATTCGCTAGACATTCAGACTTCATTCAGAGAATCTAAGTTGGGAACTTTCCAAATAAGGAAACTTACTATTTTAGGAAAGAACCTAATAATGATTGTGTCTAATTGTAGGAAATGGACGGACATAGCAGACCTACCATGATGTGGAGACATAGAGTTCTGAGTAAGAAGCTGATTCAGAAGTATGCTCATGGGATTAAAGGGATACTAAAGAGAGTAGAGAAGGAAAGAACAAGGACGAAGGATGTCATGGGAAGATTATTGTATGCTAACAATGCATACAAGGAGGTTAGAATAGAGCTAGAAGAAACCAGAGAAAAGCTCATTGATAACGAAGAGTATACTGAATTAGTGGCAAATGAAGGACATATACATTTCTATGAATTAAAGAAATTAAAGGCGCACAAATTTAATTTTTTTTTTTTTTAAGCAAGTGGCTTTATTAACTGTTATGTTCTTAAGTTTATGGCGTGTGAGCTAGTTAGAACAAAAGAGTATTGATCAAATGAAAAGATCATAAGTAGAATTGGCTTATTGACACGACCAAGTGAAATAAGTTTGGTCTAGAAAAATAATCGAAACAAGAATGAAAATAACCAATTGAAACGGTTAAGTATAAAAGTAATTGTCTTAGTAAGACGGCCAAATGTGAATGAAAGAAGGTCTAGTGAATCGACCTATTATTAATAAGTAAGAGTCTAGTGAAATGACTTCTTTAAGAGGAATTATCTATTGAAATGACTATAGATCTAGTGAATTGATCTTATGAGAAAATTATTACGTCTTTTGGAGACGGCCTTTTTTTTAAAAGTATTAAGCATAGTAGTAATGCTTATGTGGCATGAGTGATAGAGTTTACCCATGAAACTAACAAGTGTGTGATCTTAACCAGATGTCTAAAAAGGGTAACAGAAGGAACGCTAACAATGCTGGGAACAACAATGGACAAGCTGATACTAATATGGCGAATTTACTGCAAACCTTGAACCAAACAGTAGCTGGGATTGGTCAAGTTATGGCGACTTTAGCTCAACCGCAGCAACAAGCTCCGCAAGTTCCATTAAGATATCCATTGGAAGTATTCCAAAAGAGGAACCCAGAGTCATTTTCTGGCATGAATAAGGAAAAGCCCGAGGATTGTGTAAAAGACATGGAGAAGATATTTAAGACGCTGGAATGCACGCCTGAGAGGAAAGTGGTATTTGCAACGTTTATGTTGAAAGGGTAAGCCTTAAAATGGTGGGAAGCCGAGAAGAGGTCTGCTATTGCACGTGGAGATGCTGAGTTTACTTGGGATAGGTTTAAACGAGTATTCTATGAAAAGTATTACCCAATGAGTGTTCAAAATGCTCGAGTGGTAGAGTTTATGACGCTGGCGCAAGGTAAAATGACTGTGGATGAGTATTGTGAGAAATTCACCGAGTTATTGGAGTTTGCCCCTGCGTTTTTCGACAATGAAGAGCAGAAGGCTCGCAAGTTTGAATTTGGGTTGAGTGACTGGATCCGTTATCGAATCACTCCGTTGATGCTATCCACTTATGATCAAGTGTTAGACAGAGTGAGGATAGTAGAGAAGGAGGTGGAGAGTTACCGCAACAAGAAGGAGGAGAAAAAGAAATCCACTGAGAAAGAGTCAACCAAGGGAAATTGGAACCGTGATGAAGTCAATAAGCGTAAGGCTACCGATGATCGTGATAAGGATAATACGGCAAATAAGTACCCAAATAGAGGTCAAGGAAACCGAAGGGATGGCAAGAAAGGTGATATTAAAGGGAAAGGCCCTAATGAGAAATGCCAAGTTTGTGATGGAAAGCACAAGATGGATGAATGCTGGTACAAGGAAAAGAAGTGCTTTAATTGCGATAAAGTGGGACACCCGCAATGGAAATTCCCAGAACCAAAGAAAGAAACTGGAGCTCAAGGAGCAAGGAATAACAACAAAGGGAATGGTGGAGGTAATGGGCGTATATTCACCATGACGGCCAAGGATGCACGAGCCACCAATGATCTCGTTGAAGGTATGATTCAATTATATTCTCACAATGTTCGTGCGTTAATTGATACTGGAGCTACGTATTCTGTTATAAGTACTTGCTTAGCTAAGAAAATGAAATTGATTCCTGAGGCGTTACGAAATTCTTTGATAGTAGATATCTTAACCAAATATTCTATCCTTATTACGTCTGTGTATAACAATTGTCCCTTGAAATTGGATGGAAAGGAGTTTGAGGTTGATCTCATTAGTTTGGAGGTCAGAGAATTTGATGTAGTTTTAGGAATGGACTAGTTAGCTGCATACCATGCCCATGTGGATTGCTTTAAGAAAGAAGTTCACTTCAGATATTGTCTGGAGAAGAATGTTGTTTTCGAGGAATGAAACTTAGAACAAGGTCGAACCTTATATCGGTAATGAAGGCTCGAAAGTTGTTAAGAAAAGGATGCGAAGGATTTCTGGCATATGTGAGTACTACGGATCAGAAAGAAATAACCATAGAATCACTTTATGTGATTAAGGATTTTAAGGATGTGTTTCCGGAAGATTTACCGGGGATACCACCGGAGAGAGAAGTAGAATTTTCCATCAATTTAGTGCCAGAGATGACACCAATATCGAAAGCGCCGTATAGAATGGCTCCGCCAGAATTGAAGGAATTGAAGGAGCAATTGCAAGAGTTGCTGGATAAAGGGTTGATTAGGCCGAGTGTATCACCATGGGGTGCACCGGTATTGTTTGTGAAGAAGAAGGATGGGTCGATGAGGTTATGTATCCACTATCGTGAATTGAATCGTGTGACGGTAAGGAACCAATACCCATTGCCCAGAATAGATGATTTATTTGACCAACTTCGTGGAGCGTGCTATTTCTCAAAGATAGACTTGAGGTCTGGTTATCACCAACTGAGAGTGAAGAAGGAAGATATATCTAAAATGGCCTTTAGAACACGATATGGTAATTATGAGTTTGTAGTGATGCCGTTTAGGTTAACTAACGCACCAGCAGCATTCATGGAGCTTATGAATAGGATATTTCAGAAGTTCTTAGACAAATGCGTGATTGTATTCATTAATGACATTTTGGTGTACTCGAAAACTAAGGAAGAGCATGAAGAGCACATAAGGCTAGTGTTGCAAATCTTAAGAGAGCAAAAGTTATATACTAAATTCAAGAAATGTGAATTTTGGTTGGAGAAAGTGGAATTCTTAGGTCATGTGGTGTCAAAGGATGGGATTGCCGTGGATCCAACAATGATAGAAGCTATTGTGGATTGGGAAAGACCAACTTTGGTAAGTGAGATAAGAAGTTTCTTAGGTTTGGCTGGCTACTATAGGAGGTTCGTAGAAGGTTTCTCGAAGTTGTCAGTGCCATTGACGAGGTTGACTCAGAAAGGAGCAAAGTTTGTTTGATCAGAAGAATGTGAACAGAGTTTTGAGGAATTGAAGCGACGATCGGTGTCCGCACCAGTGCTTGCTTTACCGTCTGGATTGGATGGATTCGTAATATATAGTGATGCTTCACTTAAAGGACTAGGTTGCGTGCTGATGTAGAATGAAAAGGTTATAGCTTACGCATCTAGGCAATTGAAGAACCATGAGAAGAATTCTCCAACCCATGATCTAGAGTTAGCTGCGGTGGTGTTTGCTTTGAAGATATGGAGGCACTACTTGTATGGGGTGACATGTCAAATTTATACGGATCACAAGAGCCTTAAGTATATATTCACCCAGAAAGAACTTAATATGCGACAAAGAAAGTGGTTGGAGTTATTGAAAGATTATGATTGTACAATTTTGTACCACCCTGGGAAGGCTAATAAAGTAGCAGACGCGTTGAGTAGAAAGAACCGTGGGATGCTAGCGACGCTAATTTCTAAGGAGGAAAGTGCGTGGAACTGCATTGAGATTTCAAGCATGGAAGTGAAAGTGAAGGGTTATTTGGCTCAAATGAGTGCTCAGCCAACGCTTATGGTTAGGATTAAAGAAGCACAAGAAATTGACGAAGAAGTAATGAAAGTACATGAGAGTATCGCTAAGGGAAAGGCAAAAGACTTTCGTGTAGGAGAAGATGGAATCATGAGGTACCAATCTAGGGTATGTGTGCCAGACAATGAGGATTTCATGAGGGAGATTTTGAAGGAGGCTCATTGTTCGAAATTTTCCGTACATCCTGGAAGTACGAAGATGTATAGAAACTTGAGGGAGACGTTCTGGTGGATCCACGAGATTTCATCCTCTGCAGGTAAACACAGCAAAGGTACATTACCCAACTAGCAATATAAATTATGTGCTATAAATTAAAGTGTACATGCATACTTTATTTTATCTATTTTCGCATATATTTTCCATCCCCAAGACAATCAACAAATCCCAGAAAATTAAATAATCACGAACGATTAATTTAATTCAAAGAAGTCTTAAAAATAATACGACAAGTATGAAATAAAAAACATAAAAATATCCAAAAGCATAAAAAGCGAGACCGTTACCTCATTCGTCTCCATCAAATTCCCACTGGACCAATGCTTGTCCAGCCCCGCGTACAAGTCAAAGTGTTGCCCCATGGTGAAATGCAATTCATCAGGACGGAAGTTTCGAGAGGCCATCCTCGCCCGTTGTTGATGCTGCCCCGTGCCTTCGCCTGGCTCATACGGTTGATCCACGCCAAAAATAAAGTTGAAATCCATCACTATAATGGAAAAATATCTCAAAATCTCTCTTTTTCTCTATAAATCCTGACAAGAAGAAGGAGAAAAGTGAAGAAGAAAGCAACATCCGACGGCTGTTTGTAGGGTCTGTCCAGTGAAGGGACTAGCCACGCGGCCTGTCTGTCCCGGCGACGTGGCACGATCTCTGCCCTCCACCTCGGCGCCCATCGGTGATCCTTGTCAACCAAGATCCAGCCAATCAGAAGGATTGGCCACGCGGCCAGTTGTGCCCCAAGACAAAAAATTTTACAATTTAGCCCCTTGGCTTACTTTTAATCCAAAATTGGCCCTTCTAGCCAAACCTAACCAGAATTTGACCAGAGATTAACCAAACCGGCCAGGAAAGCCTCCAAGTTTCCAAATCAAATTTCCAAATTGGCCCGGAAGGCCTCCAAATTTCCAAATTAATCTATAATTAAAGGTCGGAAACCTCCTTAAACCCTAAAAATTATAAATTGATGGTCGGAACCTCCATAAACCCTAACACTTAATGTCAATCTATAATTAAAGGTCAGAAGCCTCCTTAAACCCTAAAAATTGTAAATTGTAGGTCGGAAACCTCCGTAAACCCTAATATCCAAAAATAAAAAATGGCCTAGGAAGGCTTCAAATTTTCCAAAAATAAAAAATGGCCTAGGAAGGCTTCAAATTTTCCAAAATGGCTTAGGAAGGATTCAAATTTTCCAAAAAATTAAAAATGGCCTAGGAAGGCTTCAAATTTTCCAAAATGACCTAGGAAGGCTTCAAATTTTCCAAAATGACCTAGGAAGGCTTCAAATGTTCCAAAATTTAATAACCAAATCAATTTACAATTAAAGGTCGGAACCTCCTTAAACCCTAAAGATTATAAATTGATGGTCGGAACCTCCGTAAGCCCTAATCCTCCAAGATTAGTCTATAAATCGATTACGCGCGCTCTATAGGAAGTTAGAATTCATCCCTAATTCTGTTCTCGATTCTTAAAATTTCTTGTCGCATCGTGCGTATGGCCTTCCCTCCTTTCCCCAATAGAGTCCATCTGCAACGTCTTTATTGCTTCATGAATGTTTGGCGATCTCAATTAGAAAGACAATGTCTCGTTTCTTTTCTTTGCTTTTCCTCCCCAGTACAGTCCACCCGACTTTATTGTCTGACGAATGCTTGATTATCCCCAGCGAAAGACGGCGTCTCGTTTCTTTCTTTCCCCATAAGTCTCGAACTACGACTGGCTTGACTCCACTTGGATACGTAGGTAGCCTGACATAGGTTCAGCCGCCCGACCAACCTGGTCACCTTCTTACATCTCTCTCCTCGATTTGGAACTCATATTTCAGATCGGTTCCTTTCTTAATCGAAGACCCTCCATGCCTTGCAAGAAACGTTGCCGAGGGGCTACTGTTAGTACCCAACCTGAAAATGAGTTGTTAGGCATTCTAGAACTCACAGGGACCTCCCAGGTATTTACAAACTGCGTAGACTTATCCGGAATTTCTTGAAAAGCCTAGATAAGAAGATATCAACGACTGATCGGATGAAGCTGCAAAGATAGACGTTATCTAATCCTTTTCTAGGGTCCAGGGTGATCAGAACCTCAGGAATCGAGCCAATCCACTTGGACCGGTTGGGCGGCCACATCTCCTAGGTCGAATTTTCTTATAAATAGGTTACCGCAGTTCATAATTCAACACATGAGATCTAGGAACTACTTCTAAACCCTAAACTTTAAGTAAATATTCCCATGATCAATAACCCTCCAAGGATGAATATGAGGACTACACGTTTATCTTATCAATGGTATAATCATTATTCTAGGATGTGATCATCTTGTATGATTCTTTCTCCTCCCCCTTTATCATGCATGATCCCTATTCTTTCTCCCTATTCCGATTATTTACGAACTACGCTGACCTGAGCTTCTCATCACGAGAAGAACATAGGCAATCTTCGGATCCGGTCTTAATCACTAACACAATACTAACACATTCATCATGATAGAAAGTCCGACTACTCGGGCGATAGGAGTGATAACTTGATATTCTTCTCTTGTCGTAACTTGACCCACCCCTGAACCCTCTCTGTTAGCTTTTCTCAATGTTTTAGCTCGATAAAACAACGTGGGGAATCTTAATAAAGTTAAATGCCAACTTGAATATCCTAATCCCATAGAAAAGATAAATAAAAATAAAGACTTCCCGTGCGTCGCCCGTATTCGGAAATGGGTATTCACACCTACATTGCCTTGCAAGAAGCGTCACTGAGGGGCTACTGTTAGTACCCGACCTGAAAAATAGCCTAAAATCCTTCCTAGGACCTTCTAGGGACTTCTTAGACATTAAGGAGTATCCATGGACCTTTCTAGGATTTCCATCAAAGCCCTCGGAGGAACTTAGAGGGAATCTTAGGGGATAAGTCACGGCAAGGGAGCCGTGCAGCTCCTGGATAGCCATACGGCTAGGTCCTAGCCGTACGACCACTTCTCCCAGATCCAGTTTTCTCTTATAAATACATCCCTCCTCAGCCTCATTCAACACATCTTTTACATACGGGAAAACCCTAGCAGCTGCGAATCTCAGACTGTTTCTCTCCCTTTAAACTCCATTAAAAACCCTTTTTTTTTGATCTCTTTGATCACCAAAGAGATCCAACACCACTACCAACCAAACTTGGTTCAAGGACTGAAGATTCAACCTTCAAAACCTCTACACCGATCTTGGTAACGCGTTCTTATTACTTCATAATTGTTAGATCTAGTTTATTTGCATAACTATATTGATAGATCTAGGGTTTGTTCATATACTTATCCTAGACCTATGATGATCTAGGGTTTTCTACAAAACCCATACTAGATCTAGGTCATATTACTTACATGTGCTAAATATGCCTTACTTATTTGATGTCCCATGATCAATATATATCTCTGATGATGAACAACGATGAATCCCTCCGATCATGTCAGTGGTTAATCGTTGTTGCTAGGATGATTTGATCATCTTTAAATTGTTCTTTCTCCTCCCCCTTCCTTATGAATGATCCCGCTTCATCTCTCTATTCAAAATTCATCAATGAACTATGCTGACCTGAGCTTCTCACATCGAGAAGAACGTAGGCAATCTTTGGATCCGGTCTCAAACACTCAACACACACACACACACACACACACACACACACACATTAATCATGATAGAAAGACCGATTTGTTAGGCAATAGGAGTGATCACATGAATATTCTTCTCTAATTGTAAATTAACCCCGAACCCAATTATTCTCCTAATTAGTTTTTTCAATGTTTTAACTAAAAATAAAACTGCGTGGCGACTCCCAATTTTAATCACGCGTATTCACAGTTTGGGACGATCATAAATAATTAGATCCCTCGAGTTAGGTTTGTTCAGTTATCAGTCCTTTGAATTCCGAAATCTGTTTGAGTGGTTTAGTTATTTATAACTGTTATGGGATATTTATGGATAATTAAATTATTCGAGTCAGTTTTGCATCAATTCGTCATCGTTTAGAAGTTTGTTACATCTGTGAGTAATTTAGTTATTTGCAACTGGTATGAGATGGCTGTAGGTAATTTGAATTACTCGAGTGTGTTTTTGTTAAAGTTGTAAAACGCTTGAGATTTTGAAAAGAGTTTGAAGTTTCTCTTCGATTTTGTACTCGTTGATATTTCTTCTAGTTAATTCCTCCTTAGTAACCGGAGGGGTTGTATATGAACTTACTAAGGTTTTGTTCGCTCACCCCTTCATTTTCCTGCTTTTTCAGATTGTGAATAAAACAGGTTTGAGATAGTTCGAGAAGAATGCTTAAGGAACGATTCAGATTCTTTGGCTTTAGCATGGATCTTAGTTGGAAGTTGAGATCGAGAAATTTGGAAGTTATGTATATGTTATTATAATGTAAAGGAAAGATAATGTAAGTGTGGATAACCCGGGAAACCACAACTTGGCTAGAGCGGTGAATTATCCTAGGATGACTAACTTGTTTTAGATTGTTTAGAGTCGCCACCTATGTTTTGAGGAACATAAGAAAAACCTATTGATAATAGCCTAAGTTTGATTACGAAAATAGAGATTCCTTGTTTTGAGGTTCGGGGGTTAGATTACGAGATGGGAAGTAACGAAACACCCATCTCGCCCAACTAAAGTTGGTCTTGCTTGATCAAAATCTACATGAATGATAAACGTTCTTCTTATTCTTCTTTAAATCCTAAAAAGGGGTTTAAAATAGAGTTTGGAATGTAGGAGATAACTCTTTAACCGACCTCAATGAGATGAGGTGATCATTAGAGTCATGTCCCAAAATGATTTGGGTGATTGCACTTTGATAATACAAAAAGAAAGAGAAAAGAGATGAAGTTGAGAAGGGGGAAGAAATAGCTTTACCTAGACTTCAAGAGACTTCAAACACTTCTTGTTGATATACTTGGAGAAATCCTTCGGAAAATGCTTTGAAAGTAGGAAATTTGGTTTTATGTAATATGAGATTGAGAGCCAAAAGTCCAAGGTCAAGGTCAAGGTTTTTCGGTCCTTGAAAATGGAGGTAAAGGGAGGTTTTTATAGGTGAAAGAGAGATGTTTTTGGTGCCAAAACTCAGTCACCAAGAAATCCTTCCCGGGCAAAATCCTGTAAATTGAGCAAGGGAGAGAATCCTGGCTAGAAATCTGTAACCGACGCCCAGAGGCGCGCGCTTCCTGCTTTGGGGGCAGGAGGCGCGTGCGTCTGGATCCTCCTGTCGGAGGCGCGCGACTTAGAGAAGGCAATTTTGACAGAATGGACTAGAAAGTCAGCCCTGTCATTCAGTTTAGTCCCTGGACTTAACGAAGTCAGTCAGGAACTTAACGGAAGTGACAGAAACTAACGAGAAACACTTAAAATGGGGAGAAACACAAGATCAAATGTGCAATCGGGGTGAGCGGTCCAAGGCGGGGTGTCTACAGAGCCCCTCGGCGACGTGGATTGCAAAGCAACACGCGTCGACAAAAGTTAAAAACACCCGCCGAGGACATCACCAAGAAAAAGCAGACTCGATGAAAGCAGGAACTTAAAATTGCGAGAGATAGTGGTGCACTCCCTGTGTGAGCGGCTTTCGTTGATAGATGGGGTGGCATGATCCGTTAGGTGAACCTGCCGGCTGAATATGTTGAATGAGGCCGTTAGTGAACCTTTTGAACGAGGCCGTTAGTGAACCTTTGAGGATGAATCCGTTAGTGAAATCCGTTGATGAGGCGTTGGTGAACCTTTGGAGAGGCCGTTAGTGAACCTTTGAGGACGAATCCGTTAGTGAAATCCGTTGATGAGGCCGTTAGTGAACCCTTGAATGAGGCCGTTGGTGAACCTTTAGAGAGGCCGTTAGTGAACCTTTGAAGACGAATCCGTTAGTGAAATCCGTTGATGAGGTCGTTAGTGAACCCTTGAATGAGGCCGTTGGTGAACCTTTGGAGAGGCCGTTAGTGAACCTTTGAAGAGGCCGTTGGTGAACCTTTGGAGAGGCCGTTAGTGAACCTTTGAGGACGAATCCGTTAGTGAAATCCGTTGATGAGGCCGTTGGTGAACCTTTGGAGAGGCCGTTAGTGAACCTTTGAAGACGAATCCGTTAGTGAAATCCGTTGATGAGGCCGTTGGTGAACCTTTGGAGAGGCCGTTAGTGAACCTTTGAAGAGGCCGTTGGTGAACCTTTGGAGAGGCCGTTAGTGAACCTTTGAGGATGAATCCGTTAGTGAAATCCGTTGATGAGATATTGCTTTGAAGTCGCGTGCCACTTGGAGTCACACTTGACTTTTTTGAATTGTGGGGTGCGGGCACAGTTGACCGCGACCAGAAAAATGTTCCTGCTGGGGATGAAATGTTGAGATTGACTCTTGAGGGGGGTATGGCACCCTTGATAGAACTTAGGGAGTTCGGAATCTGGAGAAGGACAGCCTACTTTTGAGTGGGAGTTTCTATCCTACTTTCAATCTTTGACATGCCTTAAGGGAGGACCAGAAGAAGGTGTGCCCAATTGAGTGTCCGAGGACCGGGGCTGTGTCTTGATTTAGGCTGGAGATTTCTGACAAGGCCTTTTTTGAAGTGATCTAGACTTGGGAGGCGCGCGCTTTCCTCTGTAGGCTTGGGACGCGCGCGCATTTCAAACCGCTGGCGGGTGGCGCGCGTGTCTTGGAGGCGGAATTCTGGGCTTGACATTTACTGGCCAAAAGACCCCCCAACAGCTATAATATCAGCTTCTGTTCGACCACTTGATTCTCACAGCTCCTTTCTGGCATTTTTGAACATCATATTATTGCTCAACTTTGCTTGTGATCAACATTTCTATGGCTTCCAATTCTTTTGTTCTTGATGCCAAGGTTGTTAGTGGGTATGAAAACGACTTGGACACTTTTGTGTATTCTTTCAAGACCCATCCCAAGAAGGCCTTCATTAAAACTTCGGGTTCCGGATTCTTTTCACTTTGCGGACGTTGAAGCCGGATTGGGATTTGTTGAGAGCTGCCGCGGCTTTCTGGGATTGCGATAGCCATACCTTCAACTTTTCAGCTAATGAAATGGTCCCGACTGTTGATGATTTCGGGGCCATCCTTGGCATGCCTTTGGCCGGTCGGATTGCCGTCCCTAAATATCACCGTGGTGCCATTGACTCTTGGGTTAAGTTACTGAATCTCCCTGTTGAGGACATGAGGAAGATGTTGCACGGTAGTGTGATTGACATAACTGAGTTCCCGATGTTCTTCAGTTTACACTCGGAGGATCCGGTGGTTCAATCTTTCAAGAGAAATGCCATGGCTGCTTGTCTTTTTAGTGAAGTACTGTTCGTCACACCCTTCGGGACTGCGGATGCGCCGTTGGCTGAGATTATTTTGCAAGCCAAGGAGCAACAATTTAGTATGATCCCTCTTATTGTAGGGGGGACGTTGCACGGTCTTGATGAGTTACATAGGACGGACAAGATGTGTCGGGGAAAACCTTTGCTCTTGACCATATGGCTCCGAGAACACTTCAAGATTTATTCCCCGGATGGTGATTCGTCCCCTTTTGCTGTTCATAGGAGGAAGCTGTTGATCCGGGATTTATCTGAAGATGGTTGGAAGAAATTCTTTGCCTCTCGGGTGACTGTCGATATTGAGTGGTGCCCTCCTTCTTGGGGTCTTGTCCTTTTGTGGAATGGACTCTTGGTTTTCAGCACGTGGTTGTACCCGGCTTGAGAGATTCTTCATTTTATCAGCCAGGGCGGGTTCTGCGGCAGTTTGGTTGTCAACAGATAATTCCTTTTCTGAGGGACGGAATGCTTCGTCCGGTTGCTTACATGGGTCCAGACTTCTCGAGTGAGCTTCAGTCGGCTTGGGGAGATGATCGTAACCGTTGGGCTTTTGCTCCTCTGCATCGGGGGAGCGTCTTCCTTCCCGAGAGCTATTTGGATTATTTGTTTGGCACCCTTTACCGTGGCATCACTTGGGTCGATGTGCTTCGTGCCGAGTTGTTGGGAAAGGGTTTTGAGCCTAGCAGCGCTTTGAGATATAGGGAGGCTGCTGCTGATTCGAGTAACATTCTTGCTGACCCTTTCGGTACTCCTTTGGATGACTTTTATGCTAGGAGACGTGCCGCGACACAGAAAGTTTCGGTGCATATTAGTGCTCCTCCGTTATCCAAGAAGAAAAGGATTGAGAGACGATTGGGTGGTCCTTTGAAGGCTAAGAGAAAACTGGACTTTTCTTAGTACCCTGAGAGATTGCAATTACATTAGACCACTTTGTTTTAGGATTTAATGTTTTGATGTCTTTTGTTGCTCAATAAATCCGTTGTAATGGCTTGAATAATTCATTGAATGAATAAAAATTGCATCTTGTTATTTGAAGTGAATTGGGTATTTTTGATATGTTTTATACCGCACCCGAAGGTTGCCTACGTTCCTCCAGTTGGGAGGCTCAGGTCTCCGTAGTTCAAACAAACAAAGACCATTTTTTTTAATTTTTTTTTGGTGTGCACCCTGTTTTTTGCCTAGACTGCCCTTTCGGGTTTTCAATCTAGCGGGCTTCTTTTTTGACGTGCTCTAATTTTTGCCTAGGCCGCCCTTGCGGGTTTTCAACCTAGCGAGCGATTTTTTTTTTTTTGGTCTTTGTTTATTAAGCGTAGAACCTCTTGAGCTTGTCGAGGTTGACCTCCTTTGGCAGCTGGTCACCATCTAAATCCACGAGCCGGACTGCACCGCCGCTTAGTATCTTTTTGACCACGTACGGACCGATCCATCGGGGTCCCCATTTCCCCAGGGGATTCATGGCATTAGGAGGATGTTGTCTTAAGACCAAATCTCCCACATTGATG
The DNA here is from genome assembly GCA_026119855.1 of Campanula takesimana. Lineage (NCBI taxonomy): Eukaryota > Viridiplantae > Streptophyta > Magnoliopsida > Asterales > Campanulaceae > Campanula > Campanula takesimana. Next base: position 114,974 of record JAOWBW010000157.1, on the reverse strand, counting down.
TTTCGAGGCTTCACCTTTTTGTTGAAAGCTCTCGCCATCCTTTGCTGATACGCCCTTGTGCGTTCGAGTGCTCTTAGCCTTTTCTCGTCGAGTACGGCTAGCTGTTCATATCGACTTTGCATCCAGTCGACCTCGTTGACTTGATTCTCGAGGAGGACCCGTAGAGATGGAACTTCAAGTTCGATTGGGAGTACGGCTTCAGAACCAAAGACTAATGCATAAGGAGTTTCTCCTGTTGCTGACCGTATTGATGTGCGGTAGCCCCACAATGCTAATGGTAGCTTCTCGGGCCAATCCCTTCCTGTTGAGGCCATTTTCTTGACGATGGTCTCGATGGTTTTATTTGCTGCTTCAACCACGCCATTTGCTTGGGGACGGTAAGGAGATGACTTGTGTTTGGTGATCTTGTATTCTACCAAAAGTGCATCCATTTCCTTCTCAAAGTGAGAGCCGTTGTCGGAAATGATTTCATGAGGCACGCCGTATCGGCACATGATATTAATCTTTACAAATTCGGCCACTTTCTTGGCGTTGAGGGTCCGATAGGCATGTGCTTCGACCCACTTTGTGAAGTAGTCGACGGCCACTAGGACGAATGACTGCCCATTGCTTCCGGCAGGATGGACTTTACCGATGATGTCTATCCCCCAACAAGAGAAAGGCCAGGGTGTGACCATGTTGTAAAGTTGCGAGGGTGGAGCATGTTGTAGATTAGCGTGGAATTGTCACTTGGCACACCTTTTGACTTTCTCGACACAGTCTCGTTCCATAGTGCTCCAATAGTAACCAATGCGGAGTATCTTCTTGACTAGCATAAACCCATTCATGTGGGGTCCACACTCTCCTTCGTGCACTTCACACATTATCTCTTGAGCTTCGGCCTCATTGGCGCATAAGAGATTGATCCCGTCGTGGTGCCTTTTATAGACTCGGTCCCCAATCAGTACGTACCGAGAGGCTAGCCTTTGCAGAGCCGCTTGAGACTTCTTATTGCCATTCTCGGGATAAGTGCCATCTTTGAGGAAATTCATGATATCCGAATACCACGGAGAGTTTGTTTGAACCTCGTTGATCTCGATACTCATGCAGTACGCCGGACTGTTCCTTCGGGCCGGACTGTTCCTTCGGGCAATTTTGAAAGGCTTCACAATTTTCCCTTTGGGCATTTTGACTAATGAAGCTATGGTGGCCAGTGCATCGGCGAAGCGATTTTTATTCCTTGGCAGGTAGTTGAAAGTGATCTCTTGGAATTGTTTAACCAATTCTTCAAGGTGCTGACCATACTGTTGGAGGGTCGGGTCTTGGATTCGCCATTTACCCGACTGCTGATTGATAAGGAGCAAAGAGTCGCCGAATACATCTAGTTCCGTGACGTTTCTCTCGAGAGCTGCTTCGAGTCCTGCTATGCATGCTTCGTACTCGGCAATGTTGTTGGTAGCTTTAAATTCCAGACGGACGGCAATAGGAGTGTAGATGTATTTTGGATCGACAAGCAATACTCATATACCAAAACCGTGTTTATTGGCGGCGCCATCGAAAAAAAGTTGCCACTTATTTTCCTCGGTTGCAGTACAAATTAAATGCTCGTCGGGGAACTGTACGTCTTCCCCCTTCACTTCGTCACACGGGAATTCGGCAAGCTGGTCACTGAACACTTTCCCCCTGACGGATTTTAGTGTGACGTAAGTGATATCATAGCCGGCGAGCATGAAGTACTATTTGGATATTCTTGTTGACATGAAAGGCTTCTCGAAGATGTAGCGGAGCGGGTCCACCTTTGCTACTAGCTTGATCGGAAAAGCTTTCATATAGTGTTTGAGCTTTTGAGTAACCCAAACCAATGCTGCACATGACTTCTCTAAGACAGAGTAGTTCTTTTCGCCTCCTTGGAATCGGCGACTGACAAAATAAATGGCATTCTCCTTTGTGGACTCTCGTTGCTCTTGTGCTAACATAGCCCCTAGGGCTTCATCATTGACGGTGAGATAGAGCAAAAGAGGCTTCTCCTTGTGCGGCGGAACTAGAACAGGAGGGCACGTCAAGTAATGCTTCACTTGGTCGAAGGCTTCTTGGCACGCGTCAGTCCATTCTAAAGCCACATTCTTCTTGAGTAGCTTGAAGATTGGCTCGAACATGGAGGTGAGTTGGTGCACGAACCGACTGATGTATTGCAGTCTGCCCATGAAACCTTTGATCTCTTTCTGCATCTTTGGAGGAGGCATGTCAATGATTGCCTTGATTTTGGAGGGATCTACTTCAATTCCCCTTTCAGTGACCATATAACCAAGGACTTTGCCTCGGATAACCCCGAACGTGCACTTTGCAGGGTTGAGCCTCATCTTATGTTGACGAAGCCTTTCGAAGAACTTGTGGAGATCGATTAAATGTTGGCCATCGGTCCCTTTGGAGTGAATGATCATGTTGTCCACATAGACCTCGATTTCTTTGTGAATCATATCGTGGAACAAGTCTGTCACGGCTCTTTGGTAGGAAGCCCCAGCGTTTCTTAACCCAAATGGCATGACTGTGTACCAAAAGGTACCCCACGGTGTTGTGAAGGCTGTCTTATGTTGATCTTCCTCGGCCATGAGAATCTGATTGTACCCAGCGAACCCATCCACGAATGAGCGAACCTCGTAGGCAGCAGTGGAGTCGACCAGCATGTCGATGTTAGGGAGTGGAAAATCATCTTTTGGGGAAGCTTTGTTCAAATCCCGGAAGTCCACACAAACTCGAACCTTGCCATTTGCCTTTCTGACTGTCACGATGTTAGCTAACCATGTCGGATACTCGATAACCTTGATGAAACCCACACTGAGGAGCTTCTCGATCTCTTCTTTGACTTGCAGAGACCATTCTGGCTTGATCTTTCTGAGCTTCTGTTTTACCGGCTTGGCATCTTCTCTGATCGGAATTCTGGGCTCCGCTACCTTTCTGTCCAAACCCGGTATGTATTTGTATGACCATGCGAACACATCCACAAACTCCCATAGTAGTGCAGTCAATCTGTCTCTGTCGTCCCCCTTAAAGAAGCTTCCGATCTTAGTTTCTCTTGGCTCTTCGTCGGTACCCAGATTAACAACATGCAATTCTTCGTCAGCCCCTGGACCATTTTCACCACGACTACGGACCTATTGAGCGAGTTCATTTAAGTATGTTGTGTTTTCGTGGTCTATTTCATCATAATTTGAATCGTTATTAACTTGTTCATTAAGTTCATTATTAGTTAATTCATCATTTATGATGTTTGCAATCTCAGGGTACTCAGAAATATCAAATTTTTCATTAGCAAAGAAAGGAAACACACGCTCGTCTATGGCTCCATATCCTCTTGGGTGAGGGTATTAGAGACACTCTCGACTTGAAAGTAAGTGTGAGCCGCTCTTCCTTTGTTGTTGTGCGGGGTATGCAACCCATTTCTTGGACTAAGAATTCCTCGGATACCACGGGCCCTTTCGTTGAATACCAATTGTTGATCGGCTCGGAGCTTGGCGGGATCTCACTGATAGTCTCATTCATGATGACGGTGTCATGGATGGCATTGACTTGGCATTCATTCATTATGGCAAGCTCTTCGAACATGGAGGCCAAATCTGTCAGTTCTTCCCCCACGATGATTTCTGTCTCGGACTCTATAGTCACCTTCCTTTCCCACCATTCACGGGGCGACATGGGAGTTGGTTCCCTTTCGGATTTCTGGATCTCACAATCGGAGAAGATTTCGAGACCGGGCTTTTTGACACCCTTATTGTTAACCCATGGCTCGGGAAAGATCATGTATGGAACGTCTTCCCCTTGGCAGACAAAATAGCCATTCAACGTCTTGCGGTAAGACCTTAGATTAGGGACCTCATAACGACGGCCTTCTTTACGAGCTCGGGCCTTTTCATTCTTGATCGCTTGCTCTTGTTTCAAGTCTTCTCTGGAAGGTTCGTACCCCAAACCGAATGTGTTCTTGACAAATGGGACTTGCACAGGATGTAGGATTCCTTGTTGATATTTCCCTAGGCCTAAACCAGGGAAGTAGTCCATATTCCTCATCATGTGGAGGACTTTGTGATTGCTGGGGGTCCATGATCTGTTTCCCCCTTCTTTGTCAATGGAGTTGATTGAGACGCCGGAGAGAGTGGAGTCTGGTAAGCCATGCTGAACTTGGTGGACGGCTCACCTTTTCTGTGGATAGTGACGTTTTTGGCCATGACGGTCACTATTTCATCACCATTTCGGATCTTGACACATTGGTGGAGAGTTGATGGGACGGCATTAGAACTGTGGATCCATGGTCGACCCAAAAGCATGTTGAACGGGGCCGGGATGTCAACCACTTGGAATGGTACGGACATGACCATGCTCCCAAACTCAATGTCTATTTCGATCATGCCCATGACTGTACGGGCGGTGCTTCATAACCTCGGATTACTTGAGTAGAAGGCTTCAAATCGGAATCCTTAAGTGCCAGTATGCCCATGACTCTACTAGGCATGAGGTTGAGTGCGGAACCACCGTCCACTAAGACTCTTGAGATGGGCCTCCCCCTTGCTCGAACCTTGAGGTAAATAGCCTCGTTGTGGTCGGAACCAAATGGTGGAAGGTCCATATCGGCAAAGGTGATGACGTTGCCAAAATGAATGTGACCGATCATTGCCGTGAGGTCCTCGGGAGTAGTATCGGGAGAAACTGATGTATCATCGAGATTGCGGATGACAAGATCTCGGTGTTTCTTTGAGGATGCGATGAGGTCCCAAATAGAGATGTTGGCTTGAGTTTTCTTGAGTTGGACAAGTAGAGGATCTTTGGGAGTGTCGCGAGCTTGCGGCCTTTGAGAAGAGGAGCTTGGTGCGGAAGTGGAAGGGTTCTTGCTATGACTCGACCGGATCGAGTTAGCATGTTGACGTTCCCATCTTGCTTCTTTTTCCTATTCTCTAGTACTTCCCTCATTACCTCATCGTAAGTTACAACATAACAAGAATTGTCAAGTTAATTCATAACATTGGGGCCCCCATTCACAATGGGGATTGAATGGGTGGTCCCCTCGAGTTCTCCTATCTCTATTACATTGACATGTTCGTCATTAGTCACTACAAATTCTTTCTTGTCTATGAGATCTTGAATGACATTACGGAGAACGAAGCATTCCTCGGCGGTGTGGCCACTATATTGGTGGTAGCCACAATATTTGTGGTGAGCATGATTGGGGTTGACCGTCTTGGGTTGGTACCCTTGTACGGTTATGACTTGACCCTTTGCTTTGAGGACATCAAAAACTTCGGTTTGACTCATGCCTTGGAGAGGCGTGTAGACACGGTCATTTCGAGACTTCTTCCCTTGGGGTGGAGGAACCTTTTTGTAATTCCCCTTGTCGATAGTGACGGCGTTGACCGAGGCCTCTTTTGTGGAGTTGGAAACGGCCTTGTAGCGGTATCTAGGAGCACTTTTCTTGACTTCCTTGAGCAACTCGTCCATTCGGACCCCGCCTCATACATTTGGGTGAAATCCGCATAGCAAGCCCCACTTAGGTGGGTACGGAGATCAATTTTGAGACATTTGAGAAAGATGTCCATTTGCTCCTTGGTATTTGGCCTTTCCACAATCTCGGAGAGTTTATCATTCCATCTCCTTGTGAAGTCGATGAAGGACTCGTGGTCTCGTTAAGTAGTGTTCTCTAGCTCTTTCCTATGGGCCGGTGAGTGGTGTTGCCTTGGTATTGGTTCTTGAAGGCAAGCATGGTGGAGTGCCAATCAAGACGGACAGTGAGCGGGAGAGTAGCATGCCAATCTTTTGCCGCCCCCTCGAGAGTGAGAGGAAAGCATTGAGCCATCACCTTGGGGGAGACCTTCTTCGGAACCATTGCCCAAATATAAGTCTCAATGTGAGCCATAGGACAAGAGTTGCCCTTGAATTTGCTTATGTCGGGCATCTTGAACTTATCAGGAAGAGCGGCCATAGTACTCATGAGGATGGATGATTGATAAAGGCTTGTGTCGGAGCCTTTCCCCATGTTGAGCCCTTTGGGCTCATTGTTCTCGGAACTTGGCACTCCCACTTTCTTGGTGCGGGTGTTGACATAAGGACTTTTGAACAAGCCTTCGGTCCATTCGGATTCGTCATCGTTATTTTTTCTCTTCCCCTTGGCAAGATTAGTGAGCTTTTCTTTCATTAGCTCCATCTCGGCCTCGTGGGCCTCCCTTTGGCTGTCGAGGTGGGATTGCCAGATGTCGTCTTTGCTTTGCACCTCCTTATTAAGGGTGGAGACTTGCTCTTGGAGGAGTTGGACCATGGTTGCGAGTTGCTCGAGAGTCATGGTATTGTTGGTGTTGGTGCCGCCGGCCATTGTTGACGTAGGAGCTGTTGGAGTGATCTCTTCACGGACTAACCGATTTGCCGAATCCCGGTAGACTATGTAAGTACCAATTGAACCTAGATTGCAGAAGAGGCCCTTGTCAGTCTTGAGTAACACTTGCGGTCCACGAAGAGGCTTAGAACACACATTTGGGCACACGACTCGAACCACATAAGAAAAGACTCTTTTTTTTTTATAAGTCGGAGGGAATGGATCCCTTTTGGGGTTTCTAAGAAAATAATGGAATCGTCACACTAGTATATAGACCATCTCGCGGTCCCATATACTCATCGGATTCCATCGCGTTTGTGAATCCTACATGTATCGGGATTAAACTAAATTAATGTAGTAAAGCATACATGCGGGGACGGATTTTTATTTTCGTCCAAAATAACCACTTTTGGGGACGGATTTTTATTGCGTCCGTTTCAACAAGTTGGCATGTATGATTTGAAGACATTAGTTTAGGGAAATCTCGGTACATGGAAACCGACTTGAGTCACGGAGTGTTAGACCCTAACTAGAATTGTGTGGCTTGTGCTCGGCTTGAATATGAGGCTCAAAGGTCACCCCCGGCATGTAGTCTTGAACTACGCCACGGGCTGAGGTTGACCGCTTCGAAAGAGTCAAGGTCGGGTGGAGCTTGAAACTTTCTAGGACGGGCCTCGACGGGTTTGGGGTTAAACTTGTGCAACTCGATAGTGAGCAATTCATAGGAATATGTGCATGTAGTGTGAGGTCTAACAGGTGACAAAATATTTTTTATATATATATATATTTATTTTTTTAAAGAAATAAAAAATAAACAAATAAGCACATAATTACAACTTTCGAATCACCCGTGTGACCGATAAAATAAAACACAAAATTAAAACAGTCCGAAGTTCAGAATAACCACTGATGCAGGCAACTGTGCCTACACCCCCATCATACTGCTCTGTTCTGAGACCTGTTTCTGTTCTGGGAACCAACCCAGAAGCGTGCGCCTCTGAGTGTTGATACGAGACGCGCGCGCCTGGCGCGATGCTACTAGGAGGCGCGCGCTTCTGGTCACACCTGTCAGATTGTCAGATTTTGGACTCAGGGGATTGCCCTGGTCCTATGTGTATATTGTAACCCCTGCAGAAATGATTAGTGGAGAATAGTAGAAGAAGAAAATGAAGAACATGAAGAAGCGGGCGATTCTGGTCCTTAATGCAGGATGCGCGCGCCTTAGGCTGAAGAGGCCAGAAGCGCGCGCCTCCCCCATCAGGAGTCAGAATGCCCAGAAAAGATGTAGATTTTGATCAGAATGCAAGTTTAACCCTCAAAACATTCTCCAGCGGAGTCGCCACAGTAGATACCCCGGGAAACCACAACTTGACTAGAGCGGTGAATTATCCTAGGATGACTAACTTGTTTTAGATTGTTTAGAGTCTCCACCTATGTTTTGAGGAACATAAGAAAAATCTATTGATAATAGCCTAAGTTTGATTACGAAAACAGAGATTCCTTGTTTTGAGGTTCGGGGGTTAGATTACGAGATGGGAAGTACCGAAACACCCATCTCGCCCAACTAAAGTTGGTCTTGCTTGATCAAAATCTACATGAATGATAAACGTTCTTCTTCTTCTTCTTTAAATCCTAAAAAGGGGTTTAAAATAGAGTTTGGAATGTAGGAGATAACTCTTTAACCGACCTCAATGAGATGAGGTGATCATTAGAGTCATGTCCCAAAATGATTTGGGTGATTGCACTTTGATAATACAAAAAGAAAGAGAAAGAGATGAAGTTGAGAAGGGGAAAGAAATAGCTTTACCTAGACTTCATGAGACTTCAAACACTTCTTGTTGATTTACTTGGAGAAATCCTTTGGAAAATGCTTTGAAAGTAGGAAATTTGGTTTTTTGTAATATGAGATTGAGAGCCAAAAGTCCTAGGTCAAGGTCAATGTCAAGGTTTTTCGGTCCTTGAAAATAGAGGTAAAGGGAGGTTTTTATAGGTGAAAGAGAGATGTTTTTGGTGCCAAAACTCAGTCACCAAGAAATCCTTCCTGGGCAAAATCCTGTAAATTGAGCAAGGGAGAGAATCCTGGCCAGAAATCTGTAACCGACGCCCAGAGGCGCGCGCTTCCTGCTTTGGGGGCGGGAGGCGCGCGCGTCTGGATCCTCCTGTCGAAGGCGCGCGACTCAGAGAATGCAATTTTGACAGAATGGACAAGAAAGTCAGCCCTGTCTTTCAGTTTAGTCCCTGGACTTAACGAAGTCAGTCAGGAACTTAACGGAAGTGACAGAAACTAACGAGAAACACTTAAAATGGGGAGAAACACAAGATCAAATGTGCAATCGGGGTGAGCGGTCCAAGGCGGGGTGTCTACAGTAAGTATGATCTGGATTATTTTGTGGCTTAGTTTTTTGAATGGTGACGTGTCCGGACTTTGGGCCCCCAAATTTAGGATCCGGGTTTCGGGGCGTTACATAATGTCTCTAACACGCCTCCTCACGTGTAGCTGAGCTTAGCCAAGGCTTACATCGTGGACTTATCAATCAGGTGACGCGGAGGAAAATCGTGGGCCGTAGGGCCTGCGGGTGTAACATGCCAGTTCTAATACCATGATAAATTTTGTGTTTCAGTCTCAAAGCCAAATGGCAATGGGAGGAGTGACTCTAAATCATTACATAGTCAATGCATGACTAATTAATTTCCGATGTGGTGTGATAATAATGTCTCAAACAATTTATACTATCTATTTTCTTAATTTTGCAAGTATATAGTAATGAATAGAGAACTTTTTTTGCAACAAAAAACAATTAAGGACATATATTTGAAAAAAAATCATTTATTTTAAGAATTATTTTTAAAAAAATTGTCATTCATTTTAACAGAAAGTGGTACTCCCTCCGTCCCGGAGTAAGAGTCCTACCCCTCATTTACACGCTTATTAATAAATATTGGAAGTGATGTAAATGTTGTGAGTGTAAAATTAAAGTATGAGAGAGAATAAGTGGGAGAGAATAGTGAATTGATTGGTATTGTGAGTATAAAAGTAAAATAGGAGAGAGAATGAGTGGGGTGAATAGTAAAGATTCTTTGCCATTTTAGGAATAGGACTCTTACTCTGGGACGTACTAAAATGAAAAGTAGGACTCTTGCTCTGAAACGGAGTGAGTATTAACTATCATAACTGTCCCCACTCCCAAAATGAACACTTTGGAATAATACCTTTAATGTGCATACCATTGACCTTCTGGACATCCCAATATTTATGGTTCAGCAAAGATTCCATCAGTGTACATAACCCATAGTCTCAGTGCAATTACATAACAACAGTTTCAACAATAAAGTCTATAATCATGTCCGGTTTGACACATTTTCCACTCATTCTATATCTATTGATACAAAATTTTTGGGAAAAGTTTTTTCCTAATTCTCAGGAAAAATGTTTTTTGAAAAAACGAGGTGACATTTTTGTAAATATGCGGAACTTCTTTAAAAAATGCGCGATGGTATTTTTGTAAAGAATCGGATTTCTCAAAGGTTCTGGATATAATTATAAAACCTTCTGGACATGAGATTGATAGCGAGAATCTTTGAAAGTGATAGCCAGAAGGGTCATTTTTGTAAATAATCGTAACTTTTCAACGGTTTTAGGTATCAATATCAAGCCTTCTGGATATGAGATTGATAACCAGAACCTTTGAAAGTGATAGGCAGAAGGGTCATGGATATCAATATAAAGCCTTCTTGATATCAATATAAAGTCTTCTGGATATGAGATTGATAGCCAGAACCTTTGAAAGTGATAACCAGAAGGTTTTTTCTAATTTTTTTTTTTTTGAGAGTAACAGAAGTTTTAATAGATAGCCAGTGACAATGTTTAGTATGACCAGTTGCTGTGTTACGAAGGTCTAGTGAGTATGTTGAAGACCGCCACATGATTTTGAAAAACACGTTTTTTCTAATCACTAGGAAAAACACGTTTTACATGAGACCAACTCATCTATTGGTGCATCTGCCCTCGAGGCACACTAAAATACTTCAATAATTATACTACTCATTCAAAATTTATTGAATTTATATTCTACCACTTCAATTTTCGATTTCTCTTAAAACAAATATTGCATTTATAGTATAACGTTATCACACAATTTATGTTCAAATAGTTAGAAGACATTTTTTATATGATTTAACATGTTAATTGTGACGCTTATTATTATGTGAGGAATATGGTACTAAAACTTAGAATTTGATTTACTCTTGCAACGAGTTTGCTCCTCCTCTCCCACTTGTGGTTTAAAACGAATCATGTCGTGAGTGGATAGATATAATTATTGACAAAAACTTGTATGAGAACACCATGACCCGTCTCATGGTAGGCACGGGTCATTTTTGACCATGACTTACGGGCATTTTTGAATTTATTTTTTTTAGTTTTTATATTATTTTTTTTTTTTTTTTCAGTTTGCCAAAAGTAATAGTTACTATAACTAAATGTAACAAACGTGTTACTTATACTCCCTCCTTCCCATTTTAATAGTCAAAAAATTGGTGGTTCAAGAATTAAGAAAAATGTGATGTGTTGTAAGTGTTGATAGTTGGGTGGGAGTGAGAAAGTGGGATAGAGAAGAGTTAGTAGATAATTGTTGTGAGTATAACATGTAGGACCCACTTTCCATTTTAGGATTTTGACTCTTAAAATGGGACACCCTTTTAGGAAATTATTGACTCTTAAAATGGGACGGAGGGAGTATGTAACAGTATGTATACATAAAAGTAATACATATATACAGAAAAGTAACAGTGTTTTTTTTTTTTTTTTTTTTTTATGTTTTCTTCGTTTGCCAAAAGTAATACTTACTATAACTAAAATGTAAGAACGTGTTACTTATATGTAACAGTATTTATACATAATTGTAACACATATTTATAGAAAAGTAATAATTCAACCATATATTTGTGTTAGTAACATTGTAAAAATAAGAAAGTAACAATTTTATAAACGAATGTTACATTTTACTTGTATAATAACTTATTAAAATAGTTACGTTTACTTGTATAATAGTATATATATATGTTTTCAAATAATAAGTTACAATGGGTTCAATTTATCATGATACATGTAAAAGTATTACATATCTATAGAAATCTGTTATAACTTCATCTACTAAGGTGTTACATTTACTTGTACAAATAATTACATTCATGTATATAAGTTGTTATTTTTCAAATGTTTCTTTCTTTCAAAAAATAAAATCAAAATACTCAAAAATAAAAATATTCTGCAAAAACACTATTACATTTCAGTATAACGATAATTACACTTAGTTATTGTTAGTGTTACACGTACTTATAGTTAGTATTACAGTTGAAAGTATAAAGAATATAATATATTCCAATTATATTTTTAAATATCTTTTAGATATTAAACCTAGATATTGTGTGTATACCAATTATGAGATTTGTATCTTGTACAACAAGCTAGACTAGAACTCTAGAACTTTCTATATAACCCTATATATATGTATTTCTAGTATCATGATAAACTTGAGTCTTTCATATTATTTATTCTCTATCATATATGAATTGACTTCGTTTATTCTCCTAAATCCTAATATGGTATCAGAGCAATAAAGATCCATATGCGACTTCTCCATAAAAACCTAGGCAAAAACCATTCTTGCCCAACACAAAAAACACTAGCGGCAAAACCCTAGCAAATCCGCCCCACCCCACTAGCTTCTGCCACCCACCTACAAAACATCAACTCCTTGGTAAAACCCTATATACCGCCACACTTCTTCTCGGCAAAAACCTTCATGCCGCCACGCCTCGTTGTAGAAAAAACCCTCATGACCGCCGTACTACTTCTTGGAAATACCGTAGCCTCTCACACTATCTCCACCACACGTTTCCTCCATCCACAATCAAAACCAACTACCAACTCCACCATCCGAAAAAAAAAACACCTTCTCTTATCAAACACCAACTAACTCTACCTCCTTGTGGCAGACCCTAGCGGCCACACCCTCCTTCAACCTTCTTCTTTAAACTCCTCCTAACCAACCTCTCTAAACCAACACACCAAAACTGCCCCAACAATATACTAAAAAACTACAGCAAATTAACCCAGAAAAACCACCTTCCGAGAAACCTGTAAATCCAGATCGAAACCGCTAGGATCGAATCCCTATCTCTTAGCAAAACCCAGGAGAAAAATCACCCCGATCGAACCACAAACGAAGCGGGAATTGCACTTTAAAAACTGTTGCGATGAACCAATACTGCATACGGGAATCTGCCTTCTTTTTCACCCTCGGCAAACCACCCCTTTGCCGAAACCCTAAACCTACCCAGCCACCCTCCACCACAGCCCACGTTCAAACCTACACCACTCCCCTTCCTACAACAACAACAAACCCCTCGGCACAACCCTATTGCCGACACCCCTACTACTCTTGCCATAACCCTTCACCGTCATCACACACCCCTCTCCTTCTTTTTTTTCTCTTCCTTATTTTCTTCCTAACCGATTCTTCGTTAAAACCGCGGCAAACACTAGCCGCCCCACCTCATCTCCACCCCTTCCACCAACACTACTATACCAAACCCCACCATGAAAACCCACCACAAAAAAAAAAAAAAAAAAAAAAAAAAAAAAAACACCCTCGGCTAATACCTCTAAAGTCAAAACCCTACTTTTTTTTTCTCTTTTCCCTCTTTTCCCCACCATCAACACAACCACCAATAAACCAAATCACCAGCCCCGTCTCAACCTTAGCAGCCGAAAACCACCTTTCCGCCTCCGTAACCACCATCGGCTAACCCCCTACTAGCGTTCAGTCTTTTTTTTTGGTTTGTTCATCACAACCCTCGGCAACCAATCAATGCCGAACCCCCCCACCCTCACCCCTTCCCACCCATTCCATCTTCCCTCCCTCTCCACTTCCGCACCTTCTCCTCACCAACAACCTAGTCCGGTCGGACCACCCTCCTCACCCGGCTGGATCTCCCACACCCTTCCTCATCGTTTCTCCACCACCCCTTGGCCTCACTATGGCCTTAAGAACCCAACAGCCCAAGCCGCCCACCATTCTTTCCCCTCTCTTTACATCCCAACTCAAGCCGACTCCCAAAGTCGCCAAACCTTATGCGACACAACCCCTACGTCGCACATACTCACCCTACCGCACCCATAACCTCACCATCTACTGCACACCCTATCACATCCCTTTCCCCACTGCCTACCCCATAACCTACCGCATCCCCTACTGCACAACCTACCGCATCCCCTACCACACAACCTACCACATAACCTACCGCACAACCTACCGTACCACCATTGGCAAAACCCTACAGCCGAATAACCTCAAGCCAGCTTTTCAAGTCCCACAACCCTTTGTGGCACATTCCCAAGCCGCATCACCTTACCCCGACACCGCTGCACCTCCCACACTCGGCCAAACCAACCCTTACACCCAGGTGAGGGGTTAAACCCCTACAAAGGTGACGACCAAGGTGAAACCACGTGCTTCAACCTTTGCCAAACTCATCTCGGCATCATCACCCGCATCCGGGAACTCATCCACCTCAACTTCTTCATCACACCTGGTTCATCTCATGATTTTCCAAGATTGGAATTATCCAAGGATCGTCCATCTTGCGGGAGCGTATAAGGAATATTATATATTCCAATTATATTTGTAAATATCTTTTAGATATTAAACCTAGATATTGTGTGTATATCAATTAGGAGATTTGTATCTTGTACAACAAGCTAGACTAGAACTCTAAACATTCTATGTATTATAATAAATTTGAGTCTTTCATATTATTTCTTCTCTACCATGTATGAATTGGCTTCGTCTATTCTCCTAAATCCTAATAGAAAGATGAGTAAAATGAGCTTTTTTTTTTTTTTTTTTTTTTGTAAAACTGGTGTTATATTTACTTATAAACAATGCTACTTTATAAGTAACACAGTTGTTACATTTAGTTATACTAAGTATTACTTTTGTCAAACGGAAAAAACAGTCAAAAAATAATATAAAAACTTTAAAAAAAGCGAAAAAAAAAACAATTTTTTTTTCTAGGATTTTTTTTTTGGCCAATGGGTCACTGCCACGTGGCAGATTTTGAGTGGAGCATGTGTTGGGATCCTACGCTTCGCGAAGAATGTTGTACACGGGTCATGGGTCGACCCGTGAAAGAACCTTTATCACTAATCCACTTTAAACAAGAAAGCTGATTAGTTCAGAAGAGGTCTACTATCATCAAATGATAGGTCGACTATCTTGAGGTGCAGTGTGTGATTTGTTGAGTTTTGCAGCGGAATAATGTATGAATAAAAGGAAGAAATTAATGAGTAAATAACAAATGATAAGTGTGTGATTTAGTGTGAGAGAATAGAAAACAAACACAATGATATAACGTGGTTCAGAGTATTGCAACCCTCCTACATCCACGCCTCACTATCCTCAACAGTGAAGAAGCAATCCACTATAATCCTTCATCAAGTAATTACAATAAATCGCAAGGATAATTCCCTCAGAAATTTCCAGCCTAATTAGCCTCACTAACTAAGCTAGTGCTCGTTGCAAAGCACCAAAAAGAAAAAAAGAAAAAGGTTTCACACAAGTGAAAGATTTGGTGATCTCAATGATGGCTCTATATATAGTTGTGTGAGATCTCTCTTTAACCTAACTATTTAGCACAAATTTATAAGTTTAAAATTGCTTTACAATGGATTTGCTTAATAGCTTGTATGAAATTATTGCATGGCAAGAAAAAGGTGTTTAACTTCAGTCACCGAGTGCTTCTTTTATAGGTATTCACTATATATCTGTTGAGTTCCAACGGTCTTGAACATCTGGGAAATGCCAATTTCCAGTCGATTATTTTTGACTGGAATAGTGCTTGTGAACAGTACAAAGTCAGGTTTGACTTTGACCAAGAGCTGAGTTGGCATATTATGTCAAGGTCTGCTATCTTTGCAGAAGTCTGTTATCTCGACTGATGAAGATAGTGGACCTTTTGAGATGAAGATAGTGGACCTTTGTTGACTTAAATATTTCCAGTAACTTGTGTATTTTGAACATGTTTCTTCATAGTCTATTGTTTAGAAACTAGGGTTTTAACATTTTGCCCCTTTTTGGGAAATAATTAAGATGAAGAACAGAGAGTAACTGTGGAGATAAATTAATCTCAATGAAACCAAACAAAAGTTAGTTCAAAATACGAGATATAATAATTGAACTTACATCCCAAAATAACATGAAGAAATTTGTTCAAGAAGTAATAAGACAAAGTTTAGAAAAAAACTTAATGGAACAGAGCTTCAATGCTGTCTTCACTTTGATAATCAGGTTCAGGCTGTGCTTGCCCAAGCTCTACTGCAGTCAGGTGTCTTTCTCCTTTAAGATTCAACAGCTGGAGTTGTTTCTTGTTGTACCTGAAGTAGTATTGCTTGTTGTTCCATGTTAAGTTCATTCTATCATCATTCTTTATGCCAAAGTTGATGAGTTGGCTCTTCTATAACAGTATCCTTCTTTCCCAAATCTCTTGAAACTGATGGAGCATGTGGAGCTGGTCCAAGCAAGAGTTGTCTGGTGGAGGAGTGTCCTCTTGAGGGTGCTTGCTATTGAGTGAATATTTCTTGAGTCTGAGTGAAGTCCCTTAAGTTTCTTGATTGAGAAATGACTTCACTTTGTTCAGCTATCTTACTTGAAAGAGTTTCTTAAACTAGTTTTGTCAAATCAAGTCTGAGCCCTTTCATTTGTGGTCTTACATAATTCCCTACTGCATTTATGTCTTCAAATGAAGATGGATGTGCTGAGAAGATAGGATCAAGTACTAGAGGACACGAGTAATAATGGTATGGTTCTTCCATGGATGGCTCATTAGGAAAGATAGAAGAGCTGGGAAGAATGCCTCCAAACAATCTTTTGATGGCATAGAGACCAAACATCTTTTCAGTTACTAGCTTCCAATAGATAATTTTGATGAGATCTATGAATTTGGCTAACACAACCCCTAATTGCATATGCAGAGCTTCATAAAGATTAGGAGATAGCCACTGAGAGAAAAACTTTCCCTTTGAACCATTTTACCCCCATTAAGACTTGAGGGAACCAGGTTGGTCTCATGAATAAAGTATTTATTCAAAGAAAGCCTAAAGGTTTTCCACTCATTATGGACAAAGAAGACCCTTCCTGCAAGTTCCCTAGAAGTCATTTTAAGTTGAGCTTTTGAGAAGGTCCAAAATTGACTGGAGATAGCTGAGCTCAGAATTTCTTGAGGGAACTCAAGGTCTTCAAATGTGAGACTAAGAGGGAGGATAGATGAAAGGGAGAAGTCAACAGGGTGAGAAATGAACCATGGAGGGGGAACATAGTATAGATGAGTTAAATGAGTAGAGAAGAAGGGATCTGGGAATAGCTATAAGGACCAGGAATGATGACCTCAAATGTTGAGTTGATATGGATGTGTTCAACAGTAGAGAAATGAGAGGACTGAGATGATTGAGCTGTAGTAGAAGGTCTTATACAACCCAACTCTTTTCCAAGTGATATCAAACCCATACTTTTGCTCAAGTTCATGAAACTTGGCAATCTTTCCCATATCAGACAGAGCAGAATAAGCTTCCCTATCAAAATGATTTTCTTTAACTAAAGTGGCTTTCCCTTTTCCAGAAGGGATTTGAAGAGATGGGGATGGTTGAACAGGCCTTTCAATGGTTAATTGGGTTGAAGGAGCATATTTTGGAGAGCTGGGAAAGGTTTAATCAAGGTATGCTCTCATTGACTCTGTTCAACCAAGGTCTTCGATCTATTCCTGAACATCTACAAATTGATCATTCCCCCCTTTCTTCTGCAACCAATGGCTCAATATCTGTAAAAGCTTAATTTCCCCTATCAATTTTAACTGTAGCATCCTCTATTTGAGTTACAGGTCTAGGAGTAGGCATGAATGAGGAAGATAGTGGACCTGATAAAACTGGGGTGTCAATTGGAGGAGAAGTGGGCTTATGGCTTTTTGGTTGAGTGAGATTTTTAAGAGCTTCAGCAGTTTCTTTGGCTCCTAAACTAAGGGTCTCATTGGATAAGCTTTGGTGATGTGGCTCAAAGACAAAAGGTTCAGGTGGTGAGATAGGTGGGAACAAGGGAGGTGAGTCTTCTGCAGGGATAAAAACCTTTCTTTTCTTACTCAGAGGAACCTCAGAGACTTGTGGGATAGATTGTAGATCAATTAGTTCATTATTTTTTGACAGACTCTTTGATTTTCTTGATGCTTTTGGTGAGGGTTTTTCTGGGATGACCTTTTATGTGGGTTTTGATTTTGAACTGGGTCTTGATCTAGTGTAAACTATAGCTAGTTTTGAGGTGGGAAATGGAGTATGAATGGTGCTGGAGGTAGATGTGGAGAAGGATAGAGCTTCAATCAACAAAGGTGGATTAATCCTAGAGATTGGTTCAAAATTCTCATCTTCAAAGTCCACTATCTTAGGACCTTTACCTTTACTACCAGGACCCTTGAAGTCTTTCATCATTTCATTGAGGGTCATTCTTTCAAAGTCACTACCAGAGGGGGAAGATACATGACCTGGGGACATTTCATCTTCTGAATTGATGTGTGGGACAGGTTCTCTTTACTTATTTTCACTATCACTATTGCCTTCTTCAACTCTACCCTCTAACTCTCAAAGTCCTACCAATGTGCAGTAAAATACCACTCATAAACCTAAACAGGCCAGGATTTGTTGAGGATTTGAATTTGGCTTTAAGGGGATGATGACCAGGCCTAAGTCAAAAGTTAGACAATAATACAAAAATCCAATTTATTGTTTGAACTTTGTGCAAGAGACACAATAATTGTTTCCATTCAACATGAATCATGATATGATGAGATGAGGTTTTTCCACAGAGACCTTTCATAACTACCTCAGCTAGGGTTGAGAATTGTGGAGAAAGTGATTTCTTATAAACACGTTTCTCAGAGTTAAATGTGGGCCATCCCTCAATGTCAACAGTTTGAGATGAGTAATTTATATTAGAATCCCAAATGTTTGTAACCCTCCCAGGTTCATTGGGTGTGTCATAAGTAGTAGCAACATCAGTAGGAGAAATAGTGTAAGTAGGACCTTGTAGATCAAATTGGATGTTGTTGTGCTCAGTCCATAAGGCCATTGTCATAGATGTGAGAGCAGAGCAAAGGGAGAATTAGTGGGTTGGCCTTCATGAATTTCTTCAGTTTGGCATTGACGAGCGATTCTTCTATCCATCCACCAGCAGGATTTTTGTAAAAGGATTTCTTGATGAGGTATCCATGGTCGGAAGTTGAGTCCATGTTTCTAGGGTTTGAGAGAAAGAAACAGGTGAGCACAGTGTTTTGAGAGAGAGGGAAGAAACTTGATTTGAAAATGAGAGGGCTTTTGTAAGAAGGTGAAAGTTTAATGAAGGGAGAGTGGTAAACGTAAGGGAGTTAAAAAGGTCTCCCTTAAATTATGTAAAGTGAACGTGGGTTTGTGAGTGACTAAGCATCTTGTAACTATCATGAAGAGCAACTTCTCTTTTTTTCACAACTCTTAGAAAACTTAACTGTAAGGAAAGGTTATATATATCAAAATTATTCCTTATTCCTACATTTAATTTTGACAAGATTTTGTCCAAATTTAACACGTAACTAGGCTGGTCAACCAACAATTTTAATTTCATATCAAATCAACATTACTGAAGTTGCAACTTTTGAGGTCTAATATCATCATTTCATCTAGAACATGAATTGATGAGATGAACTTAATGATGCAAAATATTTCTATATAAGGATTATTGTTGATGAATATGTGATCACAGCAACAAAATTCAGATAAAAGTTTGCTTATTATAGAAAGATAGTAGACCTTGTTCTTCACAGTCTGAAAAATATGGGTAGACTAACAAACATGTTTAGCCCAAGCAAGATGTCCAATCTTGTGAGAAAACTTAAGTTCAAGGAGGAGAGTGAAGAGGAGGTGAATAATGTTGATGAGAAGTTTTTGAGGGAGTTTAGGGAGTATCAAGATCAAGAGGAAACTGAGTGGTAGCAAGAGGTTGATCAAATTCTTTCTGATGATCCAAGGAAGAAGGAGGCGTTAAGAGAAAGGGAAATAAAGAAAGAGATGTGGATGCATGCCAGGGATGGGATGGTTAAGGAAGAGAGAAAGAGGCTTAAGAGAGGAGAGGCACTGGAGAAGTGGTGGGACAAGCGAAAAGCTATGATAAGTGAGATCCAGGAGGATAAAGGACCTAACAAATCTCTGTTTGATCTCTTGAAGCAGGAAAGAGAGAGTGATTTAGTGATTGGGAATATGGGAGTGAGGGGAGAAGGCAAGGGAGACAATTGTGAGGGGAGGTCCTATTCCAAGACCAATTCCTTTTCTCTGTTATCAAGCAAGTATTTTGCTTGTTGTAACCCTTTCAAGTCAACTGTCAAGCATGAGAACAGCTTTAGGTCAGATGAGGCCTATGTAAATATTGAGAGTCACAACTCTTCTAGGACTTTCAACTTTGTATCACCACTTGAGGACTTGCCTGAGCCTCAAGAGATAGTGAATTGGTGGCCAAGACCAGTGTGGCCATCTTCAAAATAGTCAGTGTTTTGTGGAGGTTCTTGGAGGTGGAAGAGCACTCACATGTTGGAAAGGAGTGGTGAGTCTGGATAACAAGTTGGAGAGACCTCATATGGAGGTGTGAAGGAGGAGGAAGACACTTCATCAGAGTGTTCATTCATAGCTAGAGTGGAGAGATCCATAGCAGAGTAGGTCTACTATCATGAAGATAATAGACCTTGTGGAGAGGTCTGCTATCTTTACTAAGAATGGAGCAAATGATCCATTTGTTCTCCCTTTTTGCTTTATAGGAGTAAGGTAACCCTAGGATGGCATCTTTTGGAAATGAAACTCCCTTTGTACTCCACTAGGTATTAATTAAATTCTCTTTTTATTTTGATGGCATGTTCATCATTCCCATATTTGCTCTTAAGTACTCAAATCTCTGTTCATCCAATGATTCTGTGAGAATATCAGCAAGTTGATTTTCAGTGCATACATGAGTTAGGAAAATATCTCCTTTTTCAACATGATCCCTTATAAGGTGATGCCTTACTTCAATATGCTTTGTTTTTTAGTGCTGGACTGGATTCTCAGTCATGGCTATTGCACTTGTATTATCACAAAAAATGGGAATATGATATTGATGAACTCCAAATTCTCTAAGTTGATTTCTGAGATAAATAATTTGGGAACTGTAGACACACCATTTTGAACGTTCACTCATAATCACATTATTTCTGTGTCTCGCCTTTGATTTGGGTCGAAACTCGTTAAGTTGGACATGTTTCATTAAGTTTCTAACTGACTTCGTTAGTTAGGGGCCAAAATGAACATTTAAACTTCTGCAGGAACGCAAATCGTGATTCAAACACGAGATGCCTCGTACGAGACATTGATGTCTCGTACGAGACATCCCCCTTGACAGACGGGTTTCAGTCAGTTTCTGTGTTGATCTCAACCCCGTTTCTCGGTAAACACTCATGCAATCCAGGAAAAACCTAATGAGCGATTCTAGAGTCCAAATAAACCTCCTTGGAAATCAAGTCATTGATTCCCATCCAAATTAAAACCTTTGGCTTAACCCTAAAGTCATAAACCCCTATAAATATAGAGGTTCTTGAACAAAAAAACAGACTAGTCAGAGATTATAAGAGAGGAGGATAAACTAAAGAAGGCTCCCATAATCATCCACACCTTACCCACGAAATTTAGAAGATCATAACACCACTCAAGTCAAGTTCTTTGGATCATCAAGGCCTTTAGTCAAGGCCATCCATAGGATTCTCGAAGAACGCTTAGGAAAAACTCTTTGCTTTCTATCTTCTCATCTTCTTCTTTGCTTTGAAGTAGTGTGATTCCATCAAAGGATCAGACTAGAGCCTCTCTAATTCATGGAGATGGTCTCGAAGCATATGATCCGACATTCCAAATAAATAAGAAATTATTTATTTGGTTCCTTTTGAGCATGTTTTTCATGATTTTGAGACAATGATGATGATTTCTTAGCAAGACCAATCCTAGATTGGGTGAATTGGGTGCTCCTTGACCTTCCTAATTCATAACTTAACCCCCAAATCTAGATCTTACGGTCCGTGTTCCGTCAAACATGGTGGCGACTCACAACAAACGAGCAACATCCAAACCCTTACGATCTGAACGGAGAGGTCCGGGCACCGCGGGAGGGGCGTGCGCTAATAGTGGCGACTCGACTGGGGACAATCATCATAAGAGGGTTAGACTTGTGTTGAAATCATCATCGTTTTCTTAAAATTCTGCATTCTGTACTATTACCTGATCCCAGACTGGGATGCCTCGTACGAGGTATCGCTATCTTGTACGAGACATCTCGGTTCTATCTGAGTGATCTATTTCTCTGGTTTGAAAAGGGAATTTCGTTCGGTTCAAACACGTATACAGGGTTACAGATCTCTTCCCCCTCAGTTTTTGAGTCTTAGGATCTTCCTAACGATGAAGAAACTCCCCGTATATCATAAAGCTAACCTTTGTTTTGCAGGAGTACTTGCTAAATGTTTTTATTCTCTACTCTGCTCATGTTTTCTTTATGTGTGAACTACGATGGCCTGAGTTCCTCCACAAGAGGGAAACTTAGGCAGCCACTTGGCCCGGCCATTGCATGTTTTTGTTTTATTTCAAAAAAAAAAACTTTCTATTTTCTCTTTGTCACCTAGATCTTGACTCTCACACACGTGCACGCATGTAGAATAATTGCACTACATACCCTTTAAACCCGGGTCCCAATCGGAGGACGGATGTCGGTCACCACACCCACTCTACGAGTCGCAATCGCCGATCTCTCCAAAGATGGTATACCCACTCCGTGACACGCTCCTAGACTGTGTTCATGGGGAGCCTTAGCCGTAAGCCCCATCAACCTCACGCATACATACTAGCTAATAAGACACTCCTCGAAATCGGTCGGTTCGATCTTAGGGTTGTTTTAATCTTTGCCCAAGATAATGCTTCTCTTACAATCTATAATCCTCCCTTCATGAATTCTTGACGAATGTCCCTCTGGTTAAATTGTTAGATAAAGGATTGCGATGGTGAGATGAGAATTTTTCTATGAGGATTCGAGTCTAGTCTCTCTCACCGTCAAAACCATGCGTTTGACAATGTCCCTTTCGGCTATCCTTTACAAGAATTCATAAGGTTTGATTGAATTAAAGGCGTTGTTTAACAAAGTGCAAAACAACTACGGAATCACTTAGGTTTGGCTAATTTGAATGGTGGATTCCGATGAGAATATGGGACCTTTGCCCAGATTGTCCGTTTGGGAGAGTGCAATATAGGTGAAAAAGAAGGGGCTCATATTCTAGGGTGATAGAATCCACTGTTCCAGGACGAACTAGGTAGTAACCTCTTAAAATGGATTAAATTCCGTCCGACCAAATAGGATTGAAATCTGCAAATCTGACTGTCAGGTTAGATGTCTCGTACGAGACATCCATGTCTCGCACGAGACATCTCTCCTTTTCTGTGATTCTGCCATGTTGGTCAACCCAATCTCATAAAAGTCGACTTGTTGGGACCCCAGCTTGGATTTGACATAGTTTCTGCACTCTAGGTCTGTCCGATAAGCAAGATAGCTTCATACTCCCAACACAATTTCAAGCGCCAAGATTAATCAAGAACTTAACGACCTCAAAGCTCGATTAGAAGGAGAGGTGGTCCAACTCTCTGAAGTATACGCTACAGTTCTGTACGCCCGATTCAAGAGAGAGATAGAAGATGAATTCATGACCCGACTACGAACACAAAAGGAATTCTTCGATAGAGAAATCAAATTTCTCCAAAATCAGTTGCTAGCAGGAGAAGAGGAGGTCAATGCACTTCGAAAAGGCTTACTCATGCAAGAGGAATACTATGAAAAGAAGATCAACACGCTCCAAGCATGTCTACAAGCTCAGAGAGAATGTTACAAGATGGAAGTTGAGTCCAAAACTAAAGAAAGGCAGAGGACCTATAGCAAGCTAGAAGGCATCACCCAAAGTCAAATGTTTAGTATACTTGTGAAAGCAGGCAAAATAGCACCAAGGAAGCCTACTATTCCAAAGGAATTCCCTCCTAATTACGCCCATCATCTCTTCTGTGAGTTCCACAGAGCCAGTGGTCAAGACACCGACTCTTGCCACCACCTCAAAGATGTGATCCAAGATCTCATAGACTCTAAGCAGCTAGGGGTTCCTAATGTAGTGACAAACCCCCTCCCAACTACGGGAGGAGGAATCAATGTAATAGAGATAGCTAGTAAGGAAGAGGAGACTACTCGCCTAATTTCAAATGTGGGCGAGAGCACTCCAAAATTTAATAATGAAATTTCTTTCTGTTACATGTTGTCTTGGGATCAAATACTAGATAGGAAGAATAGTAAAGAAAAGGAAGATGTTAACTTACTCACCCGCTCCAGTCGAGTCATAATCAACAAAAACCCAAGAATAGAAGAGCCATCATCTTCGAAAGAGCCCGAACCCGTTGAGCTTGATGATCCACTTCTTAAGCAATTAAAGAAAACACAAGACAACATTTCCATATGGGATCTCTTAGGCTCCTCTCATAAACATCGAATGATGGTATAAAAAGCATTATCCCAAGTCGAAGTGCCCAAAGAAATAAATCCCAAAGAGTTAATGCAAATGGTGGGCCAAATCCAATTCGGCAACGTGATCACATTTACCAACTTAGATCTACCACAGTATGGTTGAGGGCACACCAAAGCTCTCTACATAACCGCAAGGGTCAACGGCATCGAATCCCCAGAATCCTAGTAGACAATGGATCCGCCTTAAATGTCTTGCCAAAGAAAGTCATGGTAACGCTTGGCCTTACCTCAAAAGAGCTAAAATCGTCAACTCTTAACGGTTATAGTGGGAGAGATGACTACAAAAGAGGAGTTCCAAGTCATTGACATCCCCTCTTCCTTCAACCTTCTTTTGGGACATCAGTGGCTACATCAAACGGGAGGAGTACTGCCAACCCTCCATCAATGTGTCAAGTTTAAGCACAACGACACGATAGTCACCGTACTTAGGGAACTTGTGACTGCTAGCCCGATCCTAGAAATTCAGCATGAGGCAGCTGACCACCTCTCCAATGGATTCGAAATCCAAAAGCAAAGTAGAGTATAAATGGTAGAAGTGCACAATGAGAATGACTACTCAAAAGCAATTCCTTTCTCCGAAACACGTCCAGTACTTAACATGATGCTAAAATAAGGATACTTCCCCGGTCTCGGACTTGGCAAGAATTTACAAGGGATCAAAGAACCACCACCTATCGTTCTATACCCACCTGAATATGGTCTAGGGTATGTGTCACCACTCAAGAGCATCCCTAAGGAAGAAAGGGATTGGACTTCATACATAGTACCAATCGCACCACCCTATCGAAGGACTCTAAATGGATAATTTGTACGCGAGGGGGAAAACATGCCATATTTCATGTTCCTTGAACCATGGATCGACCTTAGGGGAAAGCGCCAACCAGGCTTTGAGATCTTCAATGACTATGATCCGTACTCACTTGAAACAGAACCGATACAATTCTCGTGGTTACCTCGAGAATTAGGGGGTACCAAGGCCGAAGCATTCAGTGAATGGGACTTTGTGTTGGGAGATGACCTACTGCGCCAATTTCTCAACCTTTGCAAGCTAAAGGACACTCAAATCAATGCAATAGACAAGGGGGACACTCCGAACCAAGACTACACCGAGCTCAGCAAGAAAAGTGACGAGCCTATCCAGAACTGGTACACAACTGGGGGACCCATAGCAAGTGAAGACTTCCTGATCAAAGAATTAGGATGCACTCCCCATCCCTATAGGAAAAGAAAATTTGTAACTCTTACCTTAGAGTCAGATACCGCTACTGATGAGCTCACCCAAGAGGACTAGGATGCCATCGCGGAACATGTATTCCCCTACTTTCTTAATGAAAACATAGATCTTTCCGAGTATCCTGAGATTGCTAGCGTCAGAAATGATTAATTAACAAATATTAAAAGAAATTAACAATAAGTAGGTCATCGTGGCAGAAATGGTCCTATTGATACCGAAGAAATGCAAACAGTTAATATGGGGACGGACGATGATCCAAAAGAGACCAAGATTGGCAGTTTCTTCATGGGGGAAGACCGACAAGCCCTCATAGCGCTTCTCCAAGAATTCGTAGATGTGTTCGCATGGTCCTACAAAGATATGCCAATGCTAGCTAATTCGATTGTTGTGCATAAGATACCTCTGCTTCCCGATTCGAAGCCAGTCAATCAGAAACTCCGCAGAATCAAGCCAGAATGGTCGGTACAAGTCATGCAAGAAATAGAGAAGCTCTTAAGTATCGGGTTCGTCAAAGTGATAGAGTATCCAACCTGGTTGGCTAATACTGTGCAAGTTTCCAAGGCAAATGGAAAGGTCCGTGTCTGTGTTGATTTCCGTGATCTCAACAGAGCATCTCTGAAAGATGATTTTCCTCTCCCTAACATAGACATGCTCGTTGACAATACCGCAAAATACGAAGTCCGTTCATTCGTAGACGGGTTCACAGGGTACAACCAGATCCTCATGGCTGAGGAGGACCAACACAAAACGGTGTTTACCAAACCCTGGGGGACGTTCAACTATACAGTCATACCATTCGGACTCAAAAATGCCAGAGCCACCTACGAGAGAGCTGTAACAGCGTTGTTCCACGACATGATACATAAAGAGATGGAAGTGTACATTGATGATATGATCATACACTCTAAGGGCTCTGATGGGAAGCACTTCATCAACCTCAGAAAATTCTTCAAGCGACTGAGACACCACAAGATGAGGCTTAATCCGGCCAAGTGCATATTTGGGGTAGTAAAAGGAAAAGTCCTTGGGTACATGGTCACCGAGCGTGGTATAGAAGAAGATCCTGCTAAGATCAAAGCCATCATTGACATGCCTCCACCTAAGACGCAAAAAGAAGTAAAGGGATTCATGGGTCGCCTTCAGTACATTAGTCGTTTCATTAATCAGCTCACGACGATGTGCGAGCCCATTTTTAATCTTCTAAAGAAGAATGCATCCCGAGAATGGACCGAAGAATGCCAAGAAGCCTTCAAAAAAGTCAAAGAATACTTGGTGAATCCACTAGTATTGGTCCCACCACACAAAGAGAAACCGTTGACCTTGTACCTCACAGTCAATGATACTGCATTAGGGGCTATGCTAGCACAAGAGCAGCCTGACTTGAAGAAAGAAAATACTGTATACTTTGTCAGCTGTCGCTTCCAATGGGCTGAATTGAATTACTCTGCATTAGAAAAGTCGTGTACTGCACTGGTATGGGTAGCTAAGAGACTAAAGCAGTACATGGAAGCGTTTCCTGAACAACTGATTGCCCGAATGGACCCAATGAAGTACATCTTCGAGAAGTCACATGTCTCCTATAGAATAGCTAAGTTGTACTTTATGCTCGTGGAGTACGATATCACTTACATCACACAGAAATCCGTATGAGGGAGAGTCTTTGCTGATCATTTAGCCGAATTTCCATGTCATGAAGCGAAGGGGGAAGACCCGCGATTGCCTGATGAGGACATCATGGCAATAGCAGAAAATAAGTGGAAATTATTTTTCGATAGCGCAGCCAATAAACGGGGATATGGCATTGGCATGGTACTAGTAGATCCCTCAGATTTCCACACTCCACTCGTAATTCGCCTTGATTTTGAGGCCACTAACAACATTGCCGAGTACGAAGCTTGTATAGAGGGGCTTAAAACAGCCTTAGAAAGAAATGTGACTGAACTAGAGGTGTACGGAGATTCACAACTTATAATCTATCAGTCACTCAAGAAGTGGAAGGTACAAGATCCTACACTCCAGAAATATAACGAACATCTCCAAGACTTGGTCAAACAATTCAAAGAGGTCACTTTCTACTATCTTCCTAGAGATAAGAACTGCTTAGCATATTCGCTAGCCATGCTAGCATCACTTATGGAGATTCCCGAATGTACTGAAGTTAAAACCTTCAAAGTCGCGACACGAACGACTCCTGCTTATTACTCGATCGTAGACTTGCATGACTACAAAGAGAGAAGTGTAACTCTGTTTCCGTAAATTCTTTAGACGATAAAAAATGGTATTATGATGTATGGCGTTTCCTCCTAGACAGAACATTCCCATCAGACACATCACCTAAAGCAAAGATAGCTCTTAAACAGTTTGCTGCCCAATTTATTATCATAGGTGATCGCCTCTACAAGAAACATCACAAGAAGTGTCTACTTTGTGCTGATGAGCACGAAGCCATAGAAATCATGGACCAAGTCCATCAAGGGGTCTGTGGAACTCACATGAATGGCAATATGCTAGCAAAGAAAGTCATGCGGCTAGGATACTATTGGGCTACAATGGAAGCCGACTACACCGATATGGTTAACAAGTGTCAAATACATGCTAACTTGTAACACGCACCACCATCCGTGTTATACCCCATGACATCCCCTTGGCCATTTTCTAGATGGGGAATAGACGTCATTGGTAAAGTCTCACCAACGGGTCAAAATGGGCACTCATTCGTATTGGTCTCCGTTGATTACTTCACCAAGTGGATCGAGGCTCAATCCTACAAAGTCTTAAATGCCAAAAAGGTGGTTGAATTCATTAAGACCAACATTATATGACGATATAGACATCAATCATCACCGTACTGATCACAGACCAATGGAGCAGTCAAAGCTGCCAACAAGACTATAAAGACCATCATTAGGAAAATGGCTAGGACTGGCAAAGACTGGCCCGAGAAGTTACCTTTCGCACTCTGGGGCTATCGTACTTCAATCCGTACTGCCACCGGTGAAACTCCACACGCCCTAGCCTATGGGATGGAAGAAGTGCTACCAATCGAATTAGAAGTGCCATCAATCCTGCTAGATGAACAACGACTTCGAGCCGCCGAGCATATCCAAGCATATCAACAGAGAATGGCCCGAGCATTCAATAAGAAAGTCAAATCCAGAAACATCAAAGAGGGGACCTTGTCCTACGCGAACATCATCCTGGACCATTCAATCCTATGGGGAGATGGGGACCAAGATGGATAGGCCCTTACATAGTCAAAAAGATCTTCTCCAGAGGAGCGGTACAACTCGCAGACCTAGATGGAGATCAACCGAAGCCCGTCAACATGGACAAGCTGAAAAAGTACTACTCATAGCTCCGTCCCCTAGTTCAAAAAAAAGGCACGAGAAAAGAAGCCTGCTAGATTGAAAACCTGAAAGGGAGGTCTAGGCAAAAATTAGGGTGTGAATAAAAAAAATAAAAAAAATAGAGGACAGTCTCGTACGAGACACCTATGTCTCGTACGAGACATGTCAATCAACAGACATATTTTCTCTTTCTTGAACAAGAACTACAATGACCTGAGCTCTTTATTTAATTGATGTAAAAGGAGAACGTAGGCAGCCTTTTGGTCTGATCTATTCAATAAATAAAATCAAAATCTTGTTTTCTTATTAACTGAATGCATTTCAAGAAAGCAATAAGAAAATTTCTAACATGAATACCAACTTGCAAAAGAAAATAAATAAAATACTAAAAATCTAAACATTAGTCTATCTATAGCAATCTCTCGATACTGCTAAGGATCTATTTCTTCCTTGACTTAGTAGGGGCTTGACCACGGTCCGCCTTGTCATTCCTTTTCCTCTTATGCAAAGGTATCTCGAAACCGGGAGGAACATCAAGTCTGCTGAACACCGAAGGATCCAACCTTGTGAACACGTGAGGTCTGTCAAGAGCTTGAAATTTACTGGGAAGTCCATTTGCCCTCTTCTCGTAAAAGTCACCATCCAGAAAGTCTTGAGTGGCATCTACACTAATATTAGAAGGATCCTCCTTAGCCTCCTTCTTCCTCAAATTCAAGCTAGGCTCGAATTGGTCCCCCAATAGAGAACGGCGGATCTCATCAATACCCTCGGCGTTGGGACAGAGTTCTTTAAGGAACCAATCCAAATACTTATCCAATAAATAAATGCTCCCACCGTCATGACAAAGATTGGTCCAACGGTCCATAGTGGTGCCTTGCCCCCAAGCACGAGCCAAGCTCGTGGAGAAATCTAAGTCCATAAAAGAAATATCTTGAGGCTGTCCCCCTAACACAAAAGTGTCCTGCTGTTGACTGAACTGTCGCATCACCCTTCGAGCAAAGTAAAAAGAGGAATCTCTCAAACCCGGAAGGACAACCCTGTCGTATCCGAGGGTATTAGCTACAAACCTTTTCACCTTCCAAAAGGGTGGACACCAAGCAATATCACCGGTCTCTGCTTTCGCGAAAAGATGGGCCCACTCCTCAATGCTGAGACCCTTCACCAACAATCTCCGCCTATGGAATGTATAAGGAGAATACTCGGTCGGGGAGTCCAATAGTTTAAAATGTTCTCTAAGCCAAATGGTCAATAACAAGGGACTTCCTCGGGTCATAGAGCCGGTTCGGTGTAACTTATTAAGGCCATGAAGGGTCTCCCCTAAGATTAGAGGGACTACGTTGAAGGCCCGTACTCTAGCTTGCAAAACAATGTCCACGAGCTCCGTGTCCGCCATGCCACACCTGCTCATAAAAAGTATGCTTCGAAATTAGCACAATGCTAAGAGGCAACATTGGGAATCGACACCGTGAGTACGTGTCACGCGACCTCTAAATCTCCTAGGCAAAGCATGGAGATCAACATAGTGGTTATGAATGTAACTCTGCACCTCGGGAAGGTCTATGCTCAATAAATCCCTAAGAAATTTAGCTGGTCCTTTGTCATACCTAGGCACCGCAATCACCCCAGTCAGCGGCATATCCAGGATAGCTGCCATCTCCTCTACAGTACGAACCATCTTATTAAGCGAAAAATTGAAGAGATGAGTCAAAGGATCCCAAAAGCTTGCAACTCCCTTTAAAAGGTCCCAATCCGGTTTAGGTTCTTCAAGGTGAAAAGAATCTTAAAGCTGAACATCTCTACAAATCTTACTTGACGAGCCTTGTTAAACGAGCGAAAGAAAATTACTAAGTCATTCTTGTAGCGTTCCACCAATTCCGAGTCCAAGGAAAACTCATCAACAATTATTGATGAAGGGACGGACTTACTTGGGGCCATTAGGAGCAAAAGGTTTAGAATTCTACTCCAAAGGAAAAGTTCCAAGAACTGATTTAAGGCTGTGTGGTATTCTAGGATGGACTAGAGGTGTTTATATACAAGTTCGGACACTAAATCCTCAAGGAAAAAGGAGAAACTGCCGCAGATTCATAGGATGGCTCGTACGAGACATCGATGTCTCGTATGAGACATCTCTCCAATTCAGATAGAAGATATTCTGCTGAAATCTCAGGTTGCCTGACAAGTCAAAACATGCCTCAAACACCTCAAAAACTCACTCGAAACAGTTCATACATCACCTACAAATGACCCAACATGAATCCATCTCATAAAAAGAACCCTTGGTTGACCAACCGGATGTGAATCAATTCATTATATAGTCAGAAATAAAAACTAAAATAAACAAAAGTGTTGTGTGTTAGAGTTAGGAGTTAACTGTTGCATAGGTACAAACCAAAGAAAGAAAAATTGTCTTCGCCTATGCCGAGGCAATAAATACATCATCAATAAAAGAGGGAATGGGGGATCCTATCTACTCAGGCATCAAAAGGAAGGAGACATCAGCACATCCATGTGATCACTCGTCAGTCCGAGGTCTCTTCCCACAAGAATCCGACTCTGCTGTTTGGCAAGCCAATCTGCCTAAGAGCTCCACGGTCTCTCTCTTCACCCTCTTGGCATAGGCTATAAACTGGGCAAGCCGTCATGCGACCTCTCTATACTCAGCAATAGGAACCTGTTGGGAAGAAACAAATAGAGATGTCAAAATCTTCAGATAAATGATAAACAGAGCAATGAAATGGTGGAACGAAGGAATGGCAAAAGAAGAGTCATAAGTCATACAATGATCGCGGGAAGATCCTCGATGCTCTCTATCCCCTCAGCCATGCTGTAGGTAAATGAATCCGGTCCGAGCTGCGGACAGAAATGGACATGGACAACTCCCTGGGCCTGAGCCTTGTCACCCTCCAGAATCAATCGAGGCATGAGACGAGTTAGAAAATCAGCATAATCAGCCTTGAGATGTATATGGTCGAAGGCAACGTGGACGATAATGAGGTCATTCTCTCCTCACCCTCGATAGCATAAGAATCAAACATATGAGCCGGTGGATCTAATGGGACAATAAGATCCAACCTGCCACCATTATGCTGACGAGAGACTCGCTCTCCCAAATAAAAGCATCCCCCACCAAGGCCGATCATCAGTAACCTCGGGTCTGACTGCCAGTAAGTCTGCTCAATCCCTAAAGTCCTCTATGGAAAAAGAGCAGTAGCAACATCGGGAACGACGGTTTGCTCATCCAGATACCGCCGCATGTGCTCCACTGATAAATCGGCTCCCTCAGCATACTCGCTGCTGGTATATCGGTTGCCCCTGTGCCACCTCAAAGTGTCCGGAAACATGATGGTGTTATCCCGGAGATCAAAGTTGAAAAGGTCGAACATTGCTATACCCCAAGCATGCAAATGGGATAAACATAGAAAAGTGTCAACATACAATGGCTAAATAAGAATGCTACAGAGACAGAGAGGGAATGCGAAAAATGGACGTCATACCTCCTAAGCATGGCTATAACCACCCAAGCCAGCATTCGCCTGATCCCGCAAACTCTCATCCATGGCCACGTAGCAATGGGCCAATCCTGCCAATCCCCAGCTGGTATCAGCCACATGCTGCATATCCCTCAGGCAGCTAAACAAAGTGAACAAGGCAGTCGATGCATGGTTGACAAATAACGTCTCAGAGAAAGCCCACCACAGAAAGCCATGGACAGCTATAATACGAGTATTAGGATGCCCCATCTGACCCGCATTGACAGTGATATAAGCATCCACATTATCCCTCAAAGCCTTGAGAGGGACGCCCTTACCTGAGGTGTGTACAGAAAAGCCTAGAAAATGCCTCATATCATCGCCACTGGGAGAGAAATCGACATCCACCTCAAGCGGCTCACCAGCGATAGAGAGCCTGGTAATAACATGAAAATTAGTGGGAGTCATGGTGACCTCTCCCCACCTCATATGCATGGTGTGGTACTATCCCACCACTGCTCCCTGATAACCTGGAGCTCATGAGCATTCCGTCGCTCGCCCACCAAGCCGTCAAAGAAAGGCTTGAGCCCGAGATTCTCAATCTCTTCCTTAATTTCACCATTGAGAGTTTCCCACTTCTCGGTAACCGCTTGTACGCTACCCCTACAGTTGTTGATGATCCTGAATGGCTGCAAACAACAAAGGCAAAAGAGACGAATGTTAGAAAATCGGTAAAATCCTCATTTAAGCATTTTACCCAAAAAATAGCAGAATTGCCTAGAACGACAGTTAAAATCATATACTACTATACTACAATGATTTTCAACATCAAAAAGGGTAAAATCCCGTCAAAAGATCAGCCATGCATGATAAACCCTAGCAGCGACAATTCTAGGTGAAAATTGACAAAAGTCAAACTGCGAAGGCGCCATAATTGCCATCGAGACGGATGTTAATGGCATAGGATTCATTCTCCAACGGAAAGGAAGTCGCGTTGGAAGGAAAAGTTAGGTCCGAGTAATTGGTGTCTCCAAATTTTAGTGATCCCATAATTGTTATCAAGGCGTATGCTAATAACATATGATTCACACCCCTCAGAATCACATAATTGTCATCAAGGTGTATGCTAATTACATAGGATTCATATTTCCAATGGAAGGGCAGTCTCGTTGGAAGGAGAAGTTACGTCCGAGTAATTGGTGTCTCCAAAACCTAGAATCCCATAATTTTTATCAAGGCATATGCTAATAGCATAGGATTCCCACAAGAACTGAAGGCGGGTCGTCATCAATAACAGGGTATATTCAGAATTGGAGTCAAAGAGATTGGTTCCTCAGTATGGATTGTAACTGGAGACGGTTCGTCATCAACAAAAAGGAGTATATTCGGAATTGGGTCAAGGATATTGATTCCTTTGTATGGGTTGCTCTCTAAACTCAAAAATTTACTTACTGCAGTATTGTTTTCGAAAAATGATTTTCAAAATACCTCAAACCCCCCGTTTTTGCGTATTTTCAAATCGAACTACATTTGGTCTGATTTCCTTCTGAAGAATACGTAGGCAGCTTTCTAGCACGACCATAGCTAAATTTCTAAATGGTGTCTTTTCTATCGACGACGTTACTTCATTCATAAGTATCGTCGCAGAGGGGCTCTATAGACACCCCATTTTGAACGTTCACTCATAATCACACTACTTCTGTGTCTTGCCTTTGATTTGGGTCGAAAATCATTAAGTTGGACATGTTTCATTAAGTTTCTAACTGACTTCGTTAATTAGGGGCCAAAATGAACATTTAAACTTCTGCAGGAGGGCAAATTGTGATTCAAACACAAGATGCCTCGTATGAGACATTGATGTCTCACACAAGCCATCCCCCTTGACAGACGGGTTTCAGTCAGTTTCCTTGTTGATCTCAACCCCGTTTCTTGGCAAACACTCTTGCAATCTGGGAAAAACCTAATGAGCGATTCTAGAGTCCAAATAAACCTCCTTGGAAATCAAGTCATTGATTCCCATCCAAATTAAACTCTTTGGCTTAACCCTAAAGTCATAAACCCCTATAAATATAGAGGTTCTTGAACCAAAAAACAGACTAGTCAGAGACTCTAAGAGAGGAGGATAAACTAAAGAAGGCTCCTATAATCAGCCAAACCTTACCCATGAAATTTAGAAGATCATAACACCATTCAAGTCAAGTTCTTTGGATCATCAAGGCCTTTAGTTAAGGCCATCCATAGGATTCTCGAAGAACGCTTAGGTAAAACTCTTTGCATTCTATCTTTTCATCTTCTTCTTTGCTTTGAAGCAGTGTGATTCCATAATAGGATCAACCTAGAGCCTCTCTAATTCATGAAGATGGTCTCGATGCATATGATCCATCATTCCAAATAAATAAGAAATTATTTATTTGGTTCTTTTTTGCGCATGTTTTGCATGAGTTTGAGACAACGATGATGATTTCTTAGAAAGACCAATCCTAGATTGGGTGAATTGGGTGCTCCTTGACCTTCCCAATTCATAACTTAACCCCCAAATCCATATCTTACGATCCGTGTTCCGTCAAATATGGTGGCGACTCAAAACAAACGAGCAACATCCAAACCCTTACGATCCGAACGGAGCGGTCCGGGCACCGCGGGAGGGGCACGCGCTCACAGGAATAATAAAGCCCAACAGCAACATATTATGCTTCTGTAGTAGAAGTAGCAACTGAATTTTGCTTCTTGCTGCACTAACTCACAATTCTTGAACCAAGAAACTGATAACTACCACTAGTTGATTTCCTATCCAAATTGCATCCAACATAGTCTGAATCTATGTAACCAATAAGTGATAGAGGGGATTCCTTAGGATACCATTTGCCATAATCAGGGGTACCTTTTAGGTATCTAAGGATCCTTTTTACTGCAGCTAAGTGTGATTCTTTAGGATCATCTTGGAATCTTGCACACAAGCAAACACTGAACATGATGTTAGGTCTTGATGCAGTAACATATAGAAGAAATCCAATGTAGCTTCCATATAAGTTTTTGTTCACACTTTGGCCTTCAGGATCAGCATGCAGTTTTGTAGTTGTTGATAGTAGAGTTTTGGATATGGACACATTCTGCATATCCAATTTCTTTAACATACCTCTTGTATACTTTCCTTGATTGATGAATATTTCACTAGGCAATTGCTTGACTTGAAGTCCCAAAAAGTATGTGTGCTCTCCTATCATGCTCATCTCAAATTTTTCTTGCATGATAGACCCAAACTCTTTGCATAGATTGTTATTAGTTGAACCAAAGATAATATCATCCACATAAATTTGAATACGCAGAATATCTTGGTTAGATCTTTTAATGAACAATGTTTTATCAATATGGCCTTTTGTGAATCACTTTTCAAGTAAGAAGTTGGACAGTGCCTCATACCAAGCTTTAGGGGCTTGTTTAAGTCCATAGAGTGCTTTATCCAATTTATATACATGATCAAGAAATTTTGGGGATTCAAAACCAGGTGGTTGTGCAACAAACACTTTCTCATGCAAAATCCGATTCAAGAATGCACTTTTCACATCCATCTGATATACATTCATATTTTTTGATGATGAGTAGGCAAGAAAAAGCCTAATTGCTTCAAGTCTTGCAGCAGAAGCAAAGGTCTCATCATAATCAATTCACTCTTCTTGCCTGTATCCTTGAGCTACTAATCTTGCTTTGTTCCTCACCACATTACCATCTTCATTCATCTTGTTTCTAACACCCATCTAGTTCCAATTACAGTTTGATTCTTGGGTTTAGGGACAAGTTTCCAGACTTTGTTCCTTTCAAACTATTCAAGTTCTTCTTCTATTGCTTCTATCCAATCTGCATCAAGCAGGGCTTTATTAATCTTCTTTGGTTTATTTGGGATATGAAGGCACTGTACAATGCTTCATTTTCAAAGTTTGATCTTGTTTGAACTCCTCTAAAAATATCACAAATAACTAATGACTCAGGATGGTCATTGTTGTAGTTTCTGGATATGGGAAGATCAATGTATATGTTGGACACATGAATGGATCTGAGTTGATTAGGATTTAATGTTTCTTGAGAGGAAGTGCTTAGTTCACAGTTGTTCTCAGTTCTTTCTTCAAGGGAATGTGTATTATCGGCAGTAGGTCTGCTATCATTTGTAGGTCTACTATCAGTAGAGTGAAAAGGATTAGTGAAAGGAGTTTCAGACTGAACAACTGGTGGTAAAACTTGATTATCATTGATTTTGAGATTGCTGAAGGGAGGAAAGGTTTCAGAAGAGTACTTGAGTAGGTTATAAGGAAGAAAGTTGAGTTGATCATTTTTGGAATTTTGAGAGGTAATGGGTGAGGATTCAGGGGGAGAGTCAAAATATCCAAGAGTTTCATCAAACTCATTGATTTTCAAATCCAAAGCACTAGGTAATTCATCAAAAGCTACATGTATAGACTCTTCAACTACCATTCTTCTTCTATTGTAAACTCTGTATGCCTTGCTAGTTGCTGAATAGGGAAGGAATATTCCCTTATCACTTTTAGACTCAAATTTATCGAAATTGTTCTTCCCATTATTGTGATTGAAACATTTACTTCCAAAAGCATGAAAGTATGAGATTATTGGTGTTCTTTCATTCCATAGTTCATAGGGAGTCCTCATGTGATACTTGTTTATTAAGGTCTTTTTTTGAACATAGACTGTAGTTGCGACAATTTCTCCCCAAAAGTACTTAGGAAGATTATTTTTAGATAACATAGTCCTAGCAGCTTCACAAATGGTGCTGTTCTTTCTCTCAGCAACTTCATTTTGTTGAGGAGTTTTGGCTGCAGAGAAGTTGTGATCTATCCCTTACAGATTACAGTACTCTTCAACTCCAGTATTTTCAAATTCAGTACCATGATCTGACCTTTTTCTGGCAATCTTGCTATTTTTGAGATTCTGAATTTGATTGAACAATTTGACCAAATGTCCAAGAGTTTCTGACTAAGATTCCAAAAGAATGATCCAAGTGTATCTTGTGTAGTCATCAACTACCACAACAGAGTACCTTTTTCCTCCAAGACTTCTAGTTCTGATTGGTCCAAATAAGTCCATATGAATGGGTTCAATTGGTCTTCTTGTATCCAATCTGTTTTTGTCTTTAAAAGAAATCTTTTGTTGTTTTCAACATTGATAAGCATTGCATAGCTTATCCTTTTTGAAAGATATCTTTGGAAGTCCTTTAACAAGATTGGAAGATGCCAGTTTGGTTATGCTTTTGAGGTTCAAGTAAGCCAATCTCTTAGGCCAAAGCCATGCTAAATCAGATTGATTGTAAGATAGTAGACAGAGGGAATTAGAAGATTGAGACACTTCAAGGGATATACAATACATATTCCCTTTTCTTAAACCAGAGAGGATGATTTATCCTTTTGAATTCTTCACTTGACACAAATTATGAGAGCATATAACATGAAATCGTTTGTCACAGATTTGACAAATGCTAATCAAGTTGTGCTTGAGACCTTCTACATAGGACATATTTGATAGAATAATGCTTTTTGTAACTAAACCTCCATTTCCTTTGACTATGGCTTGTGAGTTATCTCCAAAAATAACATTTGGACCATCCTTTGAGGTGAAGTTTTGAAGCCATTGCTTGTTGAAGGTCATGTACCTACTGCAACCACTATCTAGATACCAAAGTCCTTTATTTAATTCCTATAAAACACAAAGAATAAAATAAACATGGTTCCCTTTTGAATATGGGTCCAGGGGGTTATACAACCTTAGGGACCCAAACTTTCACAATTTTCTTAGGAGGGGAAGTGTTCTTTAGGAATAGTGGTTATTTGTTAAGGGAGTTTAGGTAGGATAAAATTTGGTACATGTAGGGTGTCATTCTGTATTATTGGTGGTTTTGGTTGTGGAAGAATTGAGATTGGTAGGAGTTATCTGAAGGATATGCTTTAGGGAAACTCTAAGTGTTGTTTTGATGTCCTTTCCTTCTCTTGTTTCTCCTTTGGTAGCTCTGTTGTTTTCTAGGGTAGTCTTGGTAGGTCTACTGTCTTTTAGGATATCTTCGGTGGTTCTGCTCTCTTCTGGCATATTGATTTTGATGATTCTTCCAAGTCATAGATTGCTTTAGAGGACTTGGGGCTACAATCTTGTTGTTGGGGATTATTATTTGAGCATTGCTACTGGAGGTTTGATCCCGATATCAGACCTCCTTCGTTTTTCCTTGAGCCTTGTATACATCTAGTTTTGTTTGAACATGATAGATGGGTTTTCTTATTGTCTTGTCTCCCATCTTAATAAGAAACATTTTCTCAAGTTTTCTCTCTCCTTCAGGTTGTTTGTATTCTACCACAATTAGATTATTTGCTCCTGATCCAGTTTTGTCACAGGGATGCCTTTGAGTGTACAGGTAGTGTGACATGGCTGTACTAGATTTGTTCCAAGATTCAATTTTTGTTTTGAATGCTTGGTTTGCATCATTCAGTGCTTCTATTCTCAGGTTCAGTTCCTTTAGTTGGCTGCTGATGTGAAGATGATTATTTCTTGCATTGAAGACGTCAGCATGAAGGTCTACTATCTCATCAGCTTGTTTTTTTTTTTCTCTTGAAGGGTGAGGTTTTGGTTTTCAATAAGGCTATTTTTTATTTTAAGGCTATCTAACTCTTTATAAAATTGTAAATTTTCTGTTATCAAGGTCCTAAGATTTGATTCTTCTTTCTTTCTTTGAATAAATAAAGTACAAGCTAGGTTTTTTAAACCTTCAAGATCAAGAGAATTGAAGTCACTAACCTCTTTTAGTTCTTCTGCAGCTGCAAGACCTTCAAGCTCCTCTTCACTTTCTGAGTCATCTTCTTCATTTGCCATGAGACATATCATGGCTTCCATGTCATCATTTGAGTCTGAGGAGTTACTTTCATCATCACTAAATTTTGACAGGTCTGCTATCATGACCTGTTCCTTCTTTCCATCAATCTTGGCTTTAGCACAATTGTAGCAGTTACACCTTGAGCTATATATGATTTCTTTGGAGTATGATAGCTTCTTTTGGGATGAAAAGTTTCTTGATTTTTTAGGTTCAGGGCACTCTTATGAATAGTGTCCTATCTTTTCACAGTTGTAGCAAGTAACTTCTTTCTTTTCAGTTTGAACTTGATTTGAAGTGGATGCATTGTTTCTCTTGTCAAACATTCTCTTTTTATGTTTCATAGCATTTTTAACAGCTATGCATATCAGGTTTGGAATATGTTCTTGAGTCGAAGGTTTGACTTCTTGTTTTTGGGACAAATTGACTTTCTGAATTGCATTACAGATTAGAGATTCAATGTCTTGTTGTGAGAATGTTTTTGGAGCTTCTTGTGTAGCAAGAGCCATGGTGTGTGCATTGGCTAGAGATGATGCAATGGTGGGTAATTTGACAGTCCCTTCAAGTTCATATGCTTCTAATTTTCCAAAGTATTGTTCAACAGTCATAGTTGGCCATTCAACACCTTCCCTTATGGGTAAGGATACTTTTTCATATTCTTGAGGGATACTTGAAAATATTATCAAGCATAGGTCTTGTTGGTCCAATTTCTTAGCATGGTCTGACACTTGTCTAAGGAGGTCTTCAAATCTGTCTTTGGCAGCACTAACTCTTTCACCAAGGCCAAATTTAAAATTGTCAAGTTGCCTCAATAGGTTATATAAGTTTTGTGCTCTAACACTTGTATGCTTAGTGAACTTGGATTTAATTAGGTCCCAAGATTCATTGGCATTTTCAACTTTCCCAATTTCTTGGGCCAAAGAGTAATTAACACTTTTTTGTAAAATGTATTTAACCTTTTGATTAGTTGTG
The DNA here is from genome assembly GCA_026119855.1 of Campanula takesimana. Classification (NCBI taxonomy): domain Eukaryota; kingdom Viridiplantae; phylum Streptophyta; class Magnoliopsida; order Asterales; family Campanulaceae; genus Campanula; species Campanula takesimana. The sequence continues at coordinate 75,068 of JAOWBW010000157.1, read as the reverse complement.
ATCAAGTGTCTTTCAGTTTCAGTCCAAAGATCTGGAGTTTTATATTTGACATCTCCTCCATTTGTGTCAGGTTGTGTGGGTATTCTAACTTCTTCATGAAGAACAAACCAGTTCCAAACACTGTTGGTATCAAGGTAAGTCTTAATTTTAGAAGAGAATATTTCAAATTATCCACAATCATTAACATGTGGAATGTCTTTCTCATTATTTCTTCTTGGTTGAGGCATGGTGTTTATGCTTCTGGATTCTTCACAAGAAGTTAAGCTTGAACACACTTAAGTCTCTTAGAAACTAGCTCTGGTGCCAATTGAAAGAACATTTATCACTAATGCACTTTAAACAAGAAAGCTAATTAGTTCACAAGAGGTCTACTATCATCAAATGATAGGTTGACTATCTTGAGGTGCAGTGTGTGATTTGTTGAGTTTTGCAGCAAAATAATGTATGAATAAAAGGAATAAATTAATGAGTAAATAACAAGTGATAAGTGTGTGATTTAGTGTGAGAGAATATAAAACAAACACAACGATATAACGTGGTTCATAGTATTGTAACCCTCCTACATCCACACCTCACTATCCTCAACAGTGAAGAAGCAATCCACTATAATCCTTCGTCAATAAATTGCAAGGAAAATTCCCTCAGAATTTTCCACCCTAATTAGCATCACTAACTAAGCTAGTGCTTGTTGCAAAGCACCAAAAAGAAAAAAAAAACAAAAAGGTTTCACACAAGTGAAAGATTTGGTGATCTCAATGATGGCTCTATATATAGCTGTGTGAGATCTCTCTTTAACCTAACTATTTAGCACAGATTTATAAGTTTAAATGTGCTTTACAATTGATTTGCTTAAAAGCTTGTATGAAATTATTGTATGGCAAGAAAAAGGTGTTTAACTTCAGTCACTGGGTGCTTCTTTTATAGGTCTTCACTATATATCCGTTGAGTTCCAACGGTCTTGAACATTTGGGAAATTCCAATTGTCAGTCGATTATCTTTGACTGGAATAGTGCTTGTGAATAGTACAAAGTCAGGTTTGACTTTGACCAAGAGCTGAGTTGGCATATTATGTCAAGGTCTGCTATCTTTGAAGTAGTCTGTTATCTCGACTGATGAAGATAGTGGACCTTTTAAGATGAAGATAGTGGACCTTTGTTGACTTAAAGATTTCCAGTAACTTGAGTATTTTGAACATGTTTCTTCATAGTTTGTTGTTGCCTTTTAAAGAGTCTGTTTTTAGCTCTTAATTATTTGTTAAAACTCTTGTTTAGAAACTATGGTTCTAACAACCCGTCTTTTCTATGAGACGGATCTAGGTGTTCTCACAAGGGACCACCTCATAATTATTTTTGTATATGAGGGACTGGCACTAAAAAATATTAATAACAACCGTAGATTTAAATGATAAAAGTCAAATCCGCTCGTAAAGTCGCGGTCGCGTAATTCAAATCCCTAAATCATTGTTTTACATGAATAATGAACAATTTTGAATCCCACTTTCACTTAATCTATCAATTCGAAACCCAACCTTTATACGTCAGCAACAAATGCATCATAAAGTCGTATCAATTAAGTGCCACTTTCACTTAATCTATCAATTCGAAACCCAACCTTTATACGTCAGCAATAAATGCATCATAAAGTCGTCTCAATTAAATTAAGTGCACTTATTAAGACATGGATTATTGTGATTGATATTTTAAGGTCGACCTAAAACATGAATTTTTCCACCTTCAATCTTGAAAGGTAAGTGCTCTACTAGACCCACATTGCCTGGGTTATTGGTGGTATCCTCTATTAGTTTAAATATGAGATGTTATAATTTAGTACCAAAGTTTAATATAAAAGGGGGCAAATTTATAATTCAATGTTACTTTATCTTAGTACAAAGGGGCAAATTATAGCATAATCTGACTCTGTCAGTATTGTGACTGCTACATAGTCTATAGTCTGACGATAACTGGATTCCTAATTTGCCGAGGGAGCTCGAATAGCAGAGGTCCAGATCCTACTTTATCCATGTTTAATAAAGCAACCACTAAAATTATAGAAAAGTGGTCTAATGACCTTTTTTACTAGCCAATTATCACATTAATTCATTTCAATGTTCCCCACATATGCTTACCTTAGTTTTATCTCTTTATTGCTTTTTTCTTTTTGCCTTCAATATTTTCTGTATATTTATGCCTTTTATAAACTGAATTTGTCCCAACAGATTCGTAGATATAGTTGTAAATAGCTAATAAGCGCATGATCGGCTAGCTCCATGTTTAAGCCATTAGAGTAGGCGCAACCGCGCGCACACATAAATGGAAGTATGTAAAGTCACATTGTAACAATTCGAACTTGAAAAATCGATCCAATATGTAAATACGACATACTAGTACACTGAGCACAAACACTGTATAGGAACATACCCATCCAAAATCTATGTGTGATATTGGTACAAAATGGTAATATGTGGCCACTTACCAATCAATAAATGGCATAGAAACCCAATTTTTAGGATGTGGAATTAGGGGGTATTGCAATATTTCTAGGCCAAAGCAAGATCCAAAAGTGCATCTAAAGAAAAAGGGAAGAAAGAAAGGTAATAAAACAACTTGAATCTTAGCCAATTCCAGCCATTGATACAGGGATCAAGCTGTTTCATGGGGCCCCTTCAAGAATCATGACATTTGATTATCTTGAACAAAAATAGCAAAACCCTAAATTCTCCCTAACCAGTTGATCCAAAGTTAAGTCCCCTTTCTCATACATAGTTCCAAGAGCATTATAGATGTGGCATTAATCATAGAGCCTTCAAAAGTGCTCGATGACGCATTTCAGACCTATACACATGCATGACCAAAAATGTTGTACACATTCAGATATGTGATGAAAGATCTTTAGTGTCATAGTTGCAAGAAAAGGTATTTTCTTGCACATACACTACATTGTGCTAGATGCATGATGTTGAATTGAAAATTACAATCACGTGTCATTTTATCCGTCGTTAAAAAGGAGCGTTTTTGCATGAATATGGCAATTCAGAGTGATAGTAACTTGGTGAATGGAGTAGTAGCAGCCCTTATCAGATGTGTACAAGGGGGATGGATCATATGGATATATGTCCCTAGAAATTAGAGAATCTCTTCATTTTAGAGTTTCTTTTTTTCATGAAATGGATAGAAGTATCTATTGATCCTATATAGTTGAAGTTCGAAGTTGCTTTAGTTCCCTTATTTTTAGGATTGGGGCCTGATTCCTTAATCCTTAGTGCTTGTTGAGCTCATGGAGAGAATGATATAGTGTTTGAGTGGAAGCAATTTGAGGGGTGATTATGTGGTTGTGGTATTAGACACGAGAACAGGTTTCTTTATGACCAGGCGCATGTTAACTGGTAAGGAGCTATTCTAGCCTAATCAGTGATTGAGTTCGAGCTTTGGGAATATATGCATTTATGAAATTTTAAAAATCAATACTCATAGATGTTTCATTGTATGTTAACAACAATTTTCATAAATTCACAATATTAATAATATTTTTTTTATTATTCTTTTTGAAGTTTAGTTGAATACAAAAATTAAAATGATCATGAAAGGCCCTGTTATACTGAATGAACAGATTAGTTAAAACTTGGACAGCTAAGGTTAGCTGTTGAGAGATAATAATAAAGAGAGATGTGCAACGGAATATAAATGAATGAATAAATGAAAGGATAAGTGTAGTGTGTGTGTAAGTGAAAAGACAAGAGTGTACACAGTATTTTAAAGTGGTTCAGAGGCAAAACCCTTCTCTTACATCCACCCCCACTGTTAGAACAGTGAGACCAATTCACTATAATATTCTCTTCAATAAGAGTTACAAGAATTGATAAGGCAAGTTCCTTTGAACCCATCTACTTAATTGACACTTCAATTAAGGTTGCTTCTTTCAAAGCGAGAAAAAAATAAAAAGAAAATAATCACAAGTGTGTTTACAAAATAGCTTAGCTGTTAGCTGGCTGGATGTGGGTTGTAACTGGGTGCAAGATGGCACAATATTTGCAGGGGATTTAAGCAAATATTTAGATCTGCAGTGTGAATGCATGGGAGTTTTGAAGGTTTTTTCAAAGGGAGAAAGGGTTGTAAAAATTAGGAAGGTCACTTGACAACATGCCAGTATATTCCTTTATATAAGGGTTGGCATAAAGCCGTTGGGGACAAGTAGCCGTTTGGGGGGACAAAGGTACAGAGAATTAATGGTCAGTCTTTGACTTTGACTGACTGTTTATTATTCCTTTGTTTGCAGGTTGACAAGGTAGTAGATGGTGTATTCACACTTGATCAAGCTTCAATATGAGTTATTCTAATTGTTGATAATATTGGAATAATCATTCTTCAAGGTTTTGATGACATGGAGTCTTAGCTGTTGGTGAAGAACAGTCTTAGCTGTTGGAGCAGTGGAGCATAGCTGTTGAAACAGGGGAGCTTAGCTGTTGGGCTTTTAAGACATAGTCTGTTGAGGCTTGATTGAAATTATTATCTTGGTAATTCATGTGGATTTAATAGAGGTTGTAATAGGTAGTTCTTCAGTTTGTTTAATGTGTAGATAATAGATAGATCATGTAGGCTTGACTGTTGGCTTGTATGGAAGCAGGGCAGCTTAGCTGTTGGGGATTGTCTTGGGTTGCCTGTGTTCAAGTCTTTTGTATACATCATATAATCAATGGATTGATTATTTATTTATCAAAACATATTTACTATGATTAATTGTGAGTTAAGCATAGTGAGGTACTAACAATTTCCCCATTTTTGGTAAATAAATAAAGACATTTGATAATGTACCTGCAAATATAATGCTAAGGAAATAGAACACCAATGAAGAGAAAATCTTCTTGATAGTTTTGCTTGGCAAACAAACTGTTAAACAAACTAAATTCTACTTTTAAAAGAAATAACTGAAAGGAAAAGATAGGCATTGTTCTGAACAGCTATTCAAAACATAGAAAACAAACCAAATAACCTATACTAAGCATTCTGAATTCTCTCCACAACTTTTAGTTCTTGAGTGAGTGCAGCTCTTCTCACTAGTTCATTCCTTCTGTAGAACCATTCATTGTTCCAGTCAAGACCCATCATGTGGTTATACTTGTTGGTAGTGGTGCCCTAGGCACGTTTAATAAACGTTGTAATTGTTATCATTTATTTCATATCAATAAAAGAGATGTTTTGATTATTATTGTTGTTCATGTTTACTTATAATAATCCCCGTCCCTAGTACTTGTTAAGCACTAGTATAAAGGCTAAATGATCATGAGATGATCATGCTAGATTTATGGGTACTTGTTTGGAACAAGGTACTGGACATGACCCGCTGTATGAGATTTATGTCATGGTCTATGTCGTACATATATCTCATATTAGTTATGTCATTCGAATCCTTAGACATGAAGTTATTATAGTCTTCCACTTGATGAACATTGTGTTTGACATATTCAAACGCTGCCTTAACACGGTAGTTATAAAGGGTATGATTGGCATAATCGGATTCCCGTTGGGAAAAATAATAAGCTAAATGGATTTGTCCCTCCACGGAGAGATGTCAAGCTTGGGCCCCTCGAAGGAATGATGTTGATGAGATGTTCGGCCGGACTCAAATGGATTGATTGGATCAATAGCATTTGAATTATCAACATATTCGGAATCGAGAAAGCATTGAACAAAACAAGTTGACTGTTTGACCATGACTTGTGTTCAATGACATCGTGGACAAAGGGATTGTGACATATTCTAAAGGAATGCGAACTTGTATCTAGTTATACTATTTGGGTAGGTATGACGGTTTGCTAGAACCTAATCATATCTTATGGAATCATGTTTGAGCCCATTACCAACTTAGTATAATCCTAGAGGGTCACACACAATAGAACGAATCTTAAATAAAAGGACTATATTGGCATTTAGGGTCGGAGGACTTCCAAGGAATTTCTGGAAAGATCTGGGCCTCCTGGTCAACCAAGCGGGCGCTTGGGTTGAACCAGGCGGGCGCCTGTTCAAGCCGGAAAGGAACTGGACTTTCTGCCCAAACAGGCGGGTGCCTGGGTAGGACCAGGCGGGTGCCTGGGTAGGACCAGGCGGGCGCCCGGTATGCCGATTGGGAATTTCCTAATTCGATTAGGAATGGTTTTTGACACAAGTTACCTATTTGGAATAGGTCTTAATTGTGTATAAAACCCCAATTCGGCCAGACCATATTAACGTGTGCTTTTTGTGAGTCTCAAAGAGTTTGAGAGAGAGTTTATTTTGTTCTAAGATATCCTTGATTGAGGAACAAAATAATTCACAAAATAAATTCCATATAGTTCTTTATTATATTATGAAAGTGTGTTTCATAATATTGGTCTAGCAACCAAGATCAAAGAAGCTCCTTTGATATTCGTTCGAAGTGTGGATACCGCTAGAGGGTGAAAATCATCATCTTCAAAGTTCGTGTTCAAGCTTTGTGATCGTGATCAAGTCTTCAAATCTCCACCAAAGACCAAGAGAAAATTTGATAGCCATCAAGGGTTAGTTATTCCTATATTCATCTTGTTGTATTTGATTTAATCATATGAACGGATCCATGGCTTTGGGTTTCTTAAAATCTTAATTGCTATATTCCGCTGCGCATGTTACTACGAAACCCAACAGTGGTATCAGAGCCCCGTTCATGTTGATTAATTCAATACTTGGATCATGTTGTGTGTATATAAATTATTTATGTGCCAAGCATGATATGAATATTGGATTATATGATGTTTATGTGTTTTGTGATTTTATGTGGTTTATTGTTTTGCAACTTTAATCGCACGATTCAATCGCAATAAAAATTATGGTGGATTCTGAATTACTTCGATTATTGATTTTTGATTGGATCAAAGTTTTAATAATCGGGAAAAATAATTTTGAGACAAAATTTTCGAACTTTAAAATTCTAAACTATTCTGGCCATTCAAGCGGGCGCCTGGTCCTTTGCAGGCGGGCGCTCGGTGGTCAAAATTCGTTCTGATTTTGGTTAAAATCTGAATATGGAATTTTCGATAAATTCGACAAAACCAGTAACAGAACCAGTCCAGACTTGTTGATCTGGAATGGGTTTTGGGTAGTTGGTTTGTGTGTGGATTTTGGGGTTTGATTTTCCTATTTGTTTTAGTCTTGTGATTCCTAGATTGGTTCAAGTTTTGGATGGCTAATCTGCGTTCATCGAGATTGTGTTTCCCAAAATTGATCGTAATCAAAGTTTCAAAGACAAAACGAAATTAGAATTATGAAGAGTTCATAATTGCTAAAATTGAGAAAACAAAGTTCTTGATTCAATGATTGGAGATCCATGTGGAATTGTGAATGCAATTGGCCTACGTTTATCGAGACCATCTATTGCTTAGTTTCGGCCACATGGACAACTTTCTTGGTTTCTTGAATTAGTGCGGGATTGTGGTTGCCTAATGGCTTAGTTCGACCGCACTTCTTGTTGTCTTGATTTGGAGATAATAACCAAAGTTGAAATAGTCTCATCCTCATAATTATAGAGAAACTAATGACACATAAATACCATGCTTAATTAATGGAGATTAATTTAGTGGCTAAACTTGATGTATAACATGTTTATATTATGTGCTCATAAATGTGTTATATGCTATATGTGATGAACCTTCAAAGAATGTTTTAAGTCCTTTTGCCATGCCATGATTAAAACACTTGTTTATACATGAGTAATTTTATGTGGGCTCGCCAAAGCGAGGTGCATTGATTTTATTCATGTTTGAGCAAGATGAGTGAATAAGAGTTTCCTATGCGTTTAAAATGGTTGGACTTAATTAAGCGTCAAAGCAGTTTTTGGCTTAAGGCAAAGATGAGATTTAACATGCTTTTTGAAATTGGATTTCTTAAAGAATCTCATGAAAAGAACTGAGAGTCATATGAGATATGATTGACAAGAGTTGTCTACCTAATTGATTAAATTTTGAGCGGTGCGCCAAAGCGTACTCAAAATTAGATTAAAGCGGGATCTCAACCCATTTAAATTATACTATACATTGGATGTATAAAGAAGGTTGTATAATTTAGTGGGAGTATTTTGTTTTTTAAAATACATTAATTATCTCTTTAATGAAAGTCGGTACTTATTAAATTTTGGAAATTTTGCATATTTGTAGATAATGACTAATAACACTCAATCAATGTCGTTGCGATCGATCCTTGAGAAGGATAAGCTCGAAGAGAATGGTACTAACTTTATGGATTGGATCCGTAGCATAAGAATCGTTCTTAGGCAAGAAGATAAGTTGTACATTCTCGATGGGCCTCTCCCTGCTGAACCACCGCCTACTGCCCCTAGGGTAGAAAGAGACAATTACAAGAAACATCGTGATGATTCTAGAGATGTAAGTTGTCTCATGCTTGCTGCTATGTGTTCAAAACTCCAACAAAGTTTGGAACATTTGGAAGCCTATGAGATAGGCGTGGAGTTGAGAACCATGTTTCAAGAGCAAGCTAGGCAAGAGAGGTACAAGAACATTGTTGCATTCACTACTAGTAAAATGAATGAAGGGCAACAAGTGAGTCCTCACTTTCTTAAAATGAAAGGTTATGTAGAGCACCTTAAGAAACTTGGCTATCCAATCCCATTGGAGCTAGCCACGGATATCATTCTTAATTCATTGCCTAAAAGTTATAATCAGTTTGTGATGAATTATAACATGCATGGAATGGATAAGAATCTCTCTGAGTTGCATGGGATGCTCAAAACTGCAGAGATGAAAATTGTGGAGAAAGGTTCTCCCGTGCTCTTGGTTCATGATGGAAAGAAGGCTAGTGCCAAAGGAAAGGGTAAGGCAAAAGTTGTCAAACCCAAGATAAGCAAGGCAAAGGTTGCCAAGGCTTCTGAGGCAAAACCCGATACACAAAAGGATGCAATTTGTTTCCATTGTCAAGAAATTGGTCATTGGAAACGTAATTGCAAGGCTTTTTTGGAAGAGCAAAAGAAGAAGAAGAGCAGCAAGGATGCGTCGACTTCAGGTATCTATATGATAGATATTCTCCTTTCTACCACTGATTCTTGGGTATTGGATACCGGATGTGGTTCTCACATTTGTCTAAATGTGCAGGGACTAAAGAATAGGAGACTGCTTAAAGAAGGTGAAGTAGATCTACGCGTGGGAAATGGAGCAAGAGTTGCTGCATTAGCCGTAGGGACTTATGAAGTCACTTTACCTTCCGGATTAATTCTTGTTTTGAACAATTGTTATTATGTTCCGGATTTAAGCAGAAATATTATTTCAATTTCTTGTTTGGATAATGAAGGTTTTAAGTTCTTATTGAGAATAAGAAATTTTCTATTTATTTAAATGATGTGCTTTATGGTATTGCTAATTCATTTAATGGCCTTTATATCTTGGATGTCAAGAATGAAAATAATGTCTATCATGTAAATAAGAAATCTAAACCTAATGATGTAAATCATACTTATTTGTGGCATTGCCGTCTTGGTCATATTAATGAGAAGCGTATCTCAAAACTCCATGGGGACGGACTTTTGGGTTCATGTGACTTAGAGTCATATGATACTTGTGAGTCGTGTCTTCTTGGAAAAATGACTAAGACACTTTTACCAAGTTGGGTGAAAGGGCAAGCGACTTATTGGGGTTGATACATTCCGATGTATGCGGACCATTAAGTAGCAATGCTAGGGGAGGATTTCAATACTTCATAACCTTCACTGATGATTATAGTAGATTTGGGTATGTTTACCTAATGAAACATAAAAGTGAAGCATTTGAGATATTTAGAATATTTCAAAATGAAGTAGAAAAACAACTTGGCAAAAGTATAAAAGCACTTTGATCAGATCGAGGTGGAGAATACTTAAGTCAAGAATTTGATGATCATCTAAAGAATTGTGGAATAGTTTCACAATTGACTCCACCGGGAACACCACAATGGAATGGTGTGTCCGAGAGGAGGAATCGGACTTTGTTAGACATGGTTCGATCAATGATGAGTCAAGTTGATCTTCCAATATCCTTTTGGGTTACGCTCTAGAAACCGCTGCTTTCACACTAAATCGTGTTCCAACTAAATCGGTTCAAAAGACTCCATATGAGATGTGGAGCGGAAAGAAGCCTTGTCTATCTTTCATGAAGATTTGGGGTTGTGAAGTTTTGTCAAAAGACTTATCTCAGACAAACTTGCACACAAATCTGATAAATGTATTTTCGTGGGATATCCTAAGGAAACTAAAGGATATTACTTTTACAACCGAGAGGACAACAAAGTGTTTGTTGCCCGAACTGGTGTCTTTCTAGAGAAAGAGTTTCTCTCCAAAGAAATCAGTGGGAGTAAAATAAATCTTGAAGAAATTCGAGACCCAGAAAATAACATTGAACCAATGGTGGAGCAAGAACAAGAACCACAAGGAGTTGTAGAACCTGTTCAAAGTACACAAGCAACTCGCAGATCTAGTAGGTTACGATCTGAGCCCGAGAGATATGGATTTCTCGTAACGGATAGTAATGAGGTAGAAATCATTGAGAATGATGAACCGTCAACCTACCAAGAGGCGATGTCTTCTCCTGATTCGGACAAGTGGCTTGGAGCCATGGAATCCGAATTGCAATCCATGCAAGACAATCAAGTTTGGAATTTGATTGATGCGCCCGAAGGTGTAAAACCATCGATGCAAATGGGTCTTCAAGAAGAAGACTGACATGGATGGGAAGGTGCATACATACAAAGCTAGGCTTGTAGCGAAAGGTTTATAGGCAAGTTCATGGTATTGACTATGATGAGACCTTTTCACCCGTAGCAATGATCAAGTCTATAAGAATTTTGCTTGCCATTGCCGCATATCATGACTATGAAATATGGCAGATGGACATCAAAACCGCTTTCCTGAATGGAAAACTACAAGAGGATGTGTATATGACACAACTAGAAGGTTTTGAACAAGATTCTAAGGTATGCAAATTGCAAGATCCATCTATGGATTAAAGCAAGCTTCTAGGAGTTGGAATCTCCGCTTTGATGAATCGGTCAAAGAGTTTGGTTTCATCAAGAACGAAGATGAGCCTTGTGTATACAAGAAGATTAGTGGGAGCATAGTGCTATTCCTTGTTTTATACGTGGATGACATATTGCTCATTGGAAACGACATTCCTACACTTCAGTCTGTGAAGACTTGGTTAGGAAAGTGCTTCGCAATGAAAGATATGGGTGAAGCCGCATATATACTTGGCATTAAGATCTATAGAGATAGATCAAGGAGGCTACTTGTTTTAAGCCAAAGTACATACATTGACAAGGTCATTAGAAGATTCCGTATGGAAAATTCTAATAGAGGCACCTTGCCCGTGTTACATGGAATTTCTCTAAGCAAGACTCAATGTCCTAAGACAAAAGATGAGCGTGAGAAAATGAATGATGTTCCATATGCTTCGGCAATTGGGTCCATCATGTATGCCATGATTTGTACTAGGCCGGATGTATCTTATGCTTTGAGCATGACAAGTAGATACCAATCCAACCCTGGCGAAAATCACTGGATAGCTGTAAAAGCGATTCTTAAGTACTTGAGAAGAACTAAAGACTCGTTTTGGTCTATGGAGGAATGGAAGATGACCTCGTTGTAAATGCTTACACGGATGCAAGCTTCCAAACCGACAAAGATGATAGCCGATCGCAATCGGGTTTTGTGTTTATGTTAAATGGTGGAGCTGTAAGCTGGAAGAGTTCCAAGCAAAGTACAACCGCTGATTCTACAACAGAAGCTGAGTATATTGCTGCATCGGATGCTGCAAAGGAAGCTGTTTGGATTAAGAAGTTCATAACTGAACTTGAAGTGGTTCCTAGTATTAATCCAATAGACCTTTAATAATGGTGCTATTGCTCAAGCAAAGACCAAGAGCACATCAAAAATCCAAACACATACTTAGGCGTTTTCATATCATTCGAGAAATCGTTGATAGAGGAGACGTAAATATATGCAGAGTACCTACTGATGACAATGTTGCGGACCCGCTAACAAAGGGACTTCCACAAGCTAAACATGATGGTCATGTTAGGTCCATGGGTATTAGATACATGGGAGATTGAGCCTAGGGCAAGTGGGAGATTGTTGGTAGTGGTGCCCTAGGCACGTTTAATAAACATTGTAATTGTTATCATTTATTTTATATCAATAAAGAGATGTTTTGATTATTATTGTTGTTCATGTTTACTTATAATAATATCCGTCCCTAGTACTTGTTAAGCACTAGTATAAAGGCTAAATGATCATGGGATGATCATGTTAGATTTATGGGTACTTGTTTGGAACAAGGTACTGGACATGACCCGCTGGATGAGATTTATGTCATGGTCTATGTCGTACATATATCTCATATTAGTTATGTCATTTGAATCCTTAGACATGAAGTTATTATAGTCTTCCACTTGATGAACATTATGTTTGACATATTCAAACGCTACCTTTAACCGGGTAGTTACAAAGGGTATGATTTGCATAATCGGATTCACGTAGGGAATAGTAATAAGCTAAATGGATTTGTCCCTCTTCGGAGAGATGTCAAGCTTAGTGTTGGTCCCAGAAGGGCAACAAGGGTATGAAAAATGCTAGAGGGGGGGTAAATAGCGTTTTTAAAATTCTTTTCAAACCATTTTACGAAGCAATGGCAAATGCGCACGACTCTTAATTTGGCTAAGTATAGCGTGCAGCAAGAGTGTGAAATGCATAGCGGAAATTTAAAGCAATCACTTATGCGCAGGGAGATGCGCAGAAGTGTAAAACGCACGCGCTATGTTTTGGCTAAAGAGTGGCGCAAAATGGTAGTTAGGCAGAAATCAAACAAACACAATGCAAACGATGCAAAACAATCTACAAAGATCAAACAGGCAATATATTAGAAAAGCTTGAAAGTAATATGTAAAGCAGAATATAAAGACAAGCTATTTGGAGAGGTTCGATCGGGAAAAGATCTACGTCCTCTACCAAGATGGTTAGTCTTGGATTTTCTAAAGAGATCTTATTATATGAGAGAGTTACAAGTTACAACAATGTAGAACAAACTAACTCAAAGATCTATAATCTATGAAGAACAAATCCTAGACTAAACGGTGTATCTCTAGAAGTATGATCGAAATAATTAAAGCTTCAAGAGGTGTGTGTGTGTGTTCAGAAATTCTGGGCTCTATAAATCTGTGAGATGAAGAGCACGAAGAATTCTGGGTGATACAAGGCTTATAGGATCTGGGCTTGGTTGAGTATGAAGGTATGAAGGTTGATCTTGAGAATTCTGGAAATATGCAAGCAATCTTCAAATCTTCAAAGTTTCTCTTTGGAAGTAATAACTCAAGCAGCTTGGAAATGAGGATGAGCAAGGCTATTTATAGTGGAGCTTCAAAAACTAGCCGTTGGAGCTCTGAGCAAGGTTGATGCGCTGTCACAATGTGATTGCGCAGCTGTCCTTTATAGCCGTTGGAGACAGAGGAAGTGGATAAGCTTCAAACTTCTTCTAGAAGGATGACAGCTGTCTTCATTTTAAATTTCAAACATGAGGTGCGTCTCCATCTACGTGTATGCTAAGTGTGTTTGATTTGTCGTATGTACACATCAGCACTTTGGCTCATTTCAAAAAGCGTAGCTTGTTATGACGCTTTCCAAGCTTCTAAAAGGTAAGGTCAGGAAATGAGAGAATTGACTAAGGCAAGTATGCGCGCGCATGGAAGTCATGAGCGTTGAGTGCGCATAAGATGTGCTGCGTATGAGAGTCATGCGCATCCTTTAGTCATTTGCACATGAGACCTCAAATCCAAAGTTAAGAGAACTGTTGAAGTGTTAAGGACCAGGACAGAAGGACCTGCGTATGGGAATCATGCGCAAGTGATGGATGCGCAGATGATGATCTGCGCATGGTCTTCTTGCTTGCTCCTTGGTCTTCTTCAAATCTTGAAATTAAGCACAAGCACTTTCCAAGCTTCAAGAATATGAGGTTGTTGAAAGATAAGCATAAGGACCTAGTTAATCTGCTCTGCTCATAGAAGACATGCGTATAGAGAATGTGCAGACGTTCTGCTCATGAAAACTAAGCAAGTGTTGTTCTCCACATGAAAGCGAGCAGATAATGTTCTGCGCATGGAAATGAGCAAATGTTCACTGCGCATGAAGATGAGCAGATGATGCTCTGCGCTGCGCATGGAATGCCCTGCGCTGCGCATGGAATGCCCTGCGCTGCGCATGGAATGCCCTGCGCTGCGCATGGAATGCCCTGCGCTGCGCATGGAATGCTCTGCGCAGAGCATTCTTGGTCTTCAGTAATTGAAACCTCAATTCTAAGCATAAGCCCTAACCACTAAGCCTATTCTAAAAAGTGGACTTAGCTAAAAATTGAAGTTATAAAACTTCTTACATAAGATCTTAAAGTCCATAAAAAATAAGCATAGGTGATGGTATCAATCAATTATAACATAATTTGGGAGGGTTAAGAAATAAGCATACCCAACAATATCCCCCTAAATGATTGATGCCATTACCTACTATAACAAAGGCAATTCATTGTACTTGATAATAACATGTCCATAAAAGTGTGAATGGTAAATCATGCCTCAAGTCAATGCACACACTAACCAATGTACTTGATAATAGATTTCTAGCCTAACCAAAAGATACAACTTACAATATGGGAAATACAGAAATATCATTCAGTGCATACAGATAATATGAGTTTAGGATTGGTATGCGTTTAAACTGAATGTTTAAAACATCATGCACAGAAAATATGAGCAGTTAAGTATATGCGCATGAAGTTTGAAATAATGCGTTCATTGTTCCACAAACAAAAAGTTTGAATTGAACAAGGTTTTGGGAAAAGAAATGATGCATTATAAGTTTAGAGTTCACCTTTGAGAGAGCTCTGCGCACTTCATCTTGTAGCTTCCCAAATTGCTTAGCGCAGAGTTTCAATATTTGAAGCGGGAGCATCAAATCGGAACTTTTTGCCTTTGATAGATTACTCTCCCCCTTAATCTCTCCCCATTAATGCCTTTGTTCTCTCCCTATTTGCCTTTGTTAGATATATTTGCCTTTGTTAGAACTCTCCCCCTTAATGGCACAATCAATGCCTTATAGCATACTGGCCTGCGCATCGAGCCTAGCATCCTGCGCATCCAGTTGCTCTTGAATCTTTGCCTGCACAGTGACCACTTGAGGGATCTAAGGGAGCAGACATCGGAAGAATGATATAATGAGGTCCACGGGTTATGCGCATGAGGTTCATGCGCAGCAATATAATGTGCAGAGTTTCTTTGAAAACTCATAAATATTTTGCCTTGTGCGCAATATCTTGTGCGCTTCATATGCGCAGGCGCATGAGGCATTTCCTATCTTAGAGAATTATCAAGTAAACACAAGATCATTAGTATTGACAAATCATATGGACAATTAGCTAAGTTCAAGCATACCCATTTCTCCTCTCAAGAATACAAATCTCTTTGCGTCAAGAGCCTTTGTAAGAATATCAGCAATTTGATTATCTGTGCCCACGTGCTCTAAATGAATGTTTCCTTTTTCCACGTGGTCCTTGAGAAAGTGATATTTGATGTCGATGTGATTTGTCTTTGAATGCATGACAGGATTGTTGGAGACAGCTATGGTGGACATAATATCGCAGAATATTGGGCAGTTTGTTTCATGAATTCCATAGTCCACCAATTGTTGCTTCATCCATAGGATTTGGCAGCAGCAGCTTCCAGCAGCAATGTATTCAGCTTCTGTAGTGGAGATGGACACTGCAGCTTGCTTCTTGCTTGCCTACGCAACAAGTCGATTTCCAAGGAAATGATAAGTTCCACTTGTGCTCTTCCTGTCAATAGTGCATGCTGCGTAATCTGCATCTGAATAACCTAGCAAATCGAAATTCGAATCTTTGGTGTACCAAAGTCCAAGGTTAACAGTTCCAGAAAGATAACGAATAATGCGTTTAACAGCAGTTAAGTACGCTTCTCTAGGGTCCGCTTGATAGCGCGCACAGACACAAACACTAAACATAATATATGGCCTACTTGCAGTAAGATAGAGGAGAGAGCCAATCATACCTCAATATAAAGTTTGATCAACTTTCTTACCTTTCAAGTCTTTGTCAAGTTTGTTGCCCGTGGCCATTGGAGTGTCGTATGCTTTAGCATTCTCAAGTCCAAATTTCTTGATTAAGTCCCTTGTGTACTTGGCTTGATTTATGAAGATACCATCATTCAATTGCTTGATTTGAAGCCCAAGGAAGAATGTGAGTTCTCCCATCATGCTCATTTCAAACTTGCTTTTCATGAGCTTCTCAAAGCGCTTACAAAGTAACTCATTAGTAGAACCAAATATAATATCATCGACATAAATTTGAACAAGTAAAGAATGATCATTATACTTAGCAATAAAAAGAGTTGTATCGATTTTACCGCGCTTGAAGCCTTTCTCTAGTAGGAATTTTGATAGCGTATCGTACCATGCTCTTGGAGCTTGTTTAAGTCCATACAAAGCTTTTTTAAGCTTGAAGACATGATTTGGAAATCTGCTATCTTCAAATCCAGGTGGTTGTGCTACGTAGACCGTCTCTTGGAGTTCACCGTTGAGAAATGCGCTCTTCACATCCATTTGATAAAGCTTGAATTTCTTGTGAGAGGCATAAGCTAAGAAAATTCTTATAGCTTCAAGTCTTGCTACAGGCGCAAATGTTTCATTGTAGTCGATTCCTTCCTCTTGCCTATAGCCTTGTGCAACCAACCTTGCTTTGTTTCTTGTGATGCTTCCATTCTCATCCATCTTGTTTCTGAATACCCATTTTGTACCAATAACTCCTTGGTCATGAGGTCTGGGTACTAAGGTCCAAACCTTGCAGCGCTCAAATTGGTTAAGCTCTTCTTGCATAGCAGTAATCCAACTTGAATCTTGGAGCGCTTCGTCAATCTTCTTTGGTTCGATTTGAGAGATAAAGGAGTGATTTTCATCATCAAAGTTTGATGCTTTCCTAGTACGAACCCCTACATTGAGATCACCAATGATGTTTGAAGTTGGATGATCTCTAACTTCACGAACCTCAGGAGGTAAGTTAGGTTGAGTGGTAGGAATACAAAGATCTTCAATGGGTACTTCATTTGTTCCAGCATCAAGATCATTAAAAGTGATTTGCTGAAGTGAAGAAACATCATGCGTAGAAGGAGGAGTTTGCGCATCAGGAGTCGTCACTTCTGGCGCAGCATCGGGTGTATGCGCATGCGATGGACTTACTTGATTCTGATTTTGATAATCATTCTGCGCAGGTGCAGTTTGAGGCTGTGTACCTGTCTCATTATTCTCAACAGAATCATCAGAATCATTTCGAGCCAAATGTGGCTCAAGGAGAGAATGCTCATCAAAAGTAACATGTACAGATTCTACAATTACTAGAGTAGTTCTATTAAAAACACGAAAATCTTTAGAATGTTTGGCATACCCAACGAAAATACCTTCATCTGCTTTGGCGTCGAATTTACCTCTATGATCTTTGCCATTGTAGAGAATATAGCATTTGCAGCCAAAAATCTTGAAGAAAGCAATGTTGGGCGCTCTTCCTCTCCATAGCTCATATGGAGTCTTGTTGTAGGCTTTGTTGATGAGGGATCTATTCTGAGTAAAGCATGCAGTGTTGATAGCTTCTCCCTAAAAAGACTTGGGAAGCTTAGCTTCAGCTATCATTGTTTTTCCAGCCTCAATCAACGTGCGATTCTTTCTTTCCACAACGCCATTTTGTTGAGGAACTCCAGCAGCAGAGAAATTGTGATCAATTCCATGGTCATCGCAGTATTGAGCAACACCGTTATTCTTGAATTCAGTTCCGTTGTCTGATCTCACGCTCACGATGTCGTCTTCCTTTTGAGTTTGGAGCCTTCAGAATAGCGAAGTCAAGATATCATAGCAGTCATCTTTGGATATCATCATTTTGACCCATGTATATCTTGAGTAGTCATCCACCACAACTAAAGTATACTTGTTTCCTCCAATGATCGCGGTGGTGACAGGTCCAAACAAGTCTATGTGAAGCAGTTGTAAACATTTGGAAGTTGAGGAGGCAATCTTGCTGGAGAAAGACTGCTTAGGTTGTTTACCGAGCTGGCATGCTGCGCATTTTCTGTCATGATGGTTAGCTACTTTGGGAAGTCCTTTGACAAGATTTTCCCTTCCTATCTTAGCCAAATACTTGAAGTTCAAATGACTTAAGCGCTTATGCCATAGCCAGCTGCTTTCACTTACATTCTTTGCTACAAAACAGAGATTAGTGATAGAATCTATAGCAGTAAGATCAATAATGTAAACATTAGTCTTACGAGTCCCTGTGAGCAAAGTTAGTCCGGATATGCCATCTTTGATATAGTAGTGCGTTGCAGTGAAGTGACATTCCAAACCTTTATCGCAGAATTGTGATATGGAGAGCAGGTTGTGCTTGAGACCTTCTACGAGCGCAACTTTCTCAATGCACACTTTATCTTTTCTGATTCTTCCATATCCAACTATGTTCCCTTTGTTGTTATCTCCAAAAGTTACTGAGGGACCTCTTCCTTCATGCACATCTTCAAGGGCGGTGACATCTCCAGTCATGTGTCTAGAACATCCACTGTCGAGGTACCATATATGCGCTTTAGCTTGTGAAGAGTGCGCAGTGAAGCAGGATACCTGAAAAATAGACATTAAAGACGCAGGTCCCCTTTATTCTTGGGTCCTAGAGTTAGCAACTTTTGACAACCCACTCCTGTCTGACCTTAGGATTTTTACATCCCTTGGCATTAGGAGCAAATCGCAAAAGGCATTCTGCAGCCTTGTGACCTAAACCATCACACACAAAACAATGATGAAAGCCACTTTTAGATTGGGTTTTTACAAACTCTTTACTTTTCTTTGGCGCAGCATTCTTTACTGGAGCAGATGAACTTGCTTTGACAAATATCATTTTCTGAGGTTTGGGTGCGCTTTTCTTAAGAATGCGCATCTGGCGTTGAGTCGCATGGCTTTCATGCGCATGACCCTTTTGCGCAGATTTGGCATTTGAAGTTGAAGCGCAACCATAGTCAGAATATGAGTTGTCATGCGCAGGTTCAACTTTAGCCTTACCCTTGGCTTTTCCAGTTTGCATTTTTGGGTAGACATAATGGAAATTTTGTCTCTGGACTTTCTCCTGTCTTTTACCCATTGGAGCAGAGTTCTTTGCATTAGGAATTTCAATAGTTTGCTGAGATGTAAATTCCTTTTTCTTTTCAGAGCAAACTGCGCATTTAAAGTTGTCACTAGTTGAGAACCCCAAGCCTTCCTTATCTCCACTGGCTTTTTGGGATTCTAGAATTTGATCCATAGTGACACGAGATTTGGTCCACTCATCAGTGATCTTTGTGAGATCAGCTACTTGAGCAGCCAATTCTTCGTTTCTTACTTTAAATAGCGCATTTTGATCTGTAAGAAAACGGTTCTTTTCAGTAAGAGGAGTCATGCTCTTAATCTGCTCCTTAAGGAGGGTTATCTCAGATTTTAAAAGAGTTTTCTCCATCTTAAGCTGTGAAATTTCTCCAATTGATAAGTCCACTGCTTCTTTCATAGAATTGAATTTCTTGATTACCTTTTCAGCTTGTTGAAAAATAGACTCGCGCTCAGCAGCAGAGTCATCCTTTTCTATTACAATTTCAGCAGGAATTTCAAGAGATTCTTTGCGTGTTGGCGCAGCTACAAATTTCTTCGTTAGGTCTGATCTGGCAAATAAGTACTTGCCATTCTGTCTGGTTGGAGTTAGATGTCCCAGTTCCACCAGTTCTGTGATGGTGGGACCTTTCTTCTGAATAGTACTTGGCGCAGCCTTTGTGTCCATATCGGGATCATTTTCTGAATCGCTATCAGCATCGGCATTGGCCACTAAGCAGAGCAGTCCATCCTCATAGTCATCATCACTGTCTTCAGTGTCAGTCTCTATCCAAGTCTTCAGTTCCTTTTCTGCGCAGTCTTCTTCAGCAATCATTCCGCGCTGCTTTGAAAATCTCTGCGCAGGATTCCTCTTCATGTACTCAAATCTTAAAGTAGGGCATTTTGAAGCAAAATGACCAGGATTTCTACAGTTGTAGCAAACCAAGTCATCATCTTTATTTGAGACTCTTTCACGAGAGAACTTTGCAGGAGTTATACTTGAAGATCCAGGTTTTGAGAATTTCCTGAATTTTTGGAATCGCTTAACAAACATAGCGAAATCATCATCATCCATTTCAAGCAGAGAAGAAGTGGAGACTTTGTCTGAGGTTTGAGCAGGTGCAGGTTCTCTTTGAGCAATCATTGAAATTGCTTTTCCTTTTCCTTCAGTTTCATCAATTCGATCAAGCTTAAGCTCATACACTTTTAAGTTGGCGTATAAGCTACGCAGAGGCCAAGTATCTAGAAATCCAGAATCTTCCAGATGACTTGCCTTGTGCACATATCTGGAACCTAGCGCATCTAAGAATTGAGAGTTGACTTCTTTATTGGTGAAGGTAGTTCCAAGAGATTTACAAGAGTTTACAACAGCACAGAAGCGATCATAAGTTTGTCTCAAGGTTTCACCATCCTTTCTCATGAAGCAGTTGAATTTTCTTTTCACCACAAATCTTTTGTTTTCCTTGCTTACTTTGTCTCCATTCACATATCCTTCAATAGCCTCCCATAGTTCCTTTGCAGTTCCACCGCTCACAATTTGATTGTGCGTGGAGAGGTCTAGAGTGCTAAGAATGATGTTCCTTGCTCTTCCATCATAGCCAACCCATTTCTTTTCTTCATCGGTCCATTCCTCTTTGGCCTTCTTGATGGTAGGATTCTCCTTATTTGTAGCAGCATCAGGATTAGCCTTCATTGGAATGTAGGGTCCTTCAAGAACGATGTCGTGGAGGATCTCGTCGATAGAAGAAAAATGAGTGAGCATGCAGTGCTTCCAGATTTCGAAATGATCTTCATTCAGCACAGGGACATGTGAATAGTTAGCCATTGCCCAAGATTTTGAAGCCATCTTGAATCGGCACCCAAGCTGTTAAGCTTGAAAAACAAAACAAGTTTTATGAAGGTGTTTGCTCTGATACCACTTGTTGGTTCCAGAAGGGCAACAAGGGTATGAAAAATGCTAGGGGGGGGTGAATAGCGTTTTTAAAATTCTTTTCAAACCCTTTTGCGAAGCAATGGCAAATGCGCACGACTCTTAATTTGGCTAAGTATAGCGCGCAGCAAGAGTGTGAAATGCACAGCGGAAATTTAAAGCAATCACTTATGCGCAGGGAGATGCGCAGAAGTGTAAAACGCACGCGCTATGTTTTGGCTAAAGAGTGGCGTAAAATGGTACTTAGGCAGAAATCAAACAAACACAATGCAAACGATGCAAAACAATCTACAAAGATCGAACAAAGCAATATATTAGAAAAGCTTGAAAGTAATATGCAAAGCAGAATATAAAGACAAGCTATTTGGAGAGGTTCGATCGGGAAAAGATCTACGTCCTCTACCAAGATGGTTAGTCTTGGATTTTCTAAAGAGATCTTATTATATGAGAGAGTTACAAGTTACAACAATGTAGAACAAACTAACTCAAAAATCTATAATCTATGAAGAACAAATCCTAGACTAAACCGGTGTATCTCTAGAAGTATGATCGAAATAATCAAAGCTTCAAGAGGTGTGTGTGTGTTCAGAAATTCTGGGCTCTATAAATCTGTGAGATGAAGAGCACGAAGAATTATGGGTGATACAAGGCTTATAGGATCTGGGCTTGGTTGAGTATGAAGGTATGAAGGTTGATCTTGAGAATTCTGGAAATATGCAAGCAATCTTCAAATCTTCAAAGTTTCTCTTTTGGAAGTAATAACTCAAGCAGCTTGGAAATGAGGATGAGCAAGGCTATTTATAGTGGAGCTTCAAAAACTAGCCGTTGGAGCTCTGAGCAAGGTTGATGCGCTGTCACAATGTGATTGGCGCGCAGCTGTCCTTTATAGCCGTTGGAGACAGAGCAAGTGGATAAGCTTCAAACTTCTTCTAGAAGGACGACAGCTGTCTTCATTTTGAATTTCAAACATGAGGCGCGTCTCCATCTACGTGTATGCTAAGTGTGTTTGATTTGTCGTATGAACACATCAGCACTTTGGCTCATTTCAAAAAGCGTAGCTTGTTATGACGCTTTTCAAGCTTCTAAAAGGTAAGGTCAGGAAATGAGAGAATTGACTAAGGCAAGTATGCGCGCGCATGGAAGTCATGAGCGTTGAGTGCGCATAAGATGTGCTGCGTATGAGAGTCATGCGCATCCTTTAGTCATTTGCACATGAGACCTCAAATCCAAAGTTAAGAGAACTGTTGAAGTGTTAAGGACCAGGACAGAAGGACCTGCGTATGGGAATCATGCGCAAGTGATGGATGCGCAGATGATGATCTGCGCATGGTCTTCTTGCTTGCTCCTTGGTCTTCTTCAAATCTTGAAATTAAGCACAAGCGCTTTCCAAGCTTCAAGAATATGAGGTTGTTGAAAGATAAGCATAAGGACCTAGTTAATCTGCTCTGCTCATAGAAGACATGCGTATAGAGAATGTGCAGACGTTCTGCTCATGAAAACTAAGCAAGTGTTGTTCTCCACATGAAAGCGAGCAGATAATGTTCTGCGCATGGAAATGAGCAAATTTTCACTGCGCATGAAGATGAGCAGATGATGCTCTGCGCTGCGCATGGAATGCTCTGCGCTGCGCATGGAATGCTCTGCGCTGCGCATGGAATGCTCTGCGCTGCGCATGGAATGCTCTGCGCTTTATACTTGGTCTTCAGTAATTGAAACCTCAATTCTAAGCATAAGCCCTAACCACTAAGCCTATTCTAAAAAGTGGACTTAGCTAAAAATTGAAGTTATAAAACTTCTTACATAAGATCTTAAAGTCCATAAAAAAATAAGCATAGGTGATGGTATCAATCAATTCTAACATAATTTGGGAGGGTTAAGAAATAAGCATACCCAACACTTAGGCCTCTCGTAGGAATGATGTTGATGAAAATGTTCAGTCGGACTCAAATGAATTGATTAGATCAATGTCATTTGGATTATCAACATATTCGGAATCGAGAAAGTATTGAACAGAATAAGTTGACTTGTTGACCATGACTTGTGTTCAATGACATCGTGGACAATGGGATTGTGACATATTCTAAAGGAATGCGAACTTGTATCTAGTTATACTATTTAGGTAGGTATGACGGTTTGCTAGAACCTAATCATATCTTATGGTTTTATGTTTGAACCCATTGCCAACTTAGTGTAATCCTAGAGGGTCACACACAATAGAATGAATCTTAAATAAGGACTATATCGGAATATTGAGTTGAAGGACTTTGAAGGAATTTGGAAATTAGGGAAATCTGGGAAGGTGTGCGACCGCACAAAAGGGCTTGGGCGACTGCACAGCTTGGCTCAAAAAGTACCAGAAACCTTCCAGATAGATGTGCGGCCGCACATGTGGTTTTGGGCGGCCGCACACCTTGACGGGACTGGTTTCCTGATTTGATTAGGAAAAGGATTTTGGACGGGTTTTGACACAAGTTTCCTATTTGGAATATGTCTAACTTGTATATAAACAGCCAAATTCGGGCCATAACTATCCCTAGCTTTTGTGCAAGTCTCCAAAGAGTTTAAGAGAGTTTTATTTTGTTCTAAGATATCCTAGATTGAAGAATAAAATAATACACAAATAAAATTCCATATAGTTCATATTAATTGTGAGAACGTGTTTCACAATTTTGGTCTAGCAACCAAGATCAAGTGTTCTTGATGTTCAAGGTGTGGATACCGCTAGAGGGTGAAGCTTATCATCTTCAAAGTTCGTGTTCTTACTTGTTCGTGATTAAAGCTTCAATTTCTCCACCAAGATCAAAGACCAAATTCAAAGTCATCAAGGGTTAGTTTTCTAGTATTCATATTGCAAGTATTTGATTTAATCATATGAATGGATATATGGGCTTTGGGTTTCATAAAATTTTAAATGCTATTTTCCGTTGTGCATGTTACTTGGAAACCCAACACGTCCCCGTTTCCACCCCCGGTAAACCCTCTCTCTAATTTCTCCGGCGACGGCGCCTCTGAGTGTTGCTACTCCTTCTCCAGATCCAGTGCTGCTACTCCTTCTCCAGATCCGTCGCTTTCTCCGCCACAGTAAATCGTTCTTCTCCGTCTCCGGCACTCTCTCCGACAGGTGTTCTCTCTTTTCACCGGTGACCTAACTCCTTCCTCCTCACTGCCTCTCTCTTTCTCTCTCTCTCTCTCCATCTTATGTTCAGATATGTGTTGTTACACCATCGTTGTCGTCTCGGAGACCTTCCATTGGGATTCTAAGGAATATGAGATTTATTGTAAGCGTGGGATTTCTGATTTTCCTCTTTTATTTTTTCTCACCAACGAAGCCATGTACACAGTTGTAATTAAGAGAGATTTAAGATTGAACTGTTGTAATTTTTGAACTATGCTTTGGGCAAAGTCGATGTTTGTAGATGAAGGTAAAAATGGATATATATTTTTTTTGGAATTAGGAAATCATAAAAGAGGGGAAAGTGGTGGACTGATGGGATTTGGGTGGTGGTTACAGCTCAAGTTGCCACAATTTTGACCCAGTGGCGGAGCCAGAAAATTTAATCAAGGGGGAAAAAAAAATTTAGTGTATTTTTTCTCTTTAAATCAAAGGGGAAAGTTATAAAAAATTACACTAAACCCCATAATTTCGAAAATTTTGCACTAGTAAAAAAAAATTGTTATTGGTAGTTGTTATTCGAATAATTGTGAATTTGTTTTTTGAAGTTGTTCTCAGAACAATTTCGAATTTGTTCTTGAAACAGTTGTAATTGGTTCTTGATAATGAATTTGATTGATTTGGGTTGTTAAGTTCACATTTGTTTTTTTGGAACAACTGTAAACTTGTTCTTGAAAATTTTGTTCTTAGAACAACTGTGAATTGTGAATTTGTTCTTGGGATAAATGTGAACTTGATATTATTTTTTGATTTCCATGGAGATTGTGTGTGTTTGATATTATTTTAGTTGACAACTGTGAACTTACTGATAAGTTCACAGTTGTTTGGTCGACGGAGTTGGTGGTCGCTGTAGTTGATAGTGTCCTTAGTAGTAGTTTTAATTGACAACTGTGAACTTACTGATTTGTTCACAGTTGTTTGGTCGTCGGAGACGATCGTGTTATTAGTAGTTTAGTTGACAACTGTGAACTTACTAATTAGTTCACAGTTGTTTGTTCGCCGGAATTGATCGTGTTATTAGTTTAGTTGACAAGTGTGAACTTGTTCTTGGAACAAGTGCGAACTTACAATTGCGAACTTGTTATTGGAACAAGTGCGAACTTGTTATTGGAACAATTGCGAACTTACAATTGCGAACTTACAATTGTGAACTTACAATTGCGAACTTACAATTACGAACTTACAATTGTGAACTTACAACTGTGAAGTTGTTCTTGAAAAAAATAGTAATTTTTTTGTTTGAAAAATGTGAATTTGTTCTTGGAATAACTGTAAACTTGTTCTGGAACAACTGTGAACTTGTTTTTTATTTTTTTATTTTTTTTTTGAAAAATATGAATTTGTTCTTGGAATAACTGTAAACTTGTTCTGGAACAACTGTGAACTTAGATGGGACAACTGTGAATTTGTTCTTGATTTTTTTTTTTTTGAAAAATGTGAATTTGTTCTTGGAATAACTGTAAACTTGTTCTGAAACAACTGTGAACTTGTTCTTGAAAAAAAATATATTTTTTTTGAAAAATGTGAATTTGTTCTTGGAATAACTGTAAACTTGTTCTTGAACAAGTTGTCAGAGGTGATAGCCAGAAAATGGTAGGCAGAGGAGGTGTTCACGGGAAAATGGTGCCTAAAAGTCACTGAAAAACGGTCGCCGGAAAACAGTTACCGGAGGTGGTCGCCGAAAAAAGGTCGCCGTGTGTGGTCGCTGGAAAATAGTGGCCGGAAAGGTCGACGGAGGTGGTCGCCGGATTATGGCACCAAAAAATACTCACCGGGGGTGGTCGCCGGAAAATGGTTGACGGAGGTGGTCGTCGAAAAATGATAAGGAGACACTGAAGCTTGGTTGCCGGAAAACTGGAGCTTCAATGAGTTCCCGAAAACTGGAGCTTCGCCGGAATCATTGTCGATGTCAGTCTAGATCTGCAATTTCTTTACCCACCTTGTCAGATTTCTCTTACATTTGTGTCTGTGGGTATTAATTTCATGTTTAATTTTTAATGTGTGCGTTTGATTGTGAAACGCCGGCCATCTTCTTCTGCTTCATCCCACTCCCCGAAATCGCCTTTCACTCTCACTCTTTCTCTCGATTGTTACAGATCTGTTCGTTATGCGTTGTGCGTGTGTGGGCATCTGGGTTTGATTTGAGCGTGAATATGATTGCATTGAATCTAGTAAGACCCATGATTTAGTGGTCGACTGGTATGGTGGAGTTTAATCTGATCCATTTGCTAACTACCCGGAGTCATTTGTTTTGTTGTTGATGATGGTGTTTTGTGGTGGTATGTGGTTTGTGTTAACGGTGATGGGTGGTGGGTAGTGAGAGGTGGTGTGACGGAGGTGGGTGGTTGTGGTATGAACAAAAGATAAAAAGAATTATTCCATTCAAAAAATAAACATGATATATTTAGGATTTTTAAGTTTTATTCCTTACACTTTTACCCCCTATATGGAGTGTCCCGTTATGTTTTTAACGGGTGTTAAAAAATTGGTATCAAAATTTTCAAAATATTAAGTACCCAACCCACATTTGATATTTGCAAAGTTCGCAAGTCAAATTGATAAAAATTGAAAGTACGCATGTCAATTTTGCAATAAACTCAATTAAAAGTAGGCTATTTTGGGAAGTGTCAAGTGAGCTGGGACGGACCAAAATGAAAATAAGTGTCAAGTGAGCTGGAACGGAGGGAGTATATCATTACGCCAGAGTCTTCTATATATATACTCCCTCAGTTTCATGTCACTTGCCACTTATTTCCTTTTTCGTCCGTTCCACATCACTTGAGACTGCCCAAAATAGTAAAGAATTTTTACTATTCTTCCCACTCATTCTCTCTCCTACTTTACTTTTACACGCACAACACCAATCAACTTACTATTCCCCCCACTCATTCTCTCTCATATTTAGTTTTTCATACTCACAAACACCTCCTCCCACTATTTCTCTCTCTTACTTTTCCTTAATTTGTGTGCCAAATTTTTTGGTCTCAAGTCACATGAAACGGAGGGAGTATATATCTGTGTGTGTGTGTTGCCGGTGCACTTAAAAAAAGCCCAAAAAAAACCTATAAATTACAGTTGATCTTAGAGCATCCACAATGGTAGAGCTCTTTTAAAGAGCTTTTTTGTGATTCCAATATGCCACATATACTTCTAGTCAATAAATAAAAACTCAAAGCAAGTTCTACAATGGTATAGTTTTTTCATCAACTTTTTTGTGGCCCCTACATCCAACACTACAAAGAAAATAAGTATAAAGTATTGGTTAATATTTAATGGTCAATATGGGGAATAGGGGAATATGTAAAAAGTTAATGAAAAAGCTCTTATAAAGAGCTCTTTCCACAAAGAGTTGCTCTTTATTAAAGAGCTCTTCTAACTTTTTTAACAATGGTAAAAAGCTCTAGAGAGCTTTTTTATAAAAACAAAAAGCTCTCAAAAACCTCCCATTAGGGATGCTCTTAGACCGTAATTGTAATCATATCTATATTTATTAAAAGTCGACGTGGAAATTCGCCATGTGGACAGTTTAGGCTAAAGAATGCTTTTGGTGAAGCCATGTCATCACCATTCTTATTGATAAGTGACTCTTGATGTTCTTATTATTAGCTAATAATATTAGTTAATAATAATAATAGTTGTTATATAAGTTAACTATTACTATTAATAGTATTAGTAAACTATAATAGTTATTGTATAAGTTAACTATTATTATTAACAGTATTAGTTAACTATAATAGTTATTGTATAAGTTAACTATTACTATTAATAGTGTTAGTTAACTATAATGGTTATTGTATAAGTTAACTATTACTATTAATAGTATTAGTTAACTATAATAGGTACTATATAAGTTAACTATTACTATGAATAATATTAGTTAACTATAATAGTTATATAAGTTACTTATTACTATTAATAGTATTAGTTAACGTTAATAGTTACTCCCTCCATCCCAGAGTAAGAGTCCTACTTTTCATTTTGGTACGTCCTAGAGTAAGAGTCCTATTCCTAAAATGGCAAAGAATTTTTACTATTCACCCCACACATTCTCTCTCCTATTTTATTTTTATACTCACAACACCAATCAATTCACTATTCTCTCCCACTCATTCTCTCTCCTATTTTACTTTTACACTCACAACATTTACATCACTTCCAATATTTATTAATAAGCGTGCAAATGAGAGGTAGGACTCTTACTCCGGGACGGAGGGAGTACTATATAAGTTAACTATTACTATTAATAGTATTAGTTAACCATAATAGTTACTATATAGGTTAACTTTTACTATTGACAATAATAGTTAATTACAACAGTTACTATATATATATATATATATATATATATATATATATATAACTTTTACTAATAACATTATTAGTTAATTATAATAGTGATTATATAAGTTAATAATTATTATTTTTAAAGAAATTAACTATTGATATTAATAATATTACTAAATCATAATAGTTACTCTCTTCATTCCAAATTGAATGTCCTGTTTATACTAAAATGAATGATTTTTTGAAATTTTACATTCAAATAATTTTGTACCTAAGATTTTTTTCATATATCATTATATGCATTGATTTAAGTGCAACGGTTACTAAAATATGAAGAGTCACAATAAAATTTAATATATTAAAAATAATTATGATAAAGTGACTTTAACTTCTCCGGTATAAGAAATGAAAAGTTATAATTTGAAATGTAAAGTCACAAAAAATAAACTTTTTGTTTGCTACTTAAAACAAATGAAAAGTCTTCAAACAATTTATTTTGTTTAACTAATAAATTAAAAAGTTTATGTTGATGCAACTCTTTTTTTTTTTAATTTTTTTTTTCAAATTTAATTCATAATTGAACTCAATACATAATCATCAGCAGAAGCGCCTAGGAGACAAATCCTAAGGAGAGAAAAATCTTCTCTCTAACTTCTGGGGGAAGGGGGATCGAACCCATGACCTCCAAGTTGGAAGCCATGAGCTCTGGCCACCAGGCCAAAGCCTGTCCAGCAAACAAAGGAAAAGTCACAAAAAACATTAATCTTGATTTTAAATCCAAAGTTAGAAAATGATTTACTCTTTAATTTATCCCCCGAAATAAAAGGAAAATTACAATGTAATTGATTATTTACATGTCTTCTTTTTTAGTTGTATTTTTGAGACACTTAAAAATTATTTTTCTTTAATCATAATAAAATATATTCCATTTGACTACTAAATAAACGACAAATTGTATATAACGCACGGGATTTTTCCTAGTACAGTAAATAAAGAGTTTAAATCTTTTGTGGCACTTTGTGTACCACTTCATGTGCCACAAGTGATCTAATGGCTCAGAGTTATTGAGATGAGTATTATTGTAATATTATGCAAACATGTGAACGGTTGAATTACAAGTGGTACATGAAGTAACCCACAAAAGTGGTACAGGAGATCTGTACATCCTTTACCCAACCAACCCAACGGCCAACAGCACTTGTAAGTTGTACTATACTTGTATCTCAAAAGCACAATTTTTTTTAGGGTAAATATAAAGTCACAAAAAAGTGTCACAAAATGTGGCTTACAAATTGATGTGTCAAAATTTAATTGGTGTTTTTAATTATAGTGTGCCGGGTCCATGTTGTGGATTAGACCCTCACAACCCAAGCAATAACCCCCAAGAAAATAATGGCACACAAACAAAGCACAAGAAAATAACAAAGCAAAAGACATAGAAATTGTTTACCCAGTTCGTCAATATGTTTGACTACGTCTGGGGGCACTACCAAGCCAGGATCTTGCACTATAATATGTTATCTTGAAGTTACAATGAGTTTAGGGGCGGAACTTTACTTAAATATGTGACCAGGAATACAAACCTAACCCTAGATGGACAAAGGAACCCGAAAATTGGCCTAGAATCCGAATCAGTTTTTGTCTCTCCCGACAAGTGGGCGGTCGCCCGTATTGGTCCTGGGTGGTCGCCCATAAAACTGCTCCTTCGGATTGAACAGACTGATTAAGTGGGCGGTCGCCCACCATCACCCTGGGCGGCCGCCCAGAGCAACAGTCACTCCGACGATTTTCTTCCTTTTTGCTCCGAAGTCTAGTCCCGGTTGGTCTTCTATTCCAACAATCTCCCACCTAGAGATCAACCGCGCATACAAGCCCCGTATCCGTTCTTCAACTCATCCTTGGTGCCATAGTGCTCACCTCGATCATGGTAGTGCCTTCCTCCTCTCCTATTCTCCAAGCCCAATTGAAGCTATACATAGCTACAACTTTTCAAGGTTTACCACCTTGGTCAACATGTCAGCCGGGTTATCCGATCCCAAAATCTTCTCTAGCCTTAAGATCTTCCTTTCCAAGAGATGCCTGATGTAGTGAAACCTCAGCTCAATGTGCTTCGTCCTAGAATGAAACGCCGGATTCCTAGCCAAATGAATTGCACTCTGATTGTCACTGTAGAGAGCATTACCACTTCGCGTCTTCCCAAGTTCACCCAAGAAGTTCTGCAACCATACCATCTCTTTGCTTGCCTCTGTCACTGCCACATATTCTGCTTCCGCAGTCGACTGAGCCATGATCTTCTGCAATTTAGAAGCCCAGGAGATAGCCGTACCACCCAATGTGAAAACATAACCCGTAGTACTTCTCCTCTTATCAAGATCGCTTGATGCCAAATCCGCATCCACATAACCCGCTAACACGACCTCCTTGTTTGAGAAACATAGAGCCTTACCAGCAGTACCCTTTAAGTAGCGCAGGATCCATTTAACCGCTTCCCAATGTTGCTTCCCTGGATTGCCCATGTACCGGTTGACTACTCCCACCGCATGTGCAATGTCCGGCCTTGTACACACCATTGCATACATTAGACTCCCCACTGCCGAAGCATATGGAGTCCTCTCCATCTTGTCACGCTCCTCCTTGCCCTTAGGTGAGTCCTTCTAGGATAGCTTGAAGTGCATACCCAATGGTGTCCCTGTTGGCTTCGCCTCTTCCATGCAAAACCTTGCCAAGACTTTCTCAACGTATTCTGCTTGTGAAAGAACCAACTTACCCAACTCCCTATTCCGGTCAATCCGCATGCCCAAGATTTTTCTGGCCTCCCTCAAATCCTTCATCTCGAACCGTTCTGACAACTGAGCCTTCAATCTGTTTACCTCTCTACTGCTAGAGCCCGCTATTAACATGTCATCCACATATAACAGCAAGATTATATACCCATTGTCCGTGTTCTTGAAGTAGGCAACAATGATCCGCCTCACATCTGATAAAATCAATATCGTGCATGAATCCATCGAACTTCCTGTACCACTGCCTAGGAGCTTGTTTAAGGCCATACAAACTCTTAGTCAATCTGCAAACCAGTTCCTCGCTACCCTTAGACAAGTAACCCTCTGGTTGTACCATGTAAATTTCTTCCTCCAAATCCCCATGAAGAAATGCCGTCTTTACATCCATCTGTTCCAGCAACAAGTTATCTGCCACTACTATCCCCAGAACCATTCTGATAGTGGTCATTTTTACAACAGGAGTGAATACCTCGGTGTAGTCAATACCGTACTTTTGCTGAAACCCTTTTACAACCAGCCTTGCCTTGTAACGCTTACTGCCGTTTGCTTCCTCCTTAATCCTGTAAACCCACTTATTATGCAATGCCTTCTTCCCCTTAGGCAGTTTAATCATCTCCCAAGTTTTATTGGCCTTCAATGAGTCCATCTCATCATCCATCGCAGCTTTCCACTTGTCACAAAGTGTACTACGAACAGCCTCCGCATAACATTCCGGCTCACCACTATCTGTCAGCAACAAATAGTAATTTGAAGGAGTATATCTTTCAGGTGATCCACGCAATCTGCTGGATCTACGCAGCGGAATATCCGGTTCCGGAGTATGTGGTTCATTTTCAGTGACCCCGTGACCATGGTCATCATGAACCGTCCTGCTCCCACCCGAGTCTGGAATATCCACCTCTACAACCTCCGGTTCCGAACTAATATCATCAGATGCCCCCTTTCTGTCCTTGTACAATACCTGTTCATTGAATACCACATCTCGACTACGAATAATTTTATGGTTTTGGTCATCCCAAAACTTGTACCCGAAGTCATCCCCGCCATACCCAATAAACGTACATTTTACAGATTTTGCATCTAACTTAGTTCTATCAGCAGAATCAATATGAACATATGAGACGCAGCCAAATATGCGAAGAAATGACAGATTTACCTGCTTGCCACTCCATGCTTCCTCTGGAATTTCATTCCCCAATGGTACCGATGGTCCCCGATTGATCAAGAAAGCTGCTGTGTCAACTGCATATGCCCAGAACGTCTTCGGAAGTCCACACTTCAACCTCATACTTCTAGCCCGCTCGTTCAATGTCCTGTTCATCCTCTCTGCAACCCCGTTGTGTTGTGGTGTGCCCTTTGGAGTCTTCTCCATGCGAATTCCATTCGCTGCACAATATTCCTTGAACTCCCCGAGCTCATACTCCCCTCCGTTATCTGACCTCAAGCACTTAAGCTTAAGTCCCGTCTGATTCTCCACCAAAGCCTTCCATTTCTTAAACACCTCGAATGCCTCATCTTTGTGTTTCAAGAAATAAACCCAGACTTTCCTTGTCGAATCATCAATAAAGGTCATGTAATATGACGCACCACCTAGAGAAGTTACCGGGGCCGGCCCCCACAAATCCGTGTGGACCAAATCCAACTTTGCTTCCCTCAAAGCCCAACCTGTCCTCGAGAAATTACTCCTCGCCTGTTTGCCAAACACACAATCTTCGCAGATCCCCACATCGACTGTCTTCAAACCCGGTAGTCTTCCCTTTGAGCAAAGTACTTTCATCCCCTTCTCACTCATGTGACCCAATCGACAGTGCCACAAATCTGTATCACCCTTGGCTGACGCCACCGCGATACTTGCCTTGGTGTTATTCGCCAAATACAATGTCCCCTCTTTATTACCCCGAGCGATCTCAGAATCCTTCTTGGTAATAACCCAATTCCTGCAGCCAAAAGTTACCTTGTAACCTTCTTCATCCAACTGCCCAACTGAAAGCAGGTTCTTTTTCAAACCCGGAATGTGTCTGACCCCGTGTAGATGTAGGACCTTCCCGTCCGATGCTCCTATTCTGACATCCACCTTCCCCTTGATTTCCAAAGGCTCGCCATCAGCCAGATAGACCTTACCGAAATCACCGGAAGTATAATTCTCCATCTCTTCTGCATGCCCGCAAGAGTGGAATGATGCCCCCGAATCCAGCACCCATAATTCTAGTGCACTACTAACACTCAGAACCAGTACATCATCACCTTCGACTGTCACATTCACCGAATTGCCCCACGATTGGGACAATCCTTCTTGTAGTGTCCTAACTCCTTGCAATGATAACACTGGACCGATCCTTTCGTGACCCTTGGTTTATCTCTGATCTCCACGGCCTTTCCCTTACCATCCACTACGTTTTCCCTTGATTCAGTTCTCCTTTTATTGCTAGTACCCGGCCTTCCCCTGCTAGTAGTAGCTAAGGCCGATCCCGAAGTAGACGATGTCCCCAATTTCTTCAAACGATTTTCCTCGCCCAACAGAAAGTCTTTAACATCATCATACTTCAAGTTGTTCTTACCCGCTGAAGCATTGATCGCTGTCACCGTTCCGCTCCAACTTCCTGATAAAGACGCTAGCAACAAGCACGCATGAACCTCATCATCAAACGTAATATCCAACGCAGTCAATGAGTCTATAACATCCATAAACTCATCGATGTGTTTAGCTAAGGATCCTCCCTCTTGCATCTTGAGACTACCCACCTTGCATATCAAATCAACCTTGTTTACAGCAGATGGAGTTTCAAATCTCTCAGTAAGATAATCCAATAGCTCCTTTGTGGTTTTTGCCTTCTTGGTAGTCTTCGCGATCCACTTCGACAAAGTAGATCTAACCACCCCTAGGGCTTTCCGATCCATGAGATCTCAATCTTCTTGCTTTTCTCCTTCCGGCTTGACTCCCTTTAGAGGCTTATAGAGATCTTTGTTGTACAAGAGATCCTCTATTTGCATCCTCCAAAAACCGTAGTCAGACCCATCGAATTTCTCCACCGCTTGTTTATCCTTGCCCATTCTTGATTGCTTGACAAACCCCAATCGTCCGATAAACCAATCGATCGATTAACCCTGATCTCCAGCCAGAGCTCTTGATACCAGTTTTTGTGGATTAGACTTTCACAACCCAAGCAATAACCCCCAAGAAAATAATGGCACACAAACAAAGCACAAGAAAATAACAAAGCAAAGACACAGAAATTGTTTACCCAGTTCGTCAATATGTTTGACTACGTCTGGGGGTACTACCAAGCCAGGATCTTGCACTATAATATGTTATCTTGAAGTTACAATGAGTTTAGGGGCGGAACTTTACTTAAATATGTGCCCAGGAATACAAACCTAACCCTAGATGGACAAAGGAACCCGAAAATTGGCCTAGAATCCGAACCAGTTTTTGTCTCTCCCGACAAGTGGGCGGTCGCCCATATTGGTCCTGGGCGGTCGCCCATAAAACTGCTCCTCCGGATTGAACAGACTGATTAAGTGGGCGGTCGCCCACCATCACCCTGGGCGGCCGCCCAGAGCAACAGTCACTCCGACGATTTTCTTCCTTTTTGCTCCGAAGTCTAGTCCTAGTTGGTCCTCTATTCCAACAGTCCATAATCGATGTAACTAATAAAATATCGCCACCTCACTTTGTATCCATGATTTTGTAAACTTCTCTTTTGTCCCATCCAT
Source organism: Campanula takesimana (assembly GCA_026119855.1). NCBI lineage: Eukaryota > Viridiplantae > Streptophyta > Magnoliopsida > Asterales > Campanulaceae > Campanula > Campanula takesimana. The sequence goes on along the minus strand of JAOWBW010000157.1, from coordinate 40,000 downwards.
GATTTTGTAAACTTCTCTTTTGTTCCGTAGCATTGCCAAAAAAAAAAAAAAAAAAAAAAAAAAGTCCCCAATTGTAAACAGACGCCCTATAGTTTTACCGGTGCGGATAAATATCCCCAGTATAACTTCTCGTCTGTTTGCTCCGAAAAAAAGCAATACAGAACAATGAAGGAAATGGTATGTTAAGTTTTTGCTTCCTTCATTCTTGCCGGTGACTATAATGCCAGTACAGTGTTTGATAAAATGCTTGTGAGAGATGGAGGAAATGGTTCAAATATTGTGTTTCCTTCATTCTTGCTGGTTTCTGGCTGGTGGGTGATTGTGATGCTCATAGAGTGTTTGATGAAATGCTTTTGTGAGAGCTGCAGTTTCTGTCGCTGAGCTTGGTTGAAGAGTTCACTTGCCTAGCATTGACTGATATGAACAGATTTGCTGCCAATGCCATACCTCGAATCGCATTGATTTTTGCAGAATCCAACATTATTTGGGATGTCTGTTGAAGAGTTGAAGAATCAGATATGGTAATTTGATTCCCTTCTCTAATACCATCGGTGATAATATATGTTGGAGCACTTGTTTCCTTACTGATAGTGGGGTTTTCTTTATAATAAATTTTGTACGCCGTGTTCACTTTGATAATTCTGATTCTCTTCTCTAATTCCATCGGTGATAATATACGTTGGAGTACTTGTTTCTTTACTGATAGTGGGGTTTTCTTGACAATAAATTTTCTAATCCTTTGTTCACTTTGATACTATCGTACAAGAAGATAGTAATATTTACGGAGTATGTAAGATACATTGCCTTCGGATGGAGTTAGGGGTCGGGGGATAAATGAGGAACAAAAAGAGTGGTAAAATGAATAAAAAAGACGTTATGTAAAAGCAGAGCTTCGTTAAAATGCCGCGGGGTATTTGTTAGTTTACCCCGAATACATTTGGTAATCAGTTGCAAATAAAAGAAAAGAAAATTATAGCATAGGATCTATTGGTTAGATGCCTGAACTTAAACTTCCGTAGTGAGTGATTACGTTACAAACTCAATAGACATGCACTCTTTTGACATATGTACTGTACATAGTAAACTTAAGCTTTCTCACAACTGCACTCGCATCACCTTGAAAACACCTTAAAAACCACAAAAAGTTATCTTAAGCTTAAACTTCGATTGTCTCCTGATTCAGTGCTGTATATCTCCATCTTTCCTTCTCTATGAAGTCTGCATCCAAGAAACGAGCAATAAAAGCCCAAAGTTTATAAACATCTTCAAAATTAGCTAGGAAACCAAGGGCAGCTGTGACCACAGCTATCCCTTGTTCACATTTTTTCTTCTTGCTTCCCATCAATTCTTTCTCCTCACCTTTTCTTTTCTCCATGACCATCTCTTTCTCTTCTACATACTCGTCTGCAAACCAGATTTGATGTAAGAACCCATTGCTAAGAGATATATTGCTTCTATCAGCCAGTTTCTGTATGAGAACAGGCTCCACCTTCTCCCCTTTCCAATCATACACGTTGAATGCCAATGCTGGCCCCCGATCAAAACTTACTTTAGGGCCATATATCCTGACAAGGGGTGTCTTGCTCTCTGTATTGGGATGCTCAAGCTTCATTAGTGCATTTATTAGCCAGTTTATTAAGCACCTTGTCCTAGTACTGATCAGCATCAATCCCAATGAATCCACATGCTTCAATCCCCTACATTCAATCTCTAACTTCCCTTCTCCTTTGTGCTCATTTTTTCCCTCCTCAACTGTTACAATGGCTGTATCTGTTCTCTCTTTGGTTTTAGCTTCACCACTGCATATCTGTGAGGTCTCTCCCTTTTCAAATGCTGTGTCTTTTGTATCTGAAGAATACAGGTCCAGTTGAAAGGTTGTTGTTGTTGTTGGAAGAAGACTTACAATCCCTGCGCATGTAGAGTCTTCCAAGATTGATATGATTGATTTTTTAACAAGTAGACATCCAAACCCAGTCGGGTTTTCCCCAAACACCTTGTAAAAGGAACAAACAAGGAAATCAGGCTGAATTAGAGAAAGACCAAAGCTGTCCATGTCCTTTGGCCCTAATGCACAAGCATCAAGCAAGACATGCCACCCATTCTCCTGTGCCATGCTCATCCATTGATATGAGTGGCTTGCACCCGTCATTCTAGACTGAAGAGGGAACACAAAAAGTCCCCTTGTTTTTTTCTTCTTACTCTTTCTCTTGACCATACTCCTCAACTTTGTCGAGTGAATTCTTAGTCTTGGCCACTTGAACTCCGCCAACATAACTCGAGCCCCTCTCTTCACGGACGTAGTAATCATTGTGTCCACCGCCTCACTCTTGTAATCATAAACTGTCAGAAGCTTTTTACTGGATTGAAAAGGGTACGACTCTGCCACAAGCTTAAAAGCTGATGACTTGTTTGCAGTAAATACCATACTATAATCATTATCTGTGATATTGAGAAATTTCATTATCCTTTTCCTGATTCCACCTTCCAGTTCTGATCCTTTACCACCGTGAAGGAGCTGCGATTTTAGATTCACTGACTTATAAGATGCAGTAAATAATGGAAATCCCGAATGTTGATGCTGTGTAAAAGAAATGTTTGTTTGAAGCTGCAGGTGGGAGAAGAGACCGATGCCAATATAATCAAGACATACATGGTTTGAAAGAGAAAGATGGCAGTACTCCTTGGCACGGATACGGTCAATTATGGAAGTTTCAGAATATTGAGGATATGCTTTTGTGAACTTTGTGTATGATTCTTTCAAAGGAGGCAGAGATTCATGGTCAGTGAATTGGGTATTTGGGAAGAAAGAAGAAGCAGTTGTGGCTATAAAATTTCGCCTACAAGCTGATGTTGTGCTGATGGGCTTGGGACTGGTGTTTTGAAGTTCGGGGAAAGAAGTTGGACGGCAACCTTGAAGGCATACTTGTGTCACTTCCCTCAAGCAAGGTGACTGCATAATGTCTAGTATCTTATTTTCTCTCTCTTGAATTGTTTCACACTGATCTGTTTCATATAGCTTTCATGTCTTTAATAGCAATTCTTATTGGTTAAGAAAGTAGAAAGTTGTGTTTGAAAGTGATTTTTAATGGGATACAAAATGATTGTGTTTGAACAGGTCAGTTTACAATGCTTGACCTTTTCTTCCCTTTTGATAAAATTGGCCCTGCCTTTATTATACTAACTATATATTGAGAGAAAAGAAAAGAAAAGAAGGGGGAGAAATATTTTTTTTACCCTTTACCAGCTCACTCATGACCCACCAATTTATTCCTTCTTCAATCTTAAAATGAATATTAAATTTTCAGATTTTTCTGTGCTAAGTGAGTGTTTTTTTTTTTTTTTTTTTTTTTTGCACTTGCAATGATATGATGTGAAAAGTAAAGATATTTGAGTATATACTCCCTTTTGGTGGTCCCATTGATAAGTTCCATTTCCCAAAATGGAAGGGACTTACATGTCATACTCACAACAACTATCCATTACTATTTCCCACTGCACTTAACAATTTCCTACCTCATCATTCATACTCACGAGTTAAGCACCTATTTGGTCCTTAACCTATTGAGTTGTTTTCCTTTTGGTCCTTAACCTATTTTGGTTTTCCTTTTGGTCCTTGATGTACCTAGTTGCAGGATAAAGTGGTCCTTAACCTATTTTAGTTTTCCTTTTGGTCCTTGATGTACCTATTTGCAGGACAAAGTGGTCCTTGACTTATTTTGGTTTTCCTTTCGGTCAACAAGTCATGTCGACGATTTTAAGGACCACTTTGTCCGGCAAATAGGTACATCAAGGACCAAAAGGAAAACTAAAATAGGTTAAGGACCACTTTATCCTGCAACTAGGTACTGTAGACACCCCGCCTTGGACCTCTCATGTCCCGATTGCATACACATTATTTGTCTTCCTCTTTTCTGTTAAGTTTTGTTACTTTTTGTTAACTTTCGTTACTTTCCGTTAAGTTTCTGACTTACTCCGTTAGTCTTGGATTTGACTAGGTGGCAAAGTCAACCTTGAGTCTTTGTTTCATTTATTTTCGTTGACTTTCGTGATGTTCGTTAAGTTTTTGGACTAATTCCGTTAGTTCTGGGGCTTAACTGCATAACGGGGTTAACATTTGGGCTAAAATATGAATTTTCTGAAGCTGGGATGCGCACGCCTTCGCCCTCCTTTGTGGGAGGCGTGCTCCTCCCATAGGGGGGGGGTGGGAAGCGCGCGCTTCCCGCTTCCAGAATCTCAGATTTGGCCAAATTTCCCTCATTTTCTGATTTGTAACCCCCAAGGCCATTATGCCTTGGCTTGATCCGGGGAAGGGCCATCTTTGTGACCAAAATCTCAGATTTGGCCAAATTTCCCTCCTTTTCTGATTTGTAACCCCCAAGGCCATTATGCCTTGGCTTGATCCGGGGAAGGGCCATCTTTGTGACCAAAAACACTTCCCTAACACCTATAAATACCTCTTCATTCCACCATGGAAAGGGAGGAAGAATTCTTGTGTCAAAAACACTCTAAACACACAAAAGTCCATTTTCAAAGGTAGTCATTATACACAAAGTTTGGTCCTTCCTTTTGCAAGAACAAGGTACAATGTCCATTTTCTTCCTATAAATTCTTGTTTTATCTTATATTCTCTCTTTATCACTTCTTAAACAAAAAACCTTTTAAATTACTTTCTTCATCTCTAATGTGTATGCAATCTCCATAAAAAGGGATACAACCAAAAGACCACTTCACTATTGAAGTTTGGTCAAGGTTACATCCCAACATTTTAATTCCACTTTAATTTACATTCTCATTTCTTAATGTAATTACCTAGCAATAATTCGACATGTAATCTTTAGCATAAATCAATAAATAAACAATTCTCCTTTATTTTTCCTCTATAAATTTCCCCTTTCTTTTCATTATAATTGTTAGCACATTTCTCTTATTATTAAATTGAAGGACATTTAACATTAGAACACCAAAAGTAGCAAGACCCGCGTAAGCGGGGCGGAGTGGGTGTTTAAGTACTTCCCATTCCGTCACCTAACCCCCGAACCCCTCATCTCAAGAATCTTTGGTTTCGTAATCAATAAAAAAGGGCTATTTTCTTAGGTTTTCTCGCGTTCCTCTAAAACGTGGGTGACGACTCTTAAAATCAAGTAGACATCCTAGGTAATTCACCGCTCTAGCCAAGCCGTGGTTCCCCGGGGTATCTACAGTGGCGACTCTGCTGGGGATGATAGAGGGTTAAACTTGCGTTTTTCGTTTTTGGTGTTCTTTTATTTTATTTTCTGGGCATTCTGGTAAAAAAGGTAGGAAGCGCGCGCCTCTGGCCTTCTTGGCCTAAAGCGCGCGCGTCCGACCCTAATTACCAGAATCGCCCGCCTCCCATCTTGTCCTTCAATTCCATGTTTCTGTGCTAACGTTTACTGCAGGGGAAAAAGTTCTATAATTTAGGGTCAAGGCAATCCCTTGAACCCGCTGACTTGCAGGTACTGCCCAGAAGCGGGCGCCTCCACTTCTCTCAGTCTAACGCGCGCGCCTCCCGAGTAGGAACCTGAATGCTCGTGCTTCTAGGCATTTCCCAGAAACAGAAACAGTGAACAGAATGGGCAATTTTGACAGTGTGTGGGCACCGGGCCTGCATACACCCCTTTTACTTTTGTTTATTCATTTTTATCGGTCACACGGGTGATTCGAAAGTTGTAAATTACGTGCTTATTTGTTTTTTTTATTTCCTTTGAATTTTTTTTTTATATTTTGTCACTTGTTAGACCTCACACTACGCGCACAATTCTTATCAACTGCTCACTATCGAGTCGCACAAGTCCAACCCCAAACCCGTCGAGGCCCGTCCTAGGAAGTTTCAAGCTCCACTCGACCTTGACTCTTCCGAAGCGGTAAACCTCAGCCCGTGGCGTAGTTCATGACTACATGTCGGGGGTGACCTTTAAGCCTCTCTTTAGCCGAGCACAAACCACACAATTCTAGTTAGGGTCTAACACTCCGTGACTCAAGTCGGTTTCCATGTGCCGAGATTTCCCTAAACTAATGTCTTCAAATCATACATACGACTCATTGTTATGGACGAAATAAAACTCCGTCCCCAAGTGGTCATAATGGACGCAAATAAAAAATCCGTCCCCGCATGTATGATTTACTACATTAATTTAGTTTAATCCCGACACATGTAGGATTCACAAGCGTGGTGGAATCTGATGAGTATATGGGACCGCGAGAAGGTCTATATACTAGTGTGACGATTCCACTATTTTTCTAGAAACCCCAAAAAGGACCGCGTCCTTCCGACTTTTGTAAATAAAAAAAAAAGAGTCAATTTTCTTTATGTGGTTGAGTCTTTTCTTGTTTGTGGGTGAAATCATTTTATCCAAAAGGTGTTTGTGGGGCCATCCTAAGATCGACCGTGTTCTCTCCATAGGTCCAATGGCTTCAAACGGCAACGACAACGGCATTCCCGTGTCCAACGAAGGGTTACTCAACATGGTGAAAGTATTGAAAGGGCAAATTGATACATTAGCCGAGGATGTTCGCCGCAAGGATGATTTATGGCAAGCCCGTTACGAGCATGTGGAAATGGCCCATAAAAGAGAAGTATCCAAACTCGAGGACCAATTGAAGGGGCTCACGAATGAAAGAAAGGTCCAAGGCATCAATACCGGTTTGGTCAACACTCTCATGTCCTACATTGACCAAAAGCTCAGTGGGCTAAATTTGCACAAAGGCCCAAGCTCCGATCTTCATCATGTTCTTTTCTCATGAACACTATGGTGGCCCTTCCCGAAAAATTCAAGATGCCCGATATTGGCAAGTTCAAAGGCACCTCTTGTCCCGATGCTCATGTCGACTCCTACATTTGGGCTATGCTACCAAAGAAAATGTCTCCTCAAATAATGGCACAATGCTTCCCGCTTACTCTCGATGGGGTCGCAAAAGATTGGTATATGAGTCTTCCAGTTTCCACCCACCTCAATTGGGATGCCGCTATGCTTGCCTTCAAGTCACATTATCAAGGCAACTCCATATTCCGCCCCACCAAGAAGGAATTGGAGAGCACCATGCAAATGGGTGATGAATCATTTGGGGACTTCTATCACCGTTGGAATGACAAGATTAGCCGAGATGGTTGATAGGCCTTCCAAGAAGGAACAAATGGACATCTTCTTGAAGTGTTTGAAAATGGACTACCGCACTCATCTTAGTGGGGCTTTTCACTCCGATTTTTCAAGCATGTATGATGCGGGGGTTAGAATTGACAATTTGCTCCGAGAAGTGGCCGAGTCTTCCTATGACACAAGCTTCAACGACAAAGGTTCCCAAGCAATGACATGGAAGAATGTAGTGACATGGAAGACTACAACGACAATGAGGACTACAACGACATGGGGGATGACGACAACAATCTCCGTTTCTCTTTCTCTACCTAGAAATAGGATAAAAAAAAAAAAGTCAAAAGTCCTCTAATGTGTGCATTAATGTTTTCTCTCGTCCAATGTTAAATTTTGAGTCAATCATTAAATAAAAGTCGTTTTGTCCTCATACACTCTTCCAAGTTGTTCAATATAATTCGTGGCAAAATGATGAAAATGTGTCTAAACAAGTTTTGGAATGAAGGCCATCGCTTGAACGCCTAGGGGCTAAACATCAACGACGATATCAACAACGAAGACATCAACAACGACGAAATCAAGACAAAGAAAGGTGGAGCAACGATCATGAAGCAAAGTTTTCAAAAGGGGATAAAAATAAAATAATAATAATAATAATAATAAAAGTTCGCTAGGTTGAAATCCTCAAATCAACCTAGGCAAAAGTTAGAGCACAAAAAAAAAAAAAAAAAAAAAAAATCCCCCTTCATTCAAAGTAGTTCACAACAACAACATCATTCCACCAAACGAAGAACGAAGCAACATCGACAAACAATCACGACGAAGCAACAATTCATCACTGCGAATGGAGCATCAACAAGAACTACGGTGACCTGAGCCTCTACACTGGAGGAACGTAGGCAACCTGCAGGTCCGGTCTCATGCAAGAAAGAAGATATGTTTAGCCCTAGTGCGTTATGGTGATTGGCCTTCATCTCGAACTTGTCAAGACATCTTTGTACGAGTCATTTGCCAATGAATTAATCACCTCAAGATTGAACAACTTTCTTAGAATTGGAATCGCTTCACGTTCCTTGTCGAGTCTAGGGGTTTCTCTTCTTTTTGCGATACTCTGAGTTTCTTGCAATCAAACTGGGGCTTTCATTCTCTTATCTCTTAATGAATGTCATTCAATAAATAAAAATGCACTTAGGGACACTTCCCTAGTCGAGTCAATGTCACTCATCTTTAGTGACAAAAGGTCTCCACCACAAAATCACATGTCTTATCTCCTCAGCCAGAGTCAATGTACACTTCCTCATTAATCGAGTCAAAAAAAAAAATGAAGACGCAAAAGAGATGCCCGCTAGATTGAAAACCCGAAAGGGCGGTCTAGGCAAAAAACAGGGTGCGTCATAAAAAAAAATGAGAGAGTGAGAGAGAGAAGGGAAAGAGAAATGGAGATCTCCGGCCTCTAAGGAAAACAACTGCACGAGTTCTACATCAAATCTCCTCAGCAAGTCAATTCCCCACCGAGTCAACTTTGGGATTGCAAAAGGCTCGACAAGATATGGCACCATCAAAGGTTGTCTTGGGTTATCGGCATCATTCTCCAGCAGTGTGCATTTTTGGGTCCATGAAAAGAAGGCCCGTGGTAACCAAGACCCATCTGAGAACAAGCCCATCATAAAAGGGCACGAGGTTGCACAAATAATCCCTAGCTAGTCAATTGGCTTGGGCAGCAAATAGCAACAACATGTGTCTCAGTTTTCAAAGCTTCTGCAAGTATGTGCTTCTAAAGTACGCCGAAAGGCTCCCGAGAAATGGAGTAGCTCTTTCCATGTCCTCTCATGTTTGTTCCCTCGCACGAGGATGAGTCACTCTTGCTTTGCTCAACAAATGGTGACGCCCTAGGGGCTATGTGACTCAAGAACAAGGGATTCTTTTGCTTCATTTGACAATCAATAAGCCCTAGGGGCTATGCTCGAGAAAGATGTGTGAGACTATCCTCGAAGTCTCTCAAAAGGGATGTCAAAAAGCCCTCTTGTCATGTGTGCCCATACTCGGATGGCACTCTAGGGGCTACGGTCAAGTCTTAAAGGCTCCCTCGGTAAGAAGCAATTCACTTCAATGTCCCCAACAACATTTGAAGCTTTATACCGAAATGTCTCAAGGGGCTTCGCAATCTACAATCTTTTGGGCTAAGGCATTACAGTGATACAAGCAAAGGGCAATATTAGGGCTTCGCAATAAACAAGCTTTTGGGCAGTGGTACCCGTGCAATACAATTTGGGAGTAGTCTTATGGCTCCATGAAAGAGATCAAACTTCAACGGTCCCTCAACACTTCCAGTCAAAAGGCCTCTTGGTTTTAAATGAAGGCTCCGATGATATGAATGAATTTGATGATTCTTGTTAGAACTCACAGCGAGATTCTGAAGGAAGTCTTAGAGAAAAGGAAAAAGATTCAATATGCTAGACTCACCCGGCTGAGTTATAGCGGGCAATGCCAATATGTTAACTCTATAAGCAGAGTTACGGCCAATCCCAATGTTTCTGCAATACAGCACCCCCTTCTCCAAGATCAAAAGCACAGGCTGCATCCGAAGATCCGCCGTCGGCTCAACTCAAGAAGACTCAAGCAAACATACCGTTCGAGACTTTATCACACCAAGACCTTATCATCTGCAACAACATCACCATTTCCTACGAGACGTCTCCCGAAGACCGTACTACATTTTCAATATGGACCTTCCGACATTCGGGTATCAACCACAAAAAGGGCCATCCATCTCCAAGCAAGAGAAAGAAGGAGATCGCCTTCAAGAGTTCTTCCCAATAGCGCCATCCGCTCCCAACATAATGCTAAGCCGATTCCAAGAAAATTTGAGGCTTCACACCGAAAGGTCTCCACATCCCGCCATCTACAAACTTGATAAGCCCATGACATTTGGGGCTTAGCAATCTCTCAAAGCTTGGTATCAATGATCTTCTCTTGGGGCTTGCCCACGTCGACAACAAAAGACATTTTATTTGAATGAGCTAAGAGTTGATTCATCCTGGGGCTTCATAAGCCACTCAAAGTTCAGCATTCGAGGGGCTTTACAATCAGCAACCCCTTGGCATCTCGGCATCAATAGTCCCTGTTGAAGCCCCATAATCGACAAATCTCTTGGGGCTAGACATCAATTTCATTGGACACCACGGCAACAACTACAGAATTCAAAGCGAGGCAATCCGGACTTCGACCGAACATGACTTGATCTTGGGTTGGCTTTACAAACACACAATGGTTAAAATGGTTCACCCACGAACTAAAAAAAAAAAAATCTTTTTGTCACATGTGTACATATTCTTTCCCTTCTAATCTAAAAAAATAAAAATAAAAAATCTTTTTCTCCCTCTATGTGCAAAACTATGTGCTTTACTTTGCCTTGCTCCTAGCATTCTTCCCCAACGTTCTCCACCATCCTTGAACTACGCTGGTCTGATTCTCTTAAAGGGATACGTAGGCAGCCTTTTGGCACGACCAACCCATCATCCGGAATACTGTCCCACCGACACTCCATCAAAAACGAATTCGTCATCAAAGGCAGCGACACCCTCCGCCAAAGCATCTACCACAACATCACGAATCCATCCAACGGCAATGGTAAGTGAAGGTATGGACATCATTCATCTCTCTCAAGCAAATCTCTGCTTTCAAAAATCACTTCATACACAAAATCACTTTACTTCTCCCTCATGCAAAAGTGCTTCAAAATCACATCACACCACGAGCACGATTTCGCTCAATCTTTACACTTCATGTATCTTCTTGCACAAACACATATACCTGCAAAGCACACACATAAAAGGTACCACCACGAAGTCAACAGCATCCGCTACTCAAGGCATTTCATCCCCAGCAGAAAATGGTCCACAGTCAACCATGCCCGCATCCCCACGGAAAAGTCAACATCAATTACAGTTCAATGACAACAACCCGGTCCATGGTGAGCCGCAAAATCACCACCTTTCCATCAAGCAACACAACAATATCACATATAGGCAGACGGAGCCTCGGTTCCCGCCATCCGCAAACGGATCCCGCATCAGCAAACGGATCCCGCATCAGCAAACAGATCCCGCATTCAGCAAACGGATCCCGTATCAGCAAACGGATCCTGCATTCAGCAAACGGATCCCGCCATCAGCAAACGGATCCCGCATTCAGCAAACGGATCCCGCATTCAGCAAACGGATCCCGCATCAGCAAACGGATCCCGCATCAGCAAAACGGATCCCGCATCAGCAAACGGATCCCGCATCAGCAAACGGATCCCGCATCAGTAAACGGATCCCGCTTCAGCAAACGGATCCCGCTTCAGCAAAACGTATCCCGCCATATCCTTTCTATATCAATAAAGCCGCTCACACAGGGAGCGCACCCCTATCCTTCGCAAATTTCAAATTCATGTTTTATCGAGTCTTTGTTTTCTCTTGTCGATGTCCTCGGCGATTGTCTTTCTTTCGTCGACGCTTTTTGCTTCGCAATCCACGTCGCCGAGGGGCTCTGTAGACACCCCGCCTTCGACCTCTTATGTCCCGATTGCATACACATTCTTTGTCTTCCTCTTTTCTGTTAAGTTTTGTTACTTTTCGTTAACTTTCGTTACTTTCCATTAAGTTCCTGACTTACTCCGTTAGTCTTGGATTTGACTTGGTGGCAAAGTCAACCTTGAGTCTTTGTTTCATTTATTTTCGTTGACTTTCGTGATGTTCGTTAAGTTTTTGGACTAATTCCGTTAGTTTTGGGGCTTAACTGCATAACGGGGTTAACATTTGGGCTAAAATATGAATTTTCTGAAGCTGGGATGCGCACGCCTTCGCCCTCCTTTGTGGGAGGCGTGCTCCTCCCAAGGGGGGGGTGGGAAGCGCGCGCTTCCCGCTTCCAGAATCTCAGATTTGGCCAAATGTCCTTCCTTTTCTGATTTGTAACCCCCAAGGCCATTATGCCTTGGCTTGATCCGGGGAAGGGCCATCTTTGTGACCAAAAACACTTCCCTAACACCTATAAATACCTCTTCATTCCACCATGAAAAGGGAGGAAGAATTCTTGAGTCAAAAACACTCTAAACACACAAAAGTCCATTTTCAAAGGTAGTCATTATACACAAAGTTTGGTCCTTCCTCTTGCAAGCACAAGGTACAATGTCCATTTTCTTCCTCTAAATTCTTGTTTTATCTTATATTCTCTCTTTATCACTTCTTAAACAAAAAACCTTTTAAATTACTTTCTTCATCTCTAATGTGTATGCAATCTCCATAAAAAGGGATACAACTAAAAGACCACTTCACTATTGAAGTTTGGTCAAGGTTACATCCCAACATTTTAATTCCACTTTAATTTACATTCTCATTTCTTAATGTAATTACCTAGCAATAATTCGACATGTAATCTTTAGCATAAATCAATAAATAAACAATTCTCCTTTATTTTTCCTCTATAAATTTTCCCTTTCTTTTCATTATAATTGTTAGCACATTTCTCTTATTATTAAATTGAAGGACATTTAACATTAGAACACCAAAAGTAGCAAGACCCGCGTAAGCGGGGCGGAGTGGGTGTTTAAGTACTTCCCATTCCGTCACCTAACCCCCGAACCCCTTATCTCAAGAATCTTTGGTTTCGTAATCAATAAAAAAAGCTATTTTCTTAGGTTTTCTCGCGTTCCTCTAAAACGTGGGTGGCGACTCTTAAAATCAAGTAGACATCCTAGGTAATTCACCGCTCTAGTCAAGCCGTGGTTCCCCGGGGTATCTACAGGTACATCAAGGACCAAAAGGAAAACCAAAATAGGTTAAGGACCAAAAGGAAAACAACTCAATAGGTTAAGGACCAAATAGGTGCTTAACTCTTCATACTCACAACACCTACTTTACTACTTATTTTTTTAAAAAAATATATATAATCCCTCCTTACTTTCGGTGCCTACTAAAAATTTGTGCTCATTGTTATGAGACGGAGAGAGTATGTTCTACTAAAAATGTTTCAAAGTCAGCTTATTTAATTTTCTTGAAAACTTAAAAATATAAACACATTTAGTGTTGGAGGGACTAGAACCATAGGATTAAGCGGTCCTGATGCTTATGATATGCTTATTTTCTTGAAAAACATAAAAATGTTTCAAGGAGCAGGACTTTAATGGTACCCTTATGTGTGAACTCTAAGGAAGTATGGCAGGAACAATTATACTACAACAGATGGAAATAGGAGATAAAACAGGCCTTATTGGTAGCCGGCATTGAAAGAAGCATGCTGTTAGTGTTTTAGCCTGTGCAGTCTTTTGTGAGAAGGATTAAGGTTATGGCCATTTGCCAAATGAATGCATAGTTTATACCAGGTTACGGAACTTTCCAATGGCTTTCTAAATTTTAATTTATTTTCTTATCCGTGTTAAAGACTTCAAAAGTGACATGAAACAGAAAGACCCCACCACTTTAAAGATGAAGAAATAATATTCATGCATTTATTGAGTGCGCTACTATATGTTGTTGCGTACTTACCACACGAAAAATCGAAATCATACACGTTGTTGCTTTCAGTTTCCTCCCATATATATAATATTTGCAGAATTGTTCTGAAATAACCTTTTGACTCCAACTGATGATCTAATTCATCAACAACCGAGTAGATCCTGCTTTACTGTGTATTGATAGTTAATTTTTATGGTACACTCTCATGTCCATAAACGAGTGTCCATTTTTAGCTGTTGAAGCAAACGAAGGACTTCCAGCAATTTTAGAAGCATATCAACATATATATCCTTAATAATCCCCATGATACTATACGGATGAAGTAACTCATAAGTAGATCTTGTTTTTCGATATATATAATTTTAGGCACTTGATTGATACCCTTTTTGCCTTCTAATCTATTCTTGACTTGCTTTCCTTTGAGTATAAAGACAGAAAATTGATTAAAGAGCTTTGTACATTACTTAGTTATTTTAAAGTAAGCTTTATACACGCTTAGCTCTCCTAATAGAGTATTAGATTAAAGCACCAGTAGTTGAGTACTGATAGCGAGTGATTAGAGGAAATAGTTAATGTTCCATAAATAAGTATATTGACCAACTCATCCCTGAATCATGATCATTGCTCAAGATTAGGAGCACAATCACTTTTGACCTTTTCACAAAGCATACTACTATAAGGGCTACAAACTTTCTTAAAAGTATGTTTATTCCAATTAAAGCTTAAAAAGAGCTTCAAGACAAATAAACCATAAAGAATGAAGAATTATTAAAACAAATCATCATACATAAAATCCTGGCTTTTTGGGTACCACAACGAGTTCCGCGGAACATAATAACTTTTCTTGCCAGCTATGTAATTGACTTAGTGGTAGCTGACTTTCTGCATTCACATATGCTAATTTGCGGTGCCAGGATTTCATCTTAAAGCCGACAAAAGCTAAAATCCTAAAGCAACATACGACAAGCTGTGCAAAAGATAATATTTCCTTGAGAAGTAAGTAGGATAAAGACTTAATCAAATGATTATAATTAAAAAAATAATAAAAAACACTCCCTCCATCCCAAAATAGATGTCCAAAATATTTTCCAATTTTCTCTAATCAAGAGTAAATTTGATCATTTTTTGGACATTCATGGGCGGAGGGAGTAGTATATTTCGTGTCAGTAAAATGAAATTACCAAAAGTGTAAAATGCCCAAGGCCAACTTAACAAACACATGCCAATAAAGAGTAACCCTATGACTAGTTTCGCTTTTTATCGAACATAAGCTCGCCTGAAACTGTTACTGGTTTGCTGCATAATTTGAACATCTATGCACAGTTTATATAGATGTTCATTATTGGTTGAATAGATGGAATAAACCATTGAAAAACGCCAATAAAGAGTAACCCTATGACTAGTTTCTTCTTTTCATTTTTCCTTTCCATTCTATTCTGGATTTGGCTCAATGATGTAGGTACTCCATTGTGACTTGATCTCAAGCGTTCAATTATGGAAGCAGTCTCCACCATGGTGGGAGCCTGTGTACACTGGACTGCACTTTTTAGGTTCAGTCCAGGCCTGACATCTTGTTCTTGATGAGACCGAGCCTTCTAGGCCGGATGCTCGCCGGTCCAAATCAATGCGACCTAACACGCCCGAACCGGACCTGAACTCTTGGGGCCGAACCGGCGAGGAACGCGGGCAAGTAAGCCCGAGGGGACCGATCTCCCTGATATATATGCCCGAGATGACTCTGCCTCCCGCTATCCTGAGGAGCCCGTAGTGCCCAGCTGGCACAAACGTACACGAGACGTCACCTATCCGTACCTGACACACCATAACGGTTGGTGATGGAACCATGCTTCCCTGACAGACACGCCATCTTCCCAGCCACTCTCCTGACCGATCCACTGGGGACTCGCCACGTGTCCCCCCAGTACCAGGGTGGTTAGTACCTTGTGCAGGTTTCTTTCCCTTGGTCATATATATACTTCTTTCCGCTCCCATGAGAGAGGTACGTGTTCTATCCTATTCACACACACAAGGTCTTCATTGAACCTTCTTCTTAGGTTTTCCTCAGAGATCTTACTCTCACACCCGAGGGCCTAAGCCGGATTCCAACCCGGCCTTGGTCTTAACGGTGTTCTTGTTTGTGTTGTGATCAGGATCAAGAGACAGCAAAATTGGAGTTCCATCTCCGTGACCCCAGAAATCTAGGGCGTCATCAGTGGTTCCATTGCCGGGAAACGATAATTCTCCTAGCGCAATCTTCTGAGTTCTTTCGAATTCCCAGTCTAGTCTGACTCAATACCCCTTATTGCAAGTCGTCAGTTCAAGTTTCAGTCATCTCATCTTGAGTTTCCACCGTTCAAAGCCATTCTTTTGCTTTTACGGCTCTAAAAATACGTTCGACCGTCCTGATAACCCTCGACATTCCAAATATTTGCAATGACTGGGAAAGAAATCTTGAACCCGAATGCTAGCCCTTCGAAACAAGCGCCTCAAGGATCCATCTTTGCCAGATTGGGAGATAAGGCGCCTAGTGGCAGCTCGGTTACTCCCTCTCAGAAAGCAAGAAGAGAAGCGGATCTGAGAGATCATATCGAAACTTCAAAAGCACGCAGGGCACAGAAAATCCCCGTCACTCCCCTCACCCCTGAGCAGATTCAAAAGAAAATCCAGCTCCTGAAAGACAGGCAAAATCTAGTAACGGAAGGGCTTCAGTTAAACCTGGCCCTAGAAGAGCTATTCAATGCTGAGGCTGACACGGGAGTCCCTCTGGAAAGATCGAAAACTCATGGTTCTAAAAGCATAGCCAGCAGGGTGGAGGGAAAGAAGAAGAGAACGATCGTTGTGGAGGACGACGAAGAAGAAGGAGAGGAAGGGAGAAAGAGTGAAGAAGGAGAGTCACAACCTAGAAGGTCCAAAGGCCACTACAAGGGAAAAGCAACTGTTAGAACCGGAGAGCAAATTGCGGGGACGGCGAAAAAGGTGAAAACCGGGGGAGAGATTGACTACAAGGTCCAGGGAATGATCAGGGACCTATGGGAGTCTAAGCAAAGTGTGGCAAAGTGCATTGGACTCATAGATGCTTTTGCCTCCTGGATAGATGATTCACCAATCCAGCGGGGAAAAGTCCCCACGCTAGACGCTTATGACGGATCGTCTAACTCAAAAAGCCATGTTGGGCGGTTTGAAGGGCAGATGGCTCTATTCTCAACAGATGAGGCCGTAAAATGCAAAGCTCTAGCATCCACCTTCAAGGGGAAGGCGCTGGGATGGTTGTTGGCCCATAAACCCCGCTCCATTTGCAGCTACGAGCAACTGCGGACGTCGTTCCTGAATTCGTTCGCGGGCGCTGGGGAGGTCGCAAGACCGAAATCGGACCTATGCGGTGTGAAGAAATATCCCGGGGAAAGTACGAAAGCGTACATTACTCGGTTTCGAAAAATGACCGAACAAATCGTGGACCTAACGAGGAATGACATCGAGCTGTGCTTCTTGGGAGGATTAACATCCTATACCTTGAGGCAAGAGTTCGCTTGTCGAAAGCCCGAGGGAACGGAGGAAATGTACAATCGAGCCATTGCCATGGCCGGGGTAGAGCCCTCATTCATGGATGATGCCCGCAGGAGCATAAGGGATAGACTCGAGCCCGCTCATGACTCAAGGTACCACGCAGGCTATTCGGGGGGGAGTGGCGGCCGAAATAGAGGCAGGCCGAGGGGCACGACCAATTTCAAAAGAACTGACAACACCTTCACTCCTTTGATAGCCCCAAGGACTGAGATTCTTCGGGCAGAAGCCCTGCCTCCTCCCCCACCCCTAGAAAGAAAGCCTTATGAGGCGAACAAGAAGAAGTGGTGCGGCTACCATGAAAGCCACGGGCATAACACGGATGAGTGTTTTCAGATGAAAATGATAATACAACAGAAAGTCGAGGCCGGAGAATTGAAAAAATGGATCGAGGGACCCAGCAATAAAGGAGAAGCCCCACGGGGACATGTCCAATATGTTAGGGATAACGATGCCGACGGGGAAAAACGCTACGACATCCAGTATATCGGGGAAGAAGCCCCGAGCAACACCCAGCTCTCTATTCAGATCAAGAAATTGGAAAAGGTGTTCCTGATACCTGCATACCCACCCGAGCAAGAGGAAATGATCGGGTTCAAGAGGAGCGAGCTGGCCTCCACCCTCTTCCATTCAACACAGCCATTGACGATTAAGATGGCTATTGGTAGAGTGGATATTGGGAGGGTCCTCATTGATACCGGGGCTTCACGGGACATACTTTACTTCCATTGTTTAGAAGAAATGGGGATGTCCGAGGCGCACTTAACCCCATATGCGGGCTTGTTGGAAGGGTTCACGAATCATACGGTCTACGCAAAAGGGACCATTGACTTCGAAGTGACCATTGGAGAGAGGCCGTTCGAGAAAACAGCCCGTGTCACGTTCATGGTGATCGATCTGAAATCCCAATACAACGCAATCTTGGGAGTGACCGCTCAGGCTGCCCTTGGAATCGTTGCATCGATCCCCCACCAGAAGGTCAAGTTCAACACCCCCGCAGGGATAGCATGCATCGAAAACAAGCCCGAGTTTTTCCTCAAAATAATAGAGAAGAAAAGGAGGGAGAGCGCGATGGGGTCAAGATTGGTTAGCTCGAGGGAGGCAAAAAAGGTCAAAACCAGCAGCAACGGGACCGAGGGCGCAGCCATGATTGGAACTTTGTCATTCTACTCAACACGGGCAGAATTTAAGCGGAGTAGGAGAGCCCGTCGCATTGCCGCAGAGACCGAGCACATAGACATCGTGATTGATTCGCTGCACGACAGAGAAATAAGGGACATCCGCCCCAACGATGCTCTGGAGGATGTAGTCATAAATCCCGCTTACCTTGAGCAAACGGTCAAGGTCGGGCTGGAAATCCCCGTAGAAGAAAGGAAGATTCTGATCGAGCTGCTGCCAAAAAGCTTGGATGTATTTGCCTGGACCGTCGAAGATATGAAGGGGATAAGTAGAGAGGTCATCGACCATGAACTGAATGTCGATCCCACGTTTACCCGGGTCCTCCAGAAAGAAAGATACTTTTCACCGGAGAAGAAAGCGGCGATCAAAATCGAGGTAGATAAGCTGCTGAAAGCAGGAATCATAAGCCCGATCAAATATCCGAGGTGGTTAGCCAACGTCGTCATGGTAACCAAAGCAAATGGAAAGTGGAGGATGTGCGTGGATTTCACCGATTTGAACAAGGCCGGCCCTAAGGATTGTTACCCTCTTCCCAGGATCGATCAATTAGTAGACTCTATTGCCGGGCATAGGGTGTTGAGCTTTATAGACGCGTACTCGGGCTACCATCAGATCAAAATGAAGGAGGATGACGTCCCATCATGCGCTTTCTATGCCGCGGGCAAAACTTACACGTTTAACAACATGCCGTTTGGCCTCAAGAATGCGGGCGGTACATATCAAAGGATGGTAGGAATCGTCCTTGATGATCAATTAGGCCGGAACCTGGAGGCTTACATCGACGATATGGTTATCAAGACCAAGGAAACCTCTCACGACATTGATGTGGCAGAAACCTTCACCAACCTCCGGGAAAATAACATGAAACTTAATCCCTCCAAGTGCGCTTTCGGAGTAAAGGCAGGAAAATTTTTGGGTTTCATGGTGAACCAAAGAGGGATCGAAGCAAACCCCGAGAAAATCATGGCATTGATAAGCATGCAGCCCCCCAGATGCGTTAAGGAGGTGCAGAAGCTTAATGGCCGCATTACGGCTTTGGGAAGATTCATTGCCAAGTCAGCCGAAAAGTGTCTGCCCTTCTTCAAAACTTTAAAAGGAGGAGGAGAGAAGGGCTTTGAGTGGAACGAGGACTGCCAGAGCGCTTTTGAGCAAATAAAAGCTTACCTGGGAAAACCGCCGCTGTTGAGCAGCCCAGTGTTTGGGGAGGAACTCTATGTTTTCTTGGCCGCAACAGATCACGCAGTGGCCGCGGTTTTGGTAAGAGAAGAGGGCAACCTTCAGAAACCCGTGTATTATGTCTCCAAGGCACTATCTGCTGTGGAAGGCCGCTATCTGAACATTGAAAAGCTAGCCTTCGCCTTGCTCGTGGCCGCTCGGAAGCTGCGGGCATAATTCATCGCCCACCCAATCACGGTTTATTCAGACACCCCGCTGAAGAAGATACTCCATAAGCCCGAATCCTCGGGGAGAATGCTATCGTGGTCCATAGAGCTAACTGAATTCCAGATTACCTACTCCCCGCGGAAGACCATCAAGGCACAGGCACTGGCGGACTTTGTGGCAGAGACCACATTTGAAACAAAGGAGAGCGAGCCGGACAAAACCCAACCCGCAAAGACAAAGAAAAAGAGAGGCGAGAAGGCAATAGTTGCTGGGGAGAGACTGGAAAATTGCTGGTCGTTAAGTGTGGATGGATCCGCGGGAAAGACTGTCAGCGGCGCCGGAATACTCTTGACCGCCCCGGAGGGTCAAAGATTCAAGCGAGCCTTGAGATTTAAGTTCGCGATCTCAAACAATCAGGCCGAGTACGAGGCATTGATAGCGGGTTTGGAATTAGCCCGGGACATGAAAGTATCGAAGCTGGTCGTGAAGAGCGACTCACAGCTAGTGATAAACCAGGTGAAAGGGGAATACGAAACAAATCACCCGGTGTTGGTCAAATACAAGGAGCTCGCGACAAACTTGTTAAAGGAATTCGAGTACCATGAGCTGAACCAAGTTAACCGGGCTGAAAATTCTGAGGCGGACTTGCTTTCCAGGATCACAAACGAGGACATTGCCAAGCTTAGTGTGGACTGCTGGATAGAGTTCACAGAGCGCCCAGCCATTGACAGGATAGAGATCCACCAAATTGGAGATTCGGAAAAAGATTGGGTTGACGAGATCAGGGAATTTATCGAGCAGCAAACCCTCCCCAACGACCCTAACCAGGCAAGGGTCTTGATGAAACAGGCCGCTAGATACACGATCATTGATGGCGTGCTTTATCGGAGATCCTTCACCAAACCGCTGCTGAGGTGTGTCAAGTCCGAAACAGTCACCAACTTGTTATACGAAGTTCACGAAGGCGTGTGTGGAGGGCATCCCGGAGCCCGGACACTATCCGATAAAATCAGATTCCTCGGGTATTATTGGCCAACAATGAAAAGAGATGCAGAAGACTACGTCCGCAAATGCGATCAGTGCCAGAGGTTCGCCAACATACCAAGGCAGCCGTCCACCGAGTAGAGTTTGGTAGTCCCAACTTGGCCATTTGATATGTGGGAGATTGATTTGATTGGGCCTTATCCCAAAGCGCCCGGGGGAGCGCAAATGGTAGTGGTTGCAGTGGACTATTTCACAAAATGGGTTGAGGCAAAAGCACTGACCAGTACTACGGAAGCAAGTATTATCAAGTTCGTCCACGATCACATATTCTGTCGGTTTGGTCTACCGTGGGCTATTGTCTCCGATCACGGACCCCAATTTCAAAGCAAGTTTACGGCAGAGTGCAAGAGACTCAACGTGGAACATCGACAATCCTCAGTCGCAAGACCGCAGGGAAATGGACAGGCCGAGGCCGCGAACAAGTTGCTCATGACCACTTTGCACAAAAGTTTGAAGGGAAGGAGTGGTCGCTGGATGGAAGAGCTCAGTACTGCTCTATGGGTTGTCCGAACCACGACAACGAACTCAACGGGAGAAACCCCTTTTTCCCTGACATATGGATCAGAGGCGGTCGCACCTGTGGAAGTAGCCTTGCCCACCTATAGGGTCGCCCAATTTAATGAAACAGAGAACGAGGGAGCCCGCAGAAAAGACTTAGACTCTACCGAAGAAAAACGGTTAGAAGCACGGGCAAAGATGGTCAATTACAAGCAGAAGGCCAAAGTTCATCATGACAAAAGGGTGAACAAGAGATCGTTTGCCGTGGGAGACTGGGTTCTGAGGAAAGTTGAAGTCACAGGGAGGCAGCCCGGATACAACAAGCTTTCGCCCAACTGGGAAGGCCCTTATCAGATTACCCGCGTAATCAAAGAGGGAACCTACAGGCTTCTAACGGCAGAAGGAAAAGACTTGAAAAACGCCTGACATAGTGATCATCTGAAGAAGTATTACCCTTAGAAGACAGAATTGTAGACCTTGAAATCTTTTTGCAATCAATAGCAGTTAGAAATTGTGGAATTACTCATATATTGTAACAAAATCGCAATGTAATCTGTTCGAGTAAAGTAAATAATACTGCTATCGTTCTCTGAAATTACTCAAGTATGTTCGTTCTCAAAGTTCGGTCATGTTCTCTCGAGCTAGACCGCATGCCCACGATGCGGATGCCGTTTTGCAAGTCTACAAACGATGCGCGGTCATACGCCCTCGAGCTAGACCGCAGGGCCCATGTCTTACGCCCTTGAGCTAGACTAAAGTGGGAGAATGAATTCCTTGGTGGGATTATTTCCTTGTGAAATTCCTAAGACCCAAGATGCGCGGTCATACGCCCTCGAGATAGACCGCAGGGCCCATGTCTTACGCCCTTGAGCTAGACTAAAGTGGGAGAATGAACTCATTGGTGGGATTATTTCATTGTGAAATTCCTAAGACCCAAGATGCGCGGTCATACGCCCTCGAGATAGACCGCAGGGCCCATGTCTTACGCCCTTGAGCTAGACTAAAGTGGGAGAATGAATTCCTTGGTGGGATTATTTCCTTGTGAAATTCCTAAGACCCAAGATGCGCGGTCATACGCCCTCGAGCTAGAACGCAGGGCCCATGTCTTACGCCCTTGAGCTAGACTAAAGTGGGAGAATGAATTCCTTGGTGGGATTATTTCCTTGTGAAATTCCTAAGACCCAAGGTGCGCGGTCATACGCCCTCGAGCTAGACCGCAGGGCCCATGTCTTACGCCCTTGAGCTAGACTAAAGTGGGAGAATGAATTCCTTGGTGGGATTATTTCCTTGTGAAATTCCTAAGACCCAAGGTGCGCGGTCATACGCCCTCGAGCTAGACCGCAGAGCCCATGTCTTACACCCTTGAGCTAGACTAAAGTGGGAGAATGAATCCCTTGGTAGGATTATTTCCTTGTGAAATTCCTAAGGCCCAAGATGCGCGGTCACACGCCCTCGAGCTAGATCGCGTGCGCGGAAACAAAGATAGTTCATACAAGAACAAACCTTTTAAGCTATGTAACCAAAAGAGCGATAGCAAAAGAGCACGCAAGAGAGGAAATCAATAGCAAAGCTGGAAACAAATATACCTACACAAACCGAAAAATTACTTGTTCGAAAACATCCGGACCTACACTATTACAAAAAATCCTCAGGATGCAACCCGGTCTGATCTTCAAGAGGCCGGGGGAGGAGCATTCTCCATCTCTAGAACAGAGGCATCAGTGTCAGGTACAGATCCAGACTGATCCTGAGAAGCATCAGCAAGAGCGGAGGCATAAGGAGAGTAAGGAAGAACCATACCATCAATGTACGGGCCGCCGGGGCCAAAAGTTCTCTCCAAAGCTGCGACCAGAGGCAAGGTTCCCGCGGCAGAATATCTGAATCCATCAATAGTGGAAAGAAGATCTTGGACAGTGACCGGAGCGACGGGAGGGAGAGTTGATCTGACAGACTCGGGAAGCTCGGAGAGTTGGTCCGTGGTAAAGGGCACTAGAGCATGGCCAGCAAAGCATTGAGGGTCTGAGGCCGTAATGGAGCAAAGAATCGCAATCTCTTGCGCAGTGTATTTGCCCGTAGCTGCCAGATTACGACCTACTGTATGGAGAGCTGAGTTATATTGCTCTATGCTTGCCTCCTCCACCTTCTCTCTATAAACATCAGACGCCTCAAACTCGGCGACGGCTTTCCCTCGCTCTTCTTTCAGAACGAGTTTCCGGTCTTTCTCAAACCACATGGCATCCAAAACCTTGCCATCAAGTTCATCAACTTTTTCAGATAAGCTCTTGTTCTTCTCCCTCTCCTCCTCCAACCGCTTGTCAGCCTTGCCAGGCGAGCTTCAAGTCGTTGCTTCTCAGAATCAACACTTGCTTTTTCAGCTTCAGCTCGGTCTTTGGCCTCGCGAGCTGCGTCGAGATCGTTGCTCAATTTAGAATTCTCCTTGACCGCAGTCATCAGCTCGGCATCTTTATTTTCAGCTCCTCTCCTGAGCCCTCCAAGACCTTGCTCAAGCGGGCAATCTCATCCTTCGCCTCCGCCAATTTCTTACCCCTCGCCGCGGCCAAAGCAACTTCAGCTTCATACTGAGACCGCATATATAGCAGGTCATTGCTAACCTGTTTTAATAAAGGAGCATGTGAAGATTATATTAAAAGCGGGATGAGGAATCAGAAGGCCAAAGGATCGATATATAAAAGAAAGAGCACGTCGGTTTAAACAAGGAAAATGAGACACTAACCTCAGCCAAAGCCAAGCCCGCGTGACCCAGGGCGGTCAGCAAGTTGGCTTGGACAGCACCTTCTGTTGATAGTCCGGGAAGTTCATACGGTGCAGAAGCCCATCGTCAACATAAGAATTGAAGCCGCGGCGGCTATGGAGATCAACCCCATATACCTCAGGGGCCTCAGCTACCTTCTTCCCAAACTCCTTAGCTCGGTCCTTATCTTCAATTAACTCTACGGGAAAGCGCTCCGAGCATAAAGTCCCTTTGGGGGGAAGATACGGTAAAACCGCGAGAAGGAGACTCCAGACGGGGCTGTTTATTTTTTGAAGGCAAGGGGTGAGCGATCGGACTCGGACCCCTTTTCTTCGTAGCCTCGGGCACTGTTCTGCCTGCATCGTGCGAGAGAGTGGGAGACCCCGAGCCCGTCAAATCTTTTCCCCGTCCGCTCCCGCGGGGCCGTAGAGGAAGCTCGCCCGTCGTCGGGACAACTGCAACAACCTTTTTAGACTTGTCAAAAAGATCCGTGATCGGCAGTTTTCTCCCTGGGGCCTCGGCCTTCTGCATTTCGGCCTGCCTCTGCTGCTTCGCCTCAGCCTCCCGCTGCTTCGCGGCCAATCTCAAAGCGTTAATATTCTTGGGAGGCATGGTATCAGTGGGATCTGCGGGCAAAAGCAACAATCAGTCAGATATGATCGGATAAACTAATAGGTAAGAAATTTCAGTTGATTAAGTATGAAAAAGACCAGTCAAGCCCGGATCCGGGCATTGTTCCCCCAATCGGCAAGTGTTAGTACCCGACCTGAAAATGAGTTTATTAGGAGTTTCCCCAAAATACAAGGACTTTATAGGAATTAGAAACCTTGCAAATACTTGTCCCGGATTCCCAAAATATCTCATTTATGACAAAATCCATCAAAATAGGCAACTTAGGGTTACCATAAAGCAACAGTGAAACCCTAGCTTAAGAATCAAGTCAGCCGGCAGCCTTGGCCACGCGGCCAACATTGCTCCGCGTTGATCTTGGCCATGCGGCCACTTTCGTCACCGTCTTCAGGGATGGCCAGGCGGCCATCTTTGTCCTGGATGATCTGGACCATCAGATCTTACCATCAGTTTACTATATAAACCAATCCATGCTATTGGTTTAGGGATCCGATTTTGAGGGCTCTAAGTCCGAATTTGAGAGTTATTAAACACTATTTTTCTCTCTAATTAGCATTCAAACCTCCAAGAAGATCAAGGTTTATTTCTTGCCAACATAGGTAAGTTTTCTAACTTATTTCTTCACGTTCTTGCATTATTTCTAATGTAGATCTTTAATATTCATGTTCGTACATGTTTATTCATAGTTTATTCATATGCTTTGCATGTTCATTCATATGTGCATAATATGTTCTTCGCATGTTCATCGTGTTCATAGATTAAAACCTTATTTATGCTATATTTAGGGTTGCGATCTTCATAATTACATGTTATTTCATAGCCGATGATGATCGAGGGTTCATCAACCCGAGGATGATCTAGGAACTACTTCTAAACCCTAATCTTTAGGTAATTCCCCCTCATTATGCATGATCCCGACTCTTCTGCCTATTCTAATTCTCTGCGAACTACGCTGACCTGAGCTTCTCACATTGAGAGGAACGTAGGCAATCTTCGGATCCGGTCTCAAACACTAACACACTACATACACCGCATCATGATAGAAAGACCGATCAATTCGGGCAATAGGAGTGATAACGTTCAATATTCTTCTCTTGTTGTAATTTGACCCCCGAACCCATTAAAATGCTTTTTTCAATGTTTTGGCTTTAATTAAAACGGCGTGGCGACTCTCATAATTTTAATGTCGTTAAGAATATTCCTTTTGTAAATAAAAATAATCACAAGATACTTCCCATGCGTCGCTTCATCGGAAAGGGGTATTCACAGTGGCGACTCTGCTGGGGAATGCTTTGAAACTTTTTCAAACTTAGTGGGTCTAACTTTCGTTCACATCATGATGTCCGCCATGTTCTCACATGCACCTCACACTTGCCATGTTTACACATGCTCACACTTGCCATGTTTAACACATGCACACACCTTGCCATGTTTACACATGCTCACACTTGCCATGTTTAACACATGCACACACCTGCCATGTTTACACATGCACACACACTTGCCATGTTTACACATGCTCACACTTGCCATGTTTAACACATGCACACAGTTTACACATGCACACACCTGCCATGTTTACACATGCACACACACTTGCCATGTTTACACATGCTCACACCTGCCATGTTTACACATGCACCCGCGCACTCCGCCATGTTAATACTTGTACCTTGTACCTTGTACCATGTACCCTTGTTATCTTCGCTTTAGTTTTAGGGTCAAACAAAACTCTGCTATGCTCCCTTGTACATTATTCTCTCTCTCTCCCTCTCTCTCTCTCATACATTGCATTGCATCATCCTAACATCAAAAACTTCTGTCTTTTCTCCTTAAAAAGAATTAGTTTCTTGCCACACACTACCACTAGTCCGTGTCAGCACTGCACAGGTCCCCATTACCCGGAGTATTCGATGTGCAGGAATTTGTGCGCTACTGTCGCCCTCTTTTCGAGTCACTCGTCTACTCCACTCACCGTGTACGTTCCGCGAGCGGTGGGAACCTTTTACCTAACCCGTGTCAACCCACACTAGTATAGGTATCACACCTAGGTTTTGACCGGTTGGTTTGGCTAGCTTTTTCTTAATAGTCAATTAACGTGCTGTCTATGTCGAGTCATCCCCAAGTCAATGATGAATCGAGATCTTTGAGAGAAGGTGAACAAAAAAGTGATTTCCCTATAAGGGACGTGCCATGGCGAGATGAGTGTTTATTGTCAAGACCTCCGCTCATCATTAACTTGCGTAGGATGCAACATAGACATCACGTTAAATGCCTTTAAGGAAGGGTTAGTCGTAGGATCCGATGGTTGGTGGAAGCCGCTTGCCCTATAGGACCCTCGCCCAAATTGTCCGTTTGGGGGTGTGCAATGCAGGTGAAAAAACGAGGGGTCTATAGACGTAATGATGGCCTCCACTGATCGTAGTCTTCTAACTAGTTGCGAAAAAGGGGTATCCCTTCCAACCAATTAGGATATAAATAATGTATGTTTTTGTAAATTAAAATATACTTTGCATGAGCCTTCCCCCTCTCCTAAAGATCCATTGCCCTTCAATCTTTCAGCAAAGCGAGTTTGGATCCGTTTGGGTGGTCGACTACAACGTGAAGCCTCTACTCCGTCCACGTTCTCAGTCTCGTCATCAGCAATGTCAACTCCCGCTTCAGCTTCAGCCTCTGCTCCTCCTGCCAGTACCGCCGAGCTCAACACCGAGGCTACTCTCAATGGTATTCCCCCAAGCCTCCAGAACTTCCTAGCCGGTCTCGAAGCCAAGATCAGGAATCTCGAAGAAAGCAACAAGATGTTGGAGGATCAGAACCAACAGTTGAAGGGTCACATTCAACAAAAGGGGACTAAACTGGTGCCCGATGGAGGGAATTTCATTTATGTCGAGGATGAAGAGGTCAATACCAACTGTCCCCCCAACACCAATGCTACTACCTTCCCATTCCCAAGCTACCGCAATGTTCCACCTCCTTCTCTCTACACCCAACAAGGTTTCACTACCATGAGCAAGAACAAGGCTGTCTATGAACCTTCCCCTGAACTGCTTGGAGGTTACCTCTCCGCCAGCAAACTACCCGCACCCTCGTTGCCTTTGAGTATTGGGATGGCCGCTGCTACTGCTTCCACTACTCCTCCCGCCACTCTGTCAGAAACTATCCCCGACATCGCCAATCACCCTGTGGTTATGGCCATGCAAGAGCAAATGCGAAAGTTGATTGAGACCGTAGATAAGCAAAGTGCACCGACTACCAAGACAATCAACCCTAGCCAAGTGGGGGCTCTCCCCAAGGATTTCAAGATGCCTAAGGTGGCAATGTTTCATGGTGACTCGTGTCCTAAGACTCATTTGGATAGTTATGTGTTGGCCATGAGGGCTCGTGACTGCACCAACGAACAAATGGCTCGCGTATTTCATAGCACTTTGGATGGCATAGCTCTGCGTTGGTTCTTGGGGTTAGAACCAAGCGAGAGGCAAACGTGGGATCAGATCAGCGCTATTTTCTGTGAGAAGTATCAGGCTAACTTGGATTGGCATGTGAATCGAACGGATCTTGAGAACACTATGCAAAAACCCGGCGAGGCTATTTATGATTTTTACAAGAGGTGGAACCATCGGTTGTGTGAGGTCCAATACCCACCGAAGGCGAAGGAACAGAAACAGATTTTCTACAAGTGCTTGCTACCGGAGATGAAAGCAGCTATAGGTAATGGTTACTTCCCTGATTTGCGGGAAATGGTTGACGCCGGAGTAAGGTACGAAGCAGGGTTCACTGGGATTGTGCCGCCAAAGGAAAGTCCAAAGACCAACAACAACAATTCCTTCCACTACAAGGCTCCTACTGCGCCTGCGCCTCCTAGGGGTGGAAAGGAAGCCGGCGGCCAAGTGAATATGGTCCAGAAAGAGGTCCCGTTAGATGTCCAAGCCGTAACAAGGAATGGAGCTCCGCCGCAAAGAGAGAGGGAGCACTTTGACGATTTTGGAATGCCTATGGGGAAAGTCTTTGACGTGTTAGTCAAGAGAGGTCTTATCAAACCTTTAGAGAATTACCAACCTGCCTACCCAAGAAGTGATTTGGACGCCTCCAAGTTCTGCAAGTATCACAAGCACATCGGGCACACAACGGATGGTTGTATTCAATTGAAGCGTGTGGTACAAGGGTTGATCAATGACAAGAAGATTGAGAAGCCGAAGGGTCCTAATGTGGTGAATAACCCTCTCCCTAACAATGGGGGTGGGGTGAATATGGTGCAAACATGCGAGATTAGTATCCTAGAGCTCATGGACGCTTTTGACAAGATAGGGCTCACGATGGTGGATATCTTCATGGCGCTGGTGACATTAGAATACTCGAACCATTAGAAGGACATCTCCCCCGTCTTGGTTGCGATTTGTCGAAGTTTTGCCACTACCACAAGTGCACCGGTCACACTACCGAAGAATGCTTTGAACTCAAGAAGGCCGTGCAAGAGCTCATCCACAAGGGAGTCATCGAAGACCCTAGAGATTATGTAGCTAGCAATGTACTCATGGTAGAACTTAGTGAGATCACTGATCCGGCCGAACCTGTTGTGGCGGACTGTGATGAGATGGGTTGTATTTCAATGACTAATAATAAAGAATCTTCTTGCTACTTGTTGTCTTTAGAAGAACTAGTGAGTGAAGTCGAATCTCTAGAGGAGGAGAGCCCCAAGACCTCTCAACCTCTTTCTTGGGCCGAAATCTTCGAGGAGGCCGAAAAAACCGAAGCTTCGCCCCCTTGTCCTGACACGCCATTATCTTTGGAGGAGCTACGTGCGGAAGTTTGTCTCCTTACAAGATCCGGTCAAGTGTACCAATCCGACCCGAAGGGTGCAAAGAAAGTCTTTGGGAAGGAACCCGAGCAAGCCGACCTAGATAAAGAAGACCCTATCCTCACTCAACTCAAACAAACCCAAGCCCATATTTCACTATGGTCCCTACTCACCTCCTCCCTAGCCCATCGCCTCATGCTCGAGCAAAACCTCGCCGCCACCATGGTACCATCCACTATTACCCCGGAGGACGTCACCCACATGATTGGTAATATCCACTATGGAAACATCATCACTTTCTCGGAGCTAGACAAGCCAGTGTTCGGAGTTGATCATAATGAGCCTTTGTACATCACTGTCGAGATAAATGACAAGAAGATTCCCCGTGTATTCATTGACAAAGGCTCAGCTATTAATATCCTGCCTTCAAGGATG
Organism: Campanula takesimana; assembly: GCA_026119855.1. Classification (NCBI taxonomy): domain Eukaryota; kingdom Viridiplantae; phylum Streptophyta; class Magnoliopsida; order Asterales; family Campanulaceae; genus Campanula; species Campanula takesimana. The sequence continues at coordinate 10,117 of JAOWBW010000157.1, read as the reverse complement.
ATGGATGTGGTTGGCGTTCATGGTGTTGATTTACGCCCATCCAAACAAACCATCAAAGCTTATGACTCTGCATGCCGCGCCGTGATAGGCGAAGTCACCTTACCCATTACCATCGGAACAAAGATCCTGCCAACCGACTTCCACGTCATAGACATCCCCGCAACCTTCTCACTCCTCCTCGGCCGGCCATGTTACATCAGTCGGGCGCTGTCCCGTCTTCCCTGCATCAGTGTGTGAAGTTTCAATCCGGTAATGAAGTGACCATCATCTACAGTGATCTTGTAACTGCCCAAGGGACGGACACCAAGGGCGTTCCTGTATTACAGATTCAGTATGGGGAGGAGAGCCGACTCTTCAATGGCTTCGAAATAGTCGCTCAAGCACAGATCTGCACCATCGACCTCACCAAAACAACGGACAAAGTGGCACCTGTTGTCAAGATACTGCGTAACATGGGTTTTATACCGGGGCTGGGGCTAGGTAAGAACTTGCAAGGCCCCACAGAATTGGTTGAAGAGATTAATCATCGAGGGTTGTTTGGTCTAGGATACACCCTTACTCTTGAAGACAAGATGGAACACCAAAGGATAGAATTGCTTAAAAAGATGAAGCTTCCCTACAAAAAGCCTGAAATGCGGCCATACCGCCTGTCCCTGAATAGCTACTTTGTCAGAGAAGGCGAGGAGTTTTCGTGTTTTGAGTTCGCCGAGCCATGGATTGACCCCACTGGGAAGTTGCAGAAAGGGTTCGAGATTTTCAGAGATGTGGAATTCGATCAGTCCAACGTGAAGCTGACTTACATGGAATATGACAAAGCCACGGGCAGAATTAGAACCATCAGGCATGAGTACTCCACCAAGGTTGCAGATGACTTGGCAGATCAACTTGAAGCCGCAACCCTTGACAAGCCAGCAATAGAAGCCGCAGAAACTCCAAGTTTGACTGAGACGTGGGACGGCCAATATCTGCTTCAACATCTGGGTAATCTGGGGCTGCATGAAGACATGGTTGCCGTCATCGGGGATGATTCTGAAGATAAGGTGGACCCAAGGACATTGGTGGTACCCATGGGGGACAAGCTCAAGAATTGGTGCATCATTGGGGGACCTATGGCTACTCCGGAATTTATGGTGGGAACACTGGGGCTTACTCCTTCTCCTGTCGCCACTCCTGCAGCATCTCCTGTCACTCGCTCAAAATCCCCGTCCCCAGAGTCTAGTGTTTTACATTTCGAATTTGAGTCTTCCTCTAAGTCTGACGACCTTACGTCTGAAGACTATGATCTTGTTGCAAACGCTATTTTCCCTTTTGCCATGAATGAAACCCTCGACCTTTCCGAGTATCCCTCCATAGTCACTCTTTTAACTGATAAATTGGCTAATAATCAAACTAATGATATACACTTAGTTAATGATGATTCATTAGAAGAGGCAGACACAGACACATTAAATGACGAATACATTAAAGAAATCTCAGAACAGGTTATTAATCAAAAAGAATCTCGAGCCCAAGCTGCCGATGAGGTGTTAACATGCGTAATTTGGGAACCAAAGCCGAGCCTAAGGAAACGCAGATTGGAAGCTTCTTCAGCGGAGCCGAAAGGGAAGCACTGGTTGAGCTACTCAGAGAATATGTGGATGTGTTTGCATGGTCTTATAAGGACATGCCGGGGCTCGACAACTCGATCGTAGAACACAGAATCCTGACAGCACCAGACGCTAAGCCAGTCAAGCAGAAGCTGCGCCGCATTAAGCCGGAATGTTCTTTGCAAGTGAAGGAGGAGATTGAGAAGCTACTCCGTGTGGGTTTTATTAGGGTGATCGATTATCCAACTTGGTTATCAAATCTGGTGACTGTCAAGAAATCCAACGGTAAAGTCAGAATATGTGCGGATTTTCGGGATCTCAACAAAACTACGCCAAAGGACGGCTTCCCCCTGCCAAATATCGACATGTCGGCGAACGCAACCACCCATTATGAGGACAAGTCGTTCGGTGATGGGTTCGACGGCTATAACCAGGTCGAGACAACCGAGGAGAACCAAGAAGCAACCCCCTTCGCAACCTCGGGGAGGACCATCAGTCGGCGAGTTCGAGCCGTGTTAAGAACGCAATCTCCTCGGAACAAAGCCGAAAAGGAAGAACTCATCAAGTTACTGCAATACCTCAACCATTTCACAACAGTGGGGGAACCGACACTCAGAGAAATAGAAAGGGCCCGCGACCAAGAATGGAGTTCGAGATGTGAGTTCGCATTATGCTGCCTCAAGGAGTACCTCGCGAATACCCCAATCCCGCACCCGGCACATGGGAACGAAATTCAGACCCCAACACCAACGACAGAATCGTAGCCCTCACGCCAGGAAAAGGAAATCAGTGAAAAAATGCAAAGATTTTTGGAAAAATACCCCCTCTCGGTCCCCCGCTACACAAGAATAGGGGCCCCTTTCACAAATTGTTCGACCAACTGAGACAAATGGGTAGGATGCAACCTCTAGGAGAACATTCACTCCTCTCCGAATTACCACCCCTTCAACCATTTGAACCTACCAAAAGTTGCTCTTACCACCAAGACGAAGGCCACGACACCAACGACTACGTCGCTCTACAAAGGAGAATCCAAGGCTTGATGGACGAAAATATGCTCACCGACGTAAGAGGATTTTGGTTCTATGGAGAAAGCGGAAACTTAGAACTCCTCGCTGCTACGAAATCGAGCCCTATGTGAGGAACGGCCCAGAGATACTCTCGCACCCGGCTGCAGAAACGAGTCAAGCCATCTCAAGAGAAATAGAGGATTTGAAGCAACGCGTCGACGCAATGACCAAAGCTCGAGGTGCACCACAAGACTGACAGAATGACAGATTTGGATGGCAGCCCGCCTAAGGAAACAGTCAACATCAGGAAGCTCAGACGCTACTATGACTAGACTCCCCTCTCTTAAAAAAAAAAAAAAAAAAAAAAAAAAATTAATTACTACGCAAAAAGAAGCCCGATAGACTGAAAACCCGCAAAGGGCGGTCTATGCAAAATAAGGGTGCGTACAGAGCTCGCTAGATCGAAAACCCGCAAGGGCGGTCTAGGCAAAAGTTATAGCATTCCCCCTTCTAGCTTCCCTTTCTTTAAAATCATTCTAGTCTGACTGGAGTGAACTACGGTGACCTGAGCCCCTTAGTCCTATTTGTAAAAGGGGAACGTAGGCAGCCTTTCAAAAGGTGCGGTCTAAAAAACAAATAAACATCCAAATCTTGTTAAGCAATAAAGATAGAAGTTGTATTTTCTGAAAGCAAAAACTTTTATTTCCATAAGTCATTGCATGATAACATTTATTTGATGAGTCTAAGCTTGACATACTTTTTGAATGAATAACCTATTCTGAAATTGAAACTCAAACAAAAGCAAACTAAATTAAACTAATGTGTCTGCACGACTATGGAGAGACGCTCGGGATTACTCCTTAGTGCCATTTGTGCCCTCGGTCTCTTTTTTCTTGCTTTGCCCACGGCGAACTTTCTTCTTGCTAGGATTCTCACAAAATCTTCTTTCGAACTCGCTAACACCTTTAGCCTTGCCATTAAGAGCCTCTTCACCTTTCCTCTTCTTTGACGCCCCACTTCTTCTCCGCCTCCGTTAGCCACGCTTTTACTCATCCTCCTCTCATAAGCCTCAGCCTCCTTAATCCTCATGAAGAAACTTGGAGCACAGGATCCCAAGATAGTGCCCCGTAGGGTCTCTAGAGTCTGCTCCGCATGCCCAAGTCTCCTCATATACCAATCCAAATACTCGCGTGGCAGAAGGTGTTGCTAGAGCGTATGAGGAAAGTCCTGCGACTAAAGCCAGCCTCGCCCCACATCTGAGAAAGAAGGACTGAGGCACTATCATCCAACTGAAGTATCCCAAAAGGGAAATCATCTCTCTCCTCGTCCCAACCCTCCGGGATGGTCTGCACCAAACCATACTGACGAAGCACTCTAGAGGGATAGTGAAAAGTAGTTCCAGAAAGGGTCGGAACTTTGATCATGTGAAGTCCCACTTGTTTCTCCCTCACAGAGTGAATGTGCCAATGGGGCACCACCCACTGAATGTCGTCAGTCACCATTTCCGCCAAATACTTTTCCCAACCTTTGAGAGTCATGCCCTCAAACCGCTCCACCATGCCTCTAATGCGGTGCATCCATGGGGCCACCTTCAGAGAAGCCGCCGGTTTATTTACTCGAAGCCGCTCTTGCAACCACATGGTCAAAAGCCTATCACTACCACAAGGCATCCCACCATAAGCAGCGAGATGGGGAATCCCACAGAGCATCTCCCCAAGAATGGCCGGTACAATATCATAACCCAAACGAGCCAAGTTCACCATACCCAAACATCCTTCACTGGCAAATCCCACCTCAGAAGGGAAAAGGATAGAGCTAAACAAGCACAGTGCAAGATGGTCCAAGGAGCGGTCAGATGTCACGTCTGCATGCATGAAGTGTTGTGGCATCCAAGAAAGGTCGACATAACCGCCCCTAGCATACCTATTAAAGTCATCCGCGGGTACGCCAAAGGTCACCAACTTGTCCCTCAAGCAAACGAAGTCAAAAGGCAAGGCAACTTTATCCTTCCCTTCGTAGCCACATAATGCTGCGATGTCTTCATAAGTGGTGTTATCTCGTTGAATGAAAAGTTGAAGACATGGAGGGTATCATTCCAAAATTTACCACAAGCTTGCAAGAGGTTGGTATTAGAGTTCATGTGCAAAAGTGACCAAAGACACTTTATCCCATACCGTTCATCAAGTTTCCTACGACTCGAACCAGGAAGTTTGGCAACCCACTTCTCCAAAGAGGTTATAAAGACTTTTTCTCAGACTTGTGATTCTAGCCTCTTGATCCATGGCAAAGAGCAAGAAAATTCGCTAAAAAGGAACTCAAAAAACTGCTCAAAAAGCTGCTGGTACGTTTTTGTGGCTGCAAAGGGTTCATTAAATACTGCACAACTCCCGATTCTTGCCAGGAAAAGGAAAACCGGAGGCGGCGCATGATTTGGCCACGCGGCCACATATGCCCTTGGCCCCGCGGCCGATATTGTCCTTGGCCGGGCGGCCAACTTCGTCCTAGGCCACGCGGCCACTTTGCTCCGGATCTTGCCATGGCCAGGCGGCCAACATTGCTCTATGCCTGGCCATGCGGCCAACTTTGCTCCATGCAGAGATCCAGCTTGTTTCTTCCCACTCCGTGACGGATCCATGCAACTACGTACCTGCCCCCTTCCATGGCTCATGCATTGTATAAAATTAGGAACATTTGTAAAATAACTAGTTTGCACAAGTAGGCTCCCATAATAAAACTGCATTTTTAAGCATAATATACATACATGCATTTTATACATTTGTCTGTACATACATATCCCTCTGCTCTCTACTAGCTAACAGTGTAGGAAATAAAGATGGAAAGATGGGCCCCGCCTAGTCAGAATCTTCCTCCGTGGTATCTCCACGCCGCGCTAAAGCCCGAGAGCTACCGGCACCCGAACTCCGTCCCCGGACCGCTCGACCACCAATATGAGAAGAGCCCGCACCATTCGGAGACCGTTCCCGACGCTGGGGTGACGCAACGTCGTCCCTCTGACAAGTACATGAATGGTACGCCTCCCTCAGTAAGCGCATCAACACGTTCTCCCGCCGAGCTGAACGGATATATGCCTCCCGAGTCACCTGAGAAGGAAACCAATGCAAGGATTACAAGGCAGAAAGAAATAAGTGTGTGCGAACATGACTGATATAAAGCACAAAGCCGTACCCCAGCGTCGGGCGGAGGAATGAATGTCTCCTCAACAAGATCTGCATCAGTCGGCTCCAAGCTAAGCTCCACCTCCCGGCCACCCCTCATCACTCTCACGCTACTCGAGCGGAGGGGCATGTCAACCAAAGGCCGACTCCGACCAACATAACGGGCCGAGCTCGACCCCTCTCCAGACAACATCCTAGCCCGTACCTGTGGACTGACCAGCCGCGTCCGTACATAGCCGCATAATCGTCACCCCCCCTGTAATGCTCTGCCGGAGTAGGAGCCAATAAAGTCGCCAACCTCGCGGGACGGAGCATATCCCGAGGAGGGTCAAGGAGCCCACGGTAACGCACCAGCCCTGTGCTGACGAACCACCCTCTCCCCGAGATACATGGCCTCCCCGGTGAGACCCACAAGCAGAACCCTAGAAGCGGTCAAATCCACTACATAGGGACCCACCGAAGCCTCATTGGCCGGGCTCCATGGGTAAAATCTAACTCCAACAGGCTCAGACATCGCAAACACCCTCCTCAGATCAGCAGCATCCACTGTCTTCCTGTCCCGGTTTCGGCGGGAAGGAGCCCTGTTGCCCTTGCACCAGTACGACATGATGGGGACAACCTTGTTGGCACTCATCACCAACTGAAAAGGGGCGACACCGAAGACCTCGTACACCCAAGCCTGTTCATATAATGAGAGAGATGTTTCAGACCAAAAAGATAGAACAGAAATCTCAACAAGTGAAAAGAAGGTAGTCAAGAGCATACCTCAAAGGCGAACTGGAACCCGTCAAAGGCCGACGAGCTAGCCCTCGAGCAATGGTCCAAAGCCCGGTAAATCTCAGCCAAACCGGCTCCACCCCAAGAAATCCCACCGACTAAGTCCAAGTCCACAAGAGCCCCTAGCAGTGAGTACCGGCAGACAGTAGCCCCACTGGGAAACAAAATCTCTGAAAAGCTGTACCATAAGAACAGCCGGACCAAGCAATCCAAATCATATTCCCCCCTACTAAAGGCCTCAATAGCCATCTCCACCAAGCGATTCACCTTCCCGGCCTCCATTCCATAACCCTTGACACCTCCTCCCAGGTCGGTGTCGACTCCCAGCAGAGCCTGTCTATAGTCCCGCCGCTCCGCCAAGCTCTCATCAAAAGGCAAAGGGGTACCGGTAAACCTCAACCCTGTGATGGCCGCGAAATCCGTCGGCGTGATGGTAATCTCTCCCCAACTAAAGTGGAAAGTATGGGTGGTATCCCACCAGAACTCCCGGCACACCTCTATCACCGCTGCCACCTTCAGGGTAGCCCCGACATGCGGACACTGTCAAAGAATGGGCCAAAGCCCATAGCCTCGATCCGAGCACGCAAACCGCCCGGTCCCTCCGGCAGGACGCCCACAGTTTGCCCACAGTCACTGTGGACCCACGAGCCTTGATCCTCTGCAGGTAAACACAGCACAGGTATGTTACCATTCTAGCAATTTACAATTCCAGCAATTTAAATTCTAGCATTCCATTATTCTAGCATTTCATATTATGTGCATAAAACATACAAATGTGCGAGAAGGAGAGGAATGAAAATTCGAAATTTACCTCTCGCGTCTCCGGAAGCCCCATCGACCAATGACGCTCAGAGTCGATGTAAAAATCGTAATCTTGGTCGAACGTGGACCGCAGCAGATTATCGCGATAATTCCGAGTCGCGGCTCGTGGTCTCAAACCGCCCCGTGGAATCAAGGCGCCGCTTCAAAGCCCGCTCCTGGATCAGCCCCTACATTCCCGCCCTGAGCATTACCGTGCCCCTCTCCTTGTGGCTCTTGTTGTGGAATCATATACCCACCATGGCCCGGAAAATCTCTAAATAATGCCTCATTGATCCAATCCGCCATAGCTTCAAGAATATGTGAAATGAAATCTTCGAAATTATCAAAATCTGAGCTTTCTCTCTCTAAAACTCAATTTTCTCACTCTAACTCGTCAATGGAGGAAGGAAGAAGAAGAAAGAAGAAAAGAAGAAGAAGAGGGAGTGTCTGGTGATGTGACCAAGGAGTCAGCCCATCGGCAGCCTTGGCCACGCGGCCACCTTCGCCCTTGCAACCCCAGCCGTTAGATCAGCGATCCGCGTGAAGGAGATCTGACCACTCAACGGTCTTGGCCACGCGGCCACTATTGCAAATTCGTGTGTTTGGCCACGCGGCCAACCTTGCCCCTTCAGATAAAATTCCACTTTTGCCCCTGATCTTTTCCCTATTAATTCATTTTAAATGCCTTTAACACTACTTGACTGATATTCGTTACCTTTGGGTACGGAAAGCCCCTAAAATTTCCATTCTTCACCAAATATTTGCTTAGGATTCGTATGATTGTAGAGACTTCGGCGCCTCTATGACATACCATCCTAGATCAATCGTAATTGGCAGAAGCCTCGGCGTTTCTATTTGCGAAAGATCCAGCATCTATTATTAGGATTCGTATGATTGTAGAGACTTCGGCGCCTCTATGACATACCATCCTAGATCAATCGTAATTGGCAGAAGCCTCGGCGTTTCTATTTGCGAAAGAGATTTAGCATCTATTATTAAGATTCGTATGTTGTAGAGACTTCGGCGCCTCTATGACATACGCATCCTAGATCGATCGTGGTTGGCAGAAGCTTCGGCGTTTTCTGTTCACGAGAGACCCGAACCATTACTTTGGCGCGGATCGGCAGGAACCCTGGCGATCCTGATTGCGTTTACCATTCCATCTTGGGATTATTTAGACGACGTAGTCTCATTTTCCCAAATAACTTCATTGCTTACGAATGATTCGTTCTTCGTACAGGATAGTGCCCGTAGGTTTATTATCCCAGCAGGAGTCCGATATCTCGTTTTATCCCCAGTAGATCCGAACTACGACCGGCTTGATTCCTCAGAGGATACGTAGGAAACCTGAAAAGGTCCAGCCACCCGACCGACGCGGTTATCTCTCATCCCCAGCAAGTGCATTTTCCCCAGCAGAAGATGTTGCTCCCCACAGAGGACAGTTATTCCCAATTTCCCATCAGATTTGAACTACGTTTGGCTTGATTCCCCCGCGGATACGTAGGTCGCCTGCCAAGGTTCAGCCGTTCCCTTACCTTTCATCTGTTTTGAAACTCATGTTTCAGACGGATCCTTCTTTTATCGTCGACCCCACATTGCCTTGCAAGAGCGTCGCCGAGGGGCTACTGTTAGTACCCGACCTGAAAATGAGTTTATTAGGACTTTCCCCAAAATACAAGGACTTTATAGGAATTAGAAACCTTGCAAAGACTTGTCCCGGATTCCCAAAATATCTCATTTATGACAAAATCTATCAAAATAGGCAACTTAGGGTTACCATAAAGCAACAGTGAAACCCTAGCTTAAGAATCAAGTCAGCCGCAGCCTTGGCCACGCGGCCAACATTGCTCCGCGTTGATCTTGGCCATGCGGCCCTTCGTCACCGTCTTCAGGATGGCCAGGCGGCCATCTTTGCGCTGGATGATCTGGACCATCAGATCTTACCTCAGTTACTATATAAACCAATTCCATGCTATTGGTTTAGGATCCGATTTTGAGAGCTCTAAGTCCGAATTTGAGAGTTCTTAAACACTATTTTTCTCTCTAATTAGCATTCAAACACTCAAGAAGATCAAAGGTTTATTTCTTGCCAACATAGGTAAGTTTTCTAACTATTTCTTCACGTTCTTGCATTATTTCTAATGTAGATCTTTATATTCATGTTCGTGCATGTTTATTCATAGTTCTTCATATGCTTTGCATGTTCATTCATATGTTCATATATGTTCTTCGCATGTTCTTCGTGTTCATAGATTAAAACCTTATTTATGCTATATTTAGGGTTGCGATCTTCATAATTTACATGTTATTTCATAGCCGATGATGATCGAGGGTTCATCAACCCGAGGATGATCTAGGAACTACTTCTAAACCCTAATCTTTAGGTAATTCCCCCTCATTATGCATGATCCCGATTCTTCTGCCTATTCTAATTCTCTGCGAACTACGCTGACCTGAGCTTCTCACATTGAGAGGAACGTAGGCAATCTTCGGATCCGGTCTAAATCACTAACACACTACATACACCGCATCATGATAGAAAGACCGATCAATTCGGGCAATAGGAGTGATAACGTTCAATATTCTTCTCTTGTTGTAATTTGACCCCCGAACCCATTAAAATGCTTTTTTCAATGTTTTGGCTTAATTAAAACGGCGTGGCGACTCTCATAATTTTAATGTCGTTAAGAATATTCCTTTGTAAATAAAAATAATCACAGATACTTCCCATGCGTCGCTTCATCGGAAAGGGGTATTCACAGCAAGA